>JAQIUQ010007299.1:162500-431649 GCA_030378365.1 Hybognathus amarus | reverse complement strand
GTTCAGTTACGTATTGCTAAAAAAACGTAAGGGGTACCACTGTCGTTTTTTTTTTCGGGTCAAAATTTTGATTTTCTTGAAACTCTGGATTCTGATAGAGGGCCATGTGACTTAGATCTGAGTGCAAAAATGGAGGCTCTAGACCCTTCCAGAGCTGAGATATTGAGATTTCACGTAGCATTTATGCCATTGTAAATATCTCAATATCTCAGCTATATGCCATTATAAATATCTAAATATCTCAGCTCTGGAAGGGTCTAGAGCCTCCATTTTTGCACTCAGATCTAAGTCCCATGGCCCTCTATCAGGAATCCAGAGTTTCAAGAAAATCAAAATTTTGACCCGAAAAAAAAACGACAGTGGTACCCCTTACGTTTTTTTTCGGGTCAAAATTTTGATTTTCTTGAAACTCTGGATTCTGATAGAGGGCCATGTGACTTAGATCTGAGTGCAAAAATGGAGGCTCTAGACCCTTCCAGAGCTGAGATATTGAGATTTCACGTAGCATTTATGCCATTGTAAATATCTCAATATCTCAGCTCTGTATGCCATTATAAATATCTAAATATCTCAGCTCTGGAAGGGTCTAGAGCCTCCATTTTTGCACTCAGATCTAAGTCCCATGGCCCTCTATCAGAATCCAGAGTTTCAAGAAAATCAAAATTTTGACCCAAAAAAAAACGTACAGGGGTACCACTGTCGTTTTTTTTCGGGTCAGAAATTTTGATTTTCTTGAAAATTCTGGATTACTGATAGAGGGCCATGGTGACTTAGATCTGAATGCAAAAATGGAGGCTCTGAGACCCTTCCAGAGCTGAGATATTAGATATTTATAATGGCATACATGCCAGCTGTAGATATCTGAGATATTTACAACTGGCATGAATGCTACTATGAATATCTCAAATATCTCAGCTCTGGAAGGGTCTAGAGCCTCCATTTTTACACTCAGATCTAAGTCACATGGCCCTCTATCAGAATCCAGAGTTTCAAGAAAATCTAAATTTTGACCCAAAAAAAAACGACAGTGGTACCCCTTACGTTTTTTTTTCGGGGTCAAAATTTTGATTTTCTTGAAACTCTGGATTCTGATAGAGGGCCATGTGACTTAGATCTGAGTGCAAAAATGGAGGCTCTAGACCCTTCCAGAGACTGAGATATTGAGAATTTCACGTAGCATTTATGCCATTGTAAATATCTCAATATCTCAGCTCTGTATGCCATTATAAATATCTAAATATCTCAGCTCTGGAAGGGTCTAGAGCCTCCATTTTTGCACTCAGATCTAAGTCCCATGGCCCTCTATCAGAATCCAGAGTTTCAAGAAAATCAAAATTTTGACCCGAAAAAAAAAAACGTAAGGGGTACCACTGAACTTTTTTTTCAGGTTAGAAGTTTTGATTTTCTTGAAACTCTGGATTCTGATAGAGGGCCATGTGACTTAGATCTGAGTGCAAAAATGGAGGCTCTAGACCCTTCCAGAGCTGAGATATTGAGATTTCACGTAGCATTTATGCCATTGTAAATATCTCAATATCTCAGCTCTGTATGCCATTATAAATATCTCAATATATCTCAGCTCTGGAAGGGTCTAGAGCCTCCATTTTTGCACTCAGATCTAAGTCCCATGGCCCTCTATCAGAATCCAGAGTTTCAAGAAAATCAAAATTTTGACCCGAAAAAAAAACGTAAGGGTACCACTGTCGTTTTTTTGGGTCAAAGTTTTGATTTTCTTGAAACTCTGGATTCTGATAGAGGGCCATGGGACTTAGATCTGAGTGCAAAAATGGAGGCTCTAGACCCTTCCAGAGCTGAGATATTGAGATTTTCACGTAGCATTTATGCCATTGTAAATATCTCAATATCTCAGCTCTGTATGCCATTATAAATATCTAAATATCTCAGCTCTGGAAGGGTCTAGAGCCTCCATTTTTGCACTCAGATCTAAGTCCCATGGCCCTCTATCAGAATCCAGAGTTTCAAGAAAATCAAAATTTTTGACCCGAAAAAAAAACGACAGTGGTACCCTTACGTTTTTTTTTTCGGGTCAAAATTTTTGATTTTCTTGAAACTCTGGATTCTGATAGAGGGCCATGTGACTTAGATCTGAGTGCAAAAATGGAGGCTCTAGACCCTTCCAGAGCTGAGATATTGAGATTTCACGTAGCATTTATGCCATTGTAAATATCTCAATATCTCAGCTCTGTATGCCATTATAAATATCTAAATATCTCAGCTCTGGAAGGGTCTAGAGCCTCCATTTTTGCACTCAGATCTAAGTCCCATGGCCCTCTATCAGAATCCAGAGTTTCAAGAAAATCAAAATTTTGACCCGAAAAAAAACGTACAGGGGTACCACTGTCGTTTTTTTTCGGGTCAGAAATTTTGATTTTCTTGAAACTCTGGATTCTGATAGAGGGCCATGGGACTTAGATCTGAGTGCAAAAATGGAGGCTCTAGACCCTTCCAGAGCTGAGATATTTAGATATTTATAATGGCATACAGAGCTGAGATATTGAGATATTTACAATGGCATAAATGCTACGTGAAATCTCAATATCTCAGCTCTGGAAGGGTCTAGAGCCTCCATTTTTGCACTCAGATCTAAGTCACATGGCCCTCTATCAGAATCCAGAGTTTCAAGAAAATCAAAATTTTGACCCGAAAAAAAACGACAGTGGTACCCCTTACGTTTTTTTTCGGGTCAAAATTTTGATTTTCTTGAAACTCTGGATTCTGATAGAGGGCCATGGGACTTAGATCTGAGTGCAAAAATGGAGGCTCTAGACCCTTCCAGAGCTGAGATATTTAGATATTTATAATGGCATACAGAGCTGAGATATTGAGATATTTACAATGGCATAAATGCTACGTGAAATCTCAATATCTCAGCTCTGGAAGGGTCTAGAGCCTCCATTTTTGCACTCAGATCTAAGTCACATGGCCCTCTATCAGAATCCAGAGTTTCAAGAAAATCAAAATTTTGACCCGAAAAAAAAACGACAGTGGTACCCCTTACGTTTTTTTTTTCAGGTCAAAATTTTGATTTTCTTGAAACTCTGGATTCTGATAGAGGGCCATGTGACTTAGATCTGAGTGCAAAAATGGAGGCTCTAGACCCATCCAGAGCTGAGATATTGAGATTTCACGTAGCATTTATGCCATTGTAAATATCTCAATATCTCAGCTCTGTATGCCATTATAAATATCTAAATATCTCAGCTCTGGAAGGGTCTAGAGCCTCCATTTTTGCACTCAGATCTAAGTCCCATGGCCCTCTATCAGAATCCAGAGTTTCAAGAAAATCAAAATTTTGACCCAAAAAAAAAACGACAGTGGTACCCCTTACGTTTTTTTTCGGGTCAAAATTTTGATTTTCTTGAAACTCTGGATTCTGATAGAGGGCCATGGGACTTAGATCTGAGTGCAAAATGGAGGCTCTAGACCCTTCCAGAGCTGAGATATTTAGATATTTATAATGGCATACAGAGCTGAGATATTGAGATATTTACAATGGCATAAATGCTACGTGAAATCTCAATATCTCAGCTCTGGAAGGGTCTAGAGCCTCCATTTTTGCACTCAGATCTAAGTCACATGGCCCTCTATCAGAATCCAGAGTTTCAAGAAAATCTAAATTTTGACCCGAAAAAAACGTAAGGGGTACCACTGTCGTTTTTTTTTTGAGAGTCAGAAATTTTGATTTTCTTGAAACTCTGGATTCTGATAGAGGGCCATGTGACTTAGATCTGAGTGCAAAAATGGAGGCTCTAGACCCTTCCAGAGCTGAGATATTGAGATTTTCACGTAGCATTTATGCCATTGTAAATATCTCAATATCTCAGCTCTGTATGCCATTATAAATATCTAAATATCTCAGCTCTGGAAGAGTCTAGAGCCTCCATTTTTGCACTCAGATCTAAGTCCCATGGCCCTCTATCAGAATCCAGAGTTTCAAGAAAATCAAAATTTTTACCTGAAAAAAAAACGACAGTGGTACCCCTTACGTTTTTTTTTCGGGTCAAAATTTTGATTTTCTTGAAACTCTGGATTCTGATAGAGGGCCATGGGACTTAGATCTGAGTGCAAAAATGGAGGCTCTAGACCCTTCCAGAGCTGAGATATTTAGATATTTATAATGGCATACAGAGCTGAGATATTGAGATATTTACAATGGCATAAATGCTACGTGAAATCTCAATATCTCAGCTCTGGAAGGGTCTAGAGCCTCCATTTTTGCACTCAGATCTAAGTCCCATGGCCCTCTATCAGAATCCAGAGTTTCAAGAAAATCAAAATTTTGACCCGAAAAAAAAACGTAAGGGGTACCACTGTCGTTTTTTTTTGAGATCAAAATTTTGATTTTCTTGAAACTCTGGATTCTGATAGAGGGCCATGGGACTTAGATCTGAGTGCAAAAATGGAGGCTCTAGACCCTTCCAGAGCTGAGATATTTAGATATTTATAATGGCATACATAGCTGAGATATTGAGATATTTACAATGGCATAAATGCTACGTGAAATCTCAATATCTCAGCTCTGGAAGGGTCTAGAGCCTACATTTTTGCACTCAGATCTAAGTCACATGGCCCTCTATCAGAATCCAGAGTTTCAAGAAAATCAAAATTTTGACCCCAAAAAAAAAACGTAAGGGGTACCACTGTAGTTTTTTTTTCGGGTCAAAATTTAGATTTTCTTGAAACTCTGGATTCTGATAGAGGGCCATGGGACTTAGATCTGAGTGCAAAAATGGAGGCTCTAGACCCTTCCAGAGCTGAGATATTGAGATATTTATGACATACTGAAATATTGAGCCATTATAAATATTCTCAATATCTCAGCTCTGGAAGGGTCTAGAGCCTCCATTTTTGCACTCAGGTCTAAGTCCCTTGGCCCTCAATCAGAATCCAGAGTTTCAAGAAGATTGGAGCAACTTTTTTTTCACACAAAAAAAACATAAGGGGTAATCATAAAACCCCTTATGTTTTTTTGTTTTTTGTGAAAAAAAAAGTTTCTCCAATCTTCTTGAAACTCTGGATTCTGATTGAGGGCCATGGGACTGAGACCTGAGCGCAAAAATGGAGGCTCTAGACCCTTCCAGAGCTCAGATATTGAGATATTTATGACATACTGAAATATTGAGCCATTATAAATATCTCAATATCTCAGCTCTGGAAGGGTCTAGAGCCTCAATTTTTGCACTCAGGTCTAAGTCCCATGGCCCTCAATCAGAATCCAGAGTTTCAAGAAGATTGGAGAAACAATTTTCGCACAAAAAAAAAAAAACGACAGTGGTACCCCTTATGTTTTTTTTTTGTGTGTGAAAAAAAAAAGTTTCTCCAATCTTCTTGAAACTCTGGATTCTGATTGAGGGCCATGTGACTAAGACCTGAGTGCAAAAATGGAGGCTCTAGACCCTTCCAGAGCTGAGATATTGAGATATTTATGAGATATTTATGACATACTGAGATATTGAGTCATTATAAATATCTCAATATCTCAGCTCTGAAAGGGTCTAGAGCCTCCATTTTTGCACTCAGGTCTAAGTCCCATGGCCCTCTATCAGAATCCAGAAGATTGGAGAAACTTTTTTTTGCACAAAAAAAACGACAGTGGTACCCCTTATGTTTTTTTTTTGTGCAAAAAAAAAGTTTCTCCAATCTTCTTGAAACTCTGGATTCTGATTGAGGGCCATGGGACTAAGACCTGAGTGCAAAAATGGAGGCTCTAGACCCTTCCAGAGCTGAGATATTGAGATATTTATGAGATATTTATGACATACTGAGATATTGAGTCATTATAAATATCTCAATATCTCAGCTCTGGAAGGGTCTAGAGCCTCCATTTTTGCACTCAGGTCTAAGTCCCATGGCCCTCAATCAGAATCCAGAGTTTCAAGAAGATTGGAGAAACATTTTTTTTGCACAAAAAAAAAACGACAAGGGGTACCACTATGTTTTTTTTTTGTGTGTGAAAAAAAAGTTTCTCCAATCTTCTTGAAACTCTGGATTCTGATTGAGGGCCATGTGACTAAGACCTGAGTGCAAAAATGGAGGCTCTAGACCCTTCCAGAGCTGAGATATTGAGATATTTATGAAATATTTATGACAACACTGAGATATTGAGCCATTATAAATATCTCAATATCTCAGCTCTGGAAGGGTCTAGAGCCTCCATTGTTGCACTCAGGTCTAAGTCCCATGGCCCTCAATCAGAATCCAGAGTTTCAAGAAGATTGGAGCAACTTTTTTTTTTCGCACAAAAAAAAAACATAAGGGGTAATCCTAAAACCCCTTATGTCTTTTTGTTTTTTTTTTTTTGTGCGAAAAAAAAGTTTCTCCAATCTTCTTGAAACTCTGGATTCTGATTGAGGGCCATGGGACTGAGACCTGAGTGCAAAAATGGAGGCTCTAGACCCTTCCAGAGCTCAGATATTGAGATATTTATGAAATATTTATGACATACTGAGATATTGAGCCATTATAAATATCTCAATATCTCAGCTCTGGAAGGGTCTAGAGCCTCCATTTTTGCACTCAGGTCTAAGTCCCATGGCCCTCTAATCAGAATCCAGAGTTTCAAGAAGATTGGAGAAACTTTTTTTTTTGCACAAAAAAAAAACGACAGTGGTACCCCTGTCGTTTTTTTTTTGTGTGCGAAAAAAAAAGTTTCTCCAATCTTCTTGAAACTCTGGATTCTGATTGAGGGCCATGTGACTAAGACCTGAGTGCAAAAATGGAGGCTCTAGACCCTTCCAGAGCTGAGATATTGAGATATTTATGAAATATTTATGACAAACTGAGATATTGAGCCATTATAAATATCTCAATATCTCAGCTCTGGAAGGGTCTAGAGCCTCCATTGTTGCACTCAGGTCTAAGTCCCATGGCCCTCAATCAGAATCCAGAGTTTATTTCAACCAAAATGGACAAACATTATTTTTTGAAATTACTGCAGAATTGAATATGGTTGGTTACCCCACATGACAAGTGGTCACCCCACATTATGAAAAACAGCAGGCAATTAAGACTTTTCAATGATTTTTATAGTTAACTTAAAACACATTTAATGAAATTTTATGAAGAATCAGCATATTTAATGAAATTTTATGAAGAATCAGCAAATCCATTTCATTTGACACATTTCATAACATTAACAGTTTCCTCACTATTTCATTTGATACATAACCATCATATTAAAATTTTCAATACTAATGCATTAAACGCTTGGACATAACATTGAACAGCATTTTCCTTTTTCAGTTTCATTTCATTAATCACTTAAACACACAATGTTTGCCTTTTCATTACTATTTTCATTTAACAGTTGAACATAGCAGCATTCTGCAGACACATTGAACAGCATTTTCCGCTGCCTGTAGCGAGCAGTCTTTTCTTTGCTTGTTAGTGGGGCCATCTAGAAAAAAAAAGTGTATTTAAACATACACAGAGTTAGAAAAAGAATTGGAAAAAGTAGAATGAATGCTTAATATTCACACATTTCTCTGATAAAAAAAATAATAAACAAAAAGAAGTAAGCTTAGTCCTCTCTGAAGTAGGATGGAAATTATTGAAATTTTGAAAAAATATGTGGTGAAATGTAGAAAGTTATTTAAAACAACTAAATACACATAATGAATGAAAATATTTGCATACCGAAACTACAAATACATGATAAGTGTTTTCTATCATTTAAGCAATCAGTGGCGGTCGCCCCACATAATGCTCGGTCGCCCAGATGATGTTTTCAAGTTTAATCAAGTATAACAGGTTAATGCTTAGCTATAAGAACCCAAGCTAGCTTCTTCTCACCACATATCACTGACAAATTTACTATTTAAAAATAAAGATTTGCGTATAAAACGTATAATTTACAGTTTTAGGTTGGTCGCCCCACATGATATCAAAATGTGACGTATGCACTGCAGCAGTTTTAAAGAGGATTTGTTTGTAAAAATGAGAGTGACTACTCACCTGCTAGTTGTCTCTGTGGGACCCTCACCATTAGGCTGGCTGATGCAACATCCTCTTTGAGATGGTTATCAAAATATAAGTCCCTTATTTATATTTTCTTGATGGTCGCCCCAGATGATATTTCAGACAATGAACATCTTCGTACAAGATTTGTTTGTTTATTATGATTGAAATTTGTGTACAAATGTTTCATAACTTTGTCAATCAATGGAAAACAAGTTTAAAATTATGCCAAATAGGGTAAGGATTATATTTAAATTATTTTAGTTTAATTTAAAACCAGTTGTCCAAACAGAAGTCAAGGCCGGACGGTAGCCCCACATGATGTTTTTACACTTCAGGTGGCAGAAAATGCCAATAAACCAATTATTTTTAAAGAAATAAGAGTGGGCATATGTATAAGGCAGGTAGTAGACATGCATGTTATAATTTTATTCATTTTTAATGTTTATTAAATGGTAAAAAGTTCAAGTCGGACAGAAAAAGCAAGCGTTCACAGTCTTTGACCCAAAAATGCTCCATGAATGACAATGTTCTGCAAAAGCAATGTAATGAATTAGAGCCAGACCGATATATCGGCAGACCAATATTATCGGCCGATATTAGGCATTTTCCAAACTATCGGTCTCGGCAGTTATAATGGCCGTAAATGAACATTTCAAAAAGTAAAATAAGAATGGATGGAACACGCTTGAACATGAGTGTTGGAGTTGTATAGCTTGTCCACCAGAGGGCACTCTACACTGTCCCTTTTGGCAACACTCGTTGAGTTGGTCACGAGACATACATTGCTTGAATAACAATTAAAAGAACATCCCCATCAGTTCTCTTAACTCAAATAAGCATGACAAAATTTGTGACAACGATGTCCAGTTTTTGCTGCAGTTAAATAAGCAGAGTGTGAAGCGGAATTAGCTAGTAATAGTTACGTTACAGTGGAAGGATTGTTACAGTGTAGTTGACTGACTGTCCTTTTAACTTTTGACAATGTGACTGAAGTATTTCTTTAATAGCGCGTGACAGTTATAGCAATGAGACGCATCATCTCTCCTTAGCCTGTTATATTGAAAATGTATGTTTTACAATTTGCAGTATGACGTTATCCATTGCTAAATTATGACTCATCATAGACTTGCTAACCACAAAGCTAGCTAATGCCACTATCATCAGTCTGTTCTGTTGTGACAATAAAAGGAACAAGTTTCTATTTAAAATGCATTATCATATATGTTAATATATATATATATATATATATATATATGTGAATGTTTTGTTGCGCATTTCTGAAAAAAAAAAATATATATATAAATATCAGCCGATATATCGGAATAACGAATTTAAAAACCAACAAATATTTGTTGTATCGGTATCGGCCTTCAAATCCTTTATTGAGAATGAGGAGTTGACGTCATTGTACAGAGCCCCTCCCCTATCTGCCATGTTGGTTGGATTCCCACGGCAAAACAGTATCGTTTGTGTGTGTTTTTAGCTTGGAAGTAGAGGAGTTCTCGCAATTCCACACTGTTTTACCATGACTGGAAGTCACTGCTGCGTTAAAAACTCCTCCAGTAACTCACACGAGACATATGGAAAACATAGGAACAATGGAATACAGTTTTTTAGGTTATTGAAATGGACACAACATCAGGGAGAGTATCTGACCTTAAGTTTAAGTTTACAATATAAGTTTCATGGACAACATAATAATAATACAATAATAATACTGTTATTAGTGCAAAAGAACAAATATCTTGATGCTGCTTCTCCAAATACAGCTGTTTTGCGCTTAGTGTGAGTTTGTTCCTGTAAGGTACCTTTTCTTTCGCCTTATCATTTTGCATTGCTTTACTTTCTTCCTTTTTCTCGTATTCTTAGATCAGCCTCTGTCCTGCCAAAATAATAAATGCGCGAAAATAATAAATGCACGAAATTAAAGAGCTCTGGAATGTTTAGTCACGTCTCTGTGGGGTTCTAACATAGGGTTCTAAAGGCGTTGCCGCTGGTAACCGATAGCGTCTCCAACCATCATGGCCGACCGGCTCAGACCCCGCCCAAATCGGCACGTGACTCCTCATTCTCAATCGGTCGAGCTCTATAATGAATTAACATACACCATCTAGAAATGCAACCCATTTCATCAGCTGGAGCTATTCTTTTCTGATATCACTGAGAATCACTGCCATGTATAAGATGACATTGTCATACATTAATAATAGGGTTACTATTTATATTATTTATTGTGGTACTAATAATATTCCAAATAGGAGATGTGAGCTACAAAGAGGTAGCTGGTAACATAATAATCTAGAAGTAGTAAAGGTAGATAGTAGTTGGAACTTTTCATTTCAAAGAAATGTAATTGCTTTATCATAAACAGATTGAATTATCATCACTGATTACTATGGATTTCATGTCAAATTTATATCAAATGTGATGGAGGCGATGGATGAGGAACCACCAAAATTAAGGAATAGTAGCAAACCAGTTGTACTTGTTAGCCAACTAGCCAACTTACAATATTGCCAGATATGTTTCCTATACTATGGTAACAGTAAAAACTAATTTGTAACTAGTTGGATTCGTGCCCATAATCACTATAACATTAAGTTTCACCTTGATAAACTTTGTGCAGATCACAACATAAGCTGGTCAAAAATTAATCTCCAAAACAGATGGGTTCACAGGCTCAGGTAAGTCACAGGTGGGACTGGCAAGTTAGTTAGCACGATGCCTTCTATTTCTAGATCTTCTAACTGTTTACCGGTACTTATCTCATAGACATATACACTAGACCTCACCTTGGCTACGGCAGTTCATTGGAGCGAATGCGTCAATAGAGTCGCCATCTTGGAACAGGGGAGCCCCTCCACTTTAATACATCAGCGTCAGTGTAGACTCAGGTCTAAAGGAAATAAAATCACCATAAATCATCATGAATGCGATTTATCTTGTTTTTTTGGTTTGTTCCAACGGTCAGACATGTATTTATCATTGATTCCAAATTTTTTTTTTTTTAATTTTTACAAAAAAAAAAAAACATTCTTCCTAGTTCAGATTTCATCCGTGAACATCATACGCTGCACAAAAGTCCACCACCATCAATGAATTCGAAGTAAAGGCAGAGATAGTAGCGTTACCTAGCTACTTCCTATGACAAGACCCCTGTTCCAAGATGGCGGCGGTTTTTTTTATTATTATTATTTTTTTTTAATACATTTAAAAAAATAAATAATTTTTTATTGATAACATCTGGTACAAACATGAAAAACCATCAATAAACAGTTAAGCGTTTGAACATAGAATACCATACCAAAGACAAAGGACAAAAACAAGAAAAGAAACAAACAAACATACAAAAAATAATCATAATAATAATAATAATAATAATAATAATAAATACATAGTAAATGAAAGAGGAAAAACAATAAGAATATTAAGAGAAATTAGGGAATAGGTCATAATATTGAGATAAAAGTTTTCTATTCTTCTTGTTCTTTACAAGCTTGTGTGATTTAAGAAACATATTAACCCCCTGGGGACCAAAAACGCGCCCCGCGTTTTGATCGTTTTTTTTCACATAGCTGCACCATAGACTTAAAATACTCCATCATTAATGGTCATATAAATAAAATCAATACATGACTATAAACTATAGAGGGTCTTCTTTTTCTGTACACTCTTATTAATATCAAAACCTTGTGTTTTTGTAAAATAAATCAATTTAAACAGGGTGCGCTTTCAGCTCACTCTGTCTCCGCAAAATCGTTCTCTTCTTTTAAATGAATATCATTTAAATGAATGTCATTTATATAAAAAGCAACTATTCTCAGTTGTTGTAATCTCTATGAAAAGAGAGAGATGTCAGTATTTTCCCTTTCACCTCATTACAGCGAATGAGGTGCTAATGTGACCCCGCCCACTGAGAGCGCGTGCTATTCAAACACTAATGTTGAGACAAGCCATGAAAACGCCCACATCGATAAAAAAACATACAGTTTATTACGGATCTAACCTCGTCCTAACCTTTTTCAAAACCGTCTTGCTGTGCAGTGAGGAGATCCTGAGGAAAAACTTACCTCAGATACAGTTTCATTTTGAGAAGCACGGATTCAGCTGATGCAGTAAGTCATTTATTATAAGTGATTTGTTCTAATCGCGTTAGTGTCTGTATCTGTAAACTGCACAAAGACCGAAATATCAAATGCGTGTCTGATAGGAAGGAATAGACGAATTCACAGACGCGCGCGCTGTGCGTTAATTCACTTTCGCTTTCATTGGAACAAGAATCTCATGTGACATCCACATCCTTAAATTAGTAGGATAACATTGGTTATCTGTATAACCAAAAAGAGTGTTTAAATATGATTCGGGTGTGTGAACGGACGTACGAACGAACGTTCATTTAGTTAGACTGTTAGAGTGTATGAAGAGTTCAGATGAGATATGAAGAGTTCAGATGCAAATCCTCTAAGTGCCATTTGAAATTTTCTTCTAGAATGATCATTTTTATCAAGCTTGTATATATAAGTTCAGTAATTTCACTTAAATTGCAATGAAGACTACCTATTAATTGTCATTTAAGTGAAATATAAATATATACACGTACACACACACACATATATGTGTGTGTGTTGTCCTTTCAATTTTTTCTTGTCTGACTCATCTGAATGAAAGGCTTATTATTATGCGTGTCTTTGTCTCTCAGGTGAGAATCACCTAATTATTCATGATGGGGCTGGCCTGTTCACGCCCATTCGCATATTGCCATGGCAAACAAAAAAATGTTTTTCACAATATAACCCAATTCACAGTTTTATGTGAACGATTAGGAGGATGATTTTCAGATCATTGTGAAGAAAAAAACCTAGGCAACAACTAGGGCTGGGAAAAAAATCGATTTGAAATAAAAATCGAGTTGGCAGGTCAAATTGATTCATATTTTCAAAAAATCGATTTTTTAGATTTTTTTCTCCCCCTCTTCAGTATAGTGTAACTTACATTTTGCATTCACCAAATCTTCCTTCAGGGTTTCCACAGTTCGGTTACGACAGTCAATACGATGAAACTCTCTAAAGATGATTCAATGTTCCTATTATTATACTTGATCTGTAGATAAACGTCTATGGTTTCGCATAAAACAACTTTGTCTTGCTGGAATATTGCTGTAACTAAGTCATGACGTTACTTTCTACCAGGTGTCTGTTGGAGCAAAACACTAATAAGAGCACTATTGTTCTTCACGTGCACAGTAATTGAAATTTAAAACTGTTAAAAGAAAAGGTTCAATGAACGATTGCATAGCTAGATACTGTATATTATACACAATTCAGTATGTATTTCCTATGTGCTTTGAACTAGGGCTGTAGTCAAGACCACCTTTGTTCGAGTCCAAGACAAGTCCAAGACCAGGACGTAGTTGTAAGTCCAAGTCAAGACCAAGTCCAAAGAGGTTTAAAGTTCAAGTCAAGACTCAAAGTCCAAAAGGTTTTAAATTCGAAGTCAAGACTGAAGTCCAGGACAGGAAAAAAAAAAGTCTTCAGGGCCTGAATTTCATTTTTGCCAAACAAAATTTTTAAATTTATGTTGCTTAAATGTTTGTGCTCATTGCATTTTTTTACAATGGGGTAATGTTGTTAAGAATTTACACAACACAAGGCTTGATTTAAATAGTGAATTAAATTGAAAAAAGTTACACAAATAAATACAATAAAGATAATAAAGACAAATAAAGAGAAATGTTTTTGAATAGGTCTACATTAGTCTTCATAGACAGAAACTGAATGAAAGTAATCGAATGGAAAATAACACTGGATAGTATTTTAGTCCTGAATAAATTAAACACAGGCTAATCCTGATTCCTTTAACTTAAAGCTCTCTTTCTTGTTTTGACGACAAAATTAATGAACGAACACATATGGTTTCTGTCACTTTAAGAGCTAAGAGCATAAATTCTCTGTTCATACTGGCATGCGTTTTATGCTTATTAAAGACAAAACCGACTATGTTTGAGACCATTATACTCACGAAGACTCGAAATTTACATTATTTGAGTGTTAAAGCAATGTAGCTAATCCGTGAAAATAACTTTTGTTACTGGCCAGTTGTTCTTGAGGCGGATTTTCAATGAATGTGCGCATAGTCATCCCAGAGAGGCGCGCAAGGACTGATAGTTCAAAATTACTTGAATGTTTAAACTGGTAAGACTTAAAAAGACGTGCAAATGTTAAGCTTTATTCACGATGCACTACTGGCTCGAAATGCAAGCGGAATATTCCGTCATGTCCCGACTCCTGAACGCGAAGTGTGTGTATTATCGCAGCAGCGCTCTGATGTGCCTTCCACAACACATGAAGAGAAGAGAAGACGCGACAACGCTGAACACTCACACGTGTTTGTGAAAAATGCGTCTGGCAGATAGTTATTAAAAGAATGATTTGATTTTAGAATCTGTGTGGATTACCAATTGCGGGAATATCCCACATTATAAATGGGAGACCTGCGGAAATCATTAGAATTGTGCGCAACACCCAGTAACTATAGTAACAGCAGTAACAGCATGAGAAGACGCGCTCCGTTGTAGTGAGCACTTGGTCGGTTAATTTGGCATTTTTACATGAACGTTACCCTGATAGGCTAGTAATGAATAAACACGCATACAAAAATGTTGGACTTGATTCGAACCAAATCACATTTTGGCAAGAGCCAGTGGCTCGACTGAGCACAAGTCCGAGTCCAAATACCAGCGAGTCCGAGACAAGTCCGAGACCATAGAAAAACGGTCTCGAGTTCCGGACTCGAGTCCAAGCACCGGACTCGAGTACTACAGCCCTGCTTTGAACTGTTCAGTGCGGACTGCGGACTGAGCCTATGGACTCGAACGCGCTGGGCTCAAGCGCATCATTCAGCGCTCGGAATGCGCATAAGCGCTTTGTGCCGCGGCCCGCGATGTATTGGAGCCTTTCATATCATAATACGTTTGCGCAATGAAAGATTATTAATAGCCTTTTCTTGTTCTGTCCTATCTATCATATGTTGCTGTCTCATTAAACAGCTGTGCTATACATTTAAAACATGTCTCAATTGTATAGTAGAACAGACTATATAATAATTGATCCTTTTGATTTTTGTTATCTTGTTTTTCATGAATGTACAATACAAAGAGCAATGTGTAAAGTTTGACCAGATTTAGCATTACACTTGTCTCGTATTTGTTCCCCACTAAATGTTTTTTTCCCTAAATGTTCAGATTTTATTCAATATTGTGCACTTGCGAATTTGCAATCTTTCTAGACTAAATTGTACTGCTGAATTATCCATTAATCTAGTTTATAATAGCATTTTTGTCAAAGAGTATGATCATATTTTTTGGGATTCGTTGTTTTTCTTTATAATGAAGTTGTATTAATTAGATTGTGTTTAGCACACAAAAGAGTTATAATCAGTTCAACACAGAGAGTTATAGAAATTCTACTTGATTAAAAAAAAGAATAAAAAAATCGAATCGTAAAATCGAGTTTTTTATAAAAAAAAATCGCAGATTTTTTAAGGAAAAAATCGCCCAGCCAACATCAATTAGTCAAAAGTCTTGTGGACGCATATTTAGTATGTGTTTTGTGGCCTTATTTCAGAAACTTTCTTTTTTAGTTTTTACAATAACCACGCATAAACAATATTCTCTCAAAAATACAAACATGTACAAACATGTTGCCCATACATCATGGTAGCCCTGTTTCTGCTAAATATAGTGTAATTTCACCTGTGCCATTAATATGTTTATAAGCAGCTGAAAAAAACACAGATGTCAGGGCATGTCAGAACCTCTTAAGGACCCCAAATACACCTTGGTCCCCAGGGGGTTAAGTTCCAAAATAAAATGCTTACAACATAAGGAAGACTTATTAAATTTCTGCTTGTGAATAAAGACCTTAGCATATAAGATTATAAAGTTTAAGACAAACTCCAGGGTGGATGGCGGCGGTTTTGACGCATGGTTAGAACCCCAAGGTGACGTATGTCTATGTACTTATCTGAGCTAACGACATGATCACTGTCACTAGATAAAGAAATCATTGACTTTCACTCGGTGCTATTCACTGGCAGTACAAAAAAAGGGTTGTAGTACGCAGCCAGCAGTCGTCTAATGTAATTGTAAACATCATGATTTGTGTATGATCGCGGAATAAACAAAACGTTTCTACAAAATAGCTATAACATTAACAATAGAGATTTTTAGATCGTAAAAAAAAATGTCATTAAGTTACCGTATTTGTCCAGCCGAATCCATGGTGGTGGTCACTGGTCACACCAGTCAGCAAGTCAGGCAAGCACATATTTTTGTTTCATTCCTGGCGGGTAACATACTGTGCTCCAAAACATTGGCGCTGATTGGTCCAAGACGAGTCCTGTGCGCCAATGAACGCTATCTATCGATCTGCGCTCGATTGCTCTTCCTTCATCCTCCAACTCGGATGTCTGTCTCAGAGAACTGAATCTGAATTGTGAGAAGTGAATGTGAAGATATATAGAGAGTTTAATTTCCAGGGAGGATTAAATTTTATTAGACTTCGGTTCCAAACAAATAGATTCAATTTATACACTTCAGATTCACTTTTTGAATAATTTCAATTTTAATTAAACAATACAATTTCAAATATGTGATTTAAATTCAGTTTTTCAATGCAATTATTCAAGTTTAGCCATTCAAATTCAAATATAAAAATTCAGTTTCTGGTGGCACATATTTCAGCCAATAGTATTGTATTTAAACTGTATTTAAAAAGATGCGCTCTTCGAAGACCTTTTTTTTATTTTTACTTTTTTCTTTACGTTTTGTGTTCTGGTTCAAATGTTCTATTAAAGACAGACTCCTTTTTTACCGTGTCAAGTATCCGCAGGATGTTCCTCTCATTGAGGAGCTACCTAAAATCCATGAGCATTCAGTTACTATAAGACTTTCAAGCCTAGTGAGGCTTCCTGTATCTGCCATTTTTTTACCTTGCGATTGTTATAGATGCTCACAGGGGGTTGAAATTGTCTTTGTTTTTCTTTTTAGTATGTGTTTAAGAAATTTGTCTCTGAAACCACGCGTGAAAATTGACCTGTCCAACACAGCCTGATAGCTTCTAAGACCAATTTCCTCAAATATCTTTGGACCAATTTCTTAATATCGGCTCACTGAAAGTGCTAGGGGCATTTGCATTTAAACTGAATTTTAAAGCGGCAGCTTCGCCATCACTAATGCCAAAACCAGACTTGAAATTTGAGATATAGCCTTTGCGTCGCCTCTTCGCCTTAAGTGATTACTATGGAGTCCCTATAGAAATGCCTCGTCCTTTTTCAACATTAGTTTTGTATGAATTTCTTGCTTGTTTAATCTAGAAATGTAAATAGTTTATTTAAAAATGTGAATACATGGTTCTTACAATTGTTGTCCCCATCTACTTTTGTAAAATATGCTCTTATTTTCCAGACTGATGCATTGGACCTGTTGCATTTGAGAACTAGCGGAGGAAGCTAACCTTTCATGGTGGAAATGAGGGGCATGCAGTTGCTTTTAAAATCCACATTTGATTTAATAGTTTTAGTAATGTCTAGATATTCTAATAGAAATGTGTGTTTGAATAACATTAATTTGTTTGTTTCTTCTGTATGCTCTTAATTTTTTTTCTGACATGATGGTTTTTATTTTCATTCTTCTCCAGAGCTCATGGAAAGCTGCTGTGCTCATGAACCCATCTCTCCATAAAGAATGGAAAGCTTCAAAACACTTTCTAGAGATGAACAATCAATCATCAAGATTGAAGTTTGTGCTGTGTTGTTGCTGAAAGTGGTTGACAATGGTAACTTCAACCAATAAGGCTGATTGACTGTTACAAGGTGGTGCAGTAGAAAGGTGTTCATTTTAGTCTTGAGAATGATAAAGGAGTTCAATAAAGTTTGTTTGCACTATTTTGTTTTTGTATTTTGCTTTACAAATTATTAGCATAGGTTTTCCCCTTGAGGCTAGTTTAGCAATACATACACTTTCACCACAAGGTGGCAGTGGTGGTCAACTACAGTAGTGGTTCTCAACAGTTTTGACTCCAAGGCATCCCATTTCAATCTTATTATTTTACCACATAGATTTTTATAAACAAGAAATCTATTTCTCCTAGAAGTATTTTAGAGTTTGGGAACTAAATTTCATCCTAAATGCCCATGGAGTTTGATTTACACCACTTTCAGATCTAGAAGTCAAATATTAGGTTCTTATCCAGGGTTGACCAATTAGGTTAGAAATGTCTTTAAAATAAGAACTTATTTATAATGCTTGTTTGTAGAGGTGGTATGGGATATTTCATGATTGAAGTAAAATGTACTAAAATGATCATGGATATCAGTATGATAGTATTATGTTCTGTAATTATTCAAAGTACCAATATACAAAACTGAACCTCCTATGTATTAAAAAATGTAAATGTTGAACTTTATTTGCACAAGCATTAAAATATTAACAATAGCTGTATTATAAATTAATGATAAAATAACATCTACAATCATTTTTAAAAAGTTTTGACTAAAGCCATAAAATGATAACATAACTTGTTTTACTTTGCTTAATGCAAATTCAGTTTTAATAAACCATAATACTAACCCTCAGGGTTTAATCCTGGATTATTTAATATCTTGAGCTGCCTTGGAAGTTTCCTAATGGGCTCCAGACTGCATTAATCCTTGGTATAAACATTTAATTACATATTAGACTTTTGGTAAACAGTGACAAGAGTCGGTCTTTATTTTAAAATTGCACATTTAATGTTACAGATGTGCTGAATTTTATATAAAAAAAACATTGATGAACTCATATTGAACCAAACAACTTGTTTTGAACTAAATGAGTTTATCCAGGTTGCCCTTCCATGTTTCATGTTGCTGCAGAGGTGGTGGTGGCTTCATTTTGTCATGAATCCATGGAAGGTATTTGGAAATGTCAGTGTATCTTGTGCAGTAGTCTCCATTTGAATCCTTTTGGTAATAAGATACAATTCCCTGAGCAACATCTCCACAAATAAGTGGACCCCCGGAGTCTCCCTGTGGATGATGATATTTGATTATTAGGGTAACACTTTACAATAAGGTTCATTAGTTAACTACCTTAATTAACATGAACTACTACTTCAGCATTTATAAATCTTAGTTAATATTAATTTCAACATTTCGTCCCCTTGGAATTATAAGGTTCTATCTGCGTTCTGAGCAGTTTTGAGATATTGAGCTTCAAAGTTTTTGCATTCCATATAGGAAAATGTGTATGGGGAACAAGTTTCTTTCAAACATAAAAATAACAGGGACCCTAAATGTACAAAACACATCTCATAATGTAAATAAATTGTCACAGAATAAGATGTGAATAACTCAATTTTGACAAAAATGTCAGATAGAACCTTATAATTCCAAGGGGACGATTTACTAATACTTTATTAAAATCAAAGGTTGTATTAGTTAACATTAGTTAATCGAACTCTCAACTATCATGAACAAACAATGAACAGCTGTATTTTTATTAACTATCATTTACAAAGATTAATAAATACTGTGACAAATGTATTGCTCATTGTTAGTTGATACATTAACCAATGAACATTATTGTAAAGCGTTAGCATTATTAGTAAATCTAGAATGCACTAACAATACACTGTAGATAATAATTTGTAAGTGATGCCACTTGAAATACCCTTGCTGGTCCGATCTTTCCGCGCTGCACAGAGTGTCTTTTGTCCCACAGTTTTTAGAGTCCAACAGAGTAACATTTGCTTCCCTGAGAACCTTTGATGGATGAGACTCATCGTAACCCAGCCAGCCCCAACCCATGACCATGCAATGTTTGTGACTCTCTTTTTCTGGCAAGGCGACAGTCTTCACAGTTTTATTCAAAGTTGCTGGGGTTTTAAGCTGAAAGGAAAGGTGCAAAGTTCTACATTTATTTCTGTTTTTATTTTATTTATTGATTGATTTATTATTTATGTTAGAGAATGTATTCATTCGATTAGATACAACTTAATTACATTTAGCCAAATGATATTCCGCAAACATCAGATTTCTTGTTATGAAAGGCCATTTTTCAAAAGCATAATTCCAATTATATATGGTTCAACGTTACCTTTAAAAGCATGATGTCATGACCTGGTTTATTGTCGAATTGTGGATGTGGAATTGGATCTACAGCTACACCATCAGGTAAAAAGTTGGTGTCATTGACGCCTAAATACACCTTAAGATGACTAAAGATGTCAACAACAAAAAAATAAACAGATACAGAGGCCATATTTACAAAAAAATATATATTTCAGGTAATACTTTAAATCAGGTTCATTAGTTAACATTAGTAAATGTGTGAACTAACAATGAGCAATACATTTGTTATGGCGCTTTTCCACTACTGGTATGACTCGACACGGCACGGTTTCCTTTAGCTCGGTTGCTTTTCCACTGCAGTTAGTACCGCTTTAAAGTGGGTGGGATTATAAACTGATCGATAACAGCGGTGGCTGTTACTGGATATTTAAATCTAGCGGGTTTGGTTTCTCTGTGTCGTTGTCTATTGCAAATACAATGACGCTGGTACTGACGATTCTTTCTGACCAATCAGTGATCTGCAGTGTTTCACGTCACATTTAGTACCAGAACGGTACGCCTATGCCTCGTTTCCACTGAGGGGTACGGTACGGTACAGTACAGTACGGGTCGGGTCCACCATGATCAGGCTTGCGTTTTCACCGCCAACAGTACCCTTACTTGATGGGCGTGGTGTTTGCTGGAAAGAAGTGATCGACGTCATTTTCGCGCGAAGAAAGCGACATAGTAAACAACAATGGATGACAGACAGCAGATCTTGCTCTTGCTTCTCAGCATGTTTGTCACTAGAAACAAGCGCTGGCATTAGGTGTTTCTCAATACCAAGTAGCCAACGCAAAGTCCGACTCATGAGAATGATCCCTGCTAATGGAGACAACGCGTTCTTGAACGCGCCACTCAGCTCGCTCTGCCGACTCCGGTTATCTCTGTATGTACATTTTAGGCAATAATAAAACGAAATATGTTATAAAACACCACTCTGCTTCTTTTTGATTTCATTTCAATACATTTTAAACATTATAAAGCACACAAATGTGGTTCAAGCAACGCATAGCCTATTGATTATATTCACTGCATGTATGTAACGTTATATTTATAACAAAACTAAATATAAAACACAACCCTGCCTTTTTTTTGTTTAAATGTAAAAATATTAAACATATTCCAGGCAATATGTAATGTATTGCATATCGTATTGGTACAAATGTTGCAATAAACAACAGATTATCTTGTAATACAATTTAAAAAATGACAAAATTATCTCTTTTTGTTGCATTTCAGTTTTATCAATAATAGCCATTATAAAAGTATAAGTAAAAGGTACAAACAGATATACAGTAACGCTTAAATAACATAAAGAAACAGTTCAGTCAGTCAAATATACAAATTCAAAGATATGAAACTTCACGTAGCCTTCTCCCAAAGCTATTGGCCAGGGAACGAATTATAGATTCACAAGACCAAAGATCACCTGTTAGGTTTATACAAGTATCTCATGTTTAACCACTACAGAGCCGTCCGAGTCAGCGGCAAACATCAGAACGACTAGCCGGGGTAAGGCTGTTCCAGGCGGGGACATGAGCGCGAGCGTCCGGTGATCGCTTGAAATGGATCTCAGTCAAATTATCATAAATCTATAAATAAACCACAGATTTGAGCTTTAAAAAACTACTTTCTCGCCTGAAAAACTCTTAAAACTACATTTCGTGACACAATAACAGTAGAATTATAGTTCAACTGTATGCTTCTAATGCCCTTGTAGCACGCGCGAGTGACGATACTCTGTCCACCAATCACCGTTCTGCAGTGAGTCTAGCTCCACCTTTTAGTACCCTTTCACTGTGCTAGGTACCCCAACGAAAGGGTACCCAAAATAGTGGTACGGTACGGTTCGCTTTTTGGTACCATTCACAACTTTTTACAGTGGAAACGCAAATAAATGCATACCGAACCGAATCGTACTCGTACCGCTCAGTGGAAACGAGGCATAACCTCAACAGACCAAGTACCATTTAAAGTGAGACGAGCCTGTACCGTACCATGCAGTGGAAAAGTGCCAAAGTGAGCCGTACCGAACCTGTACTCGTACCGTAATGTACCATGCAGTTGGAAAAGCACCATTACAGTATTTATTACTCTTTGTAATATTCTTATTTCACTTTTAAAACTTTAAACTTTTGGTAATAATTTACTCACCCCTATGTCATCCACGTCTTTCTCTTTCTTCAGTTGAAAAGAAATTAAGGTTTTTGATGAAAACATTCCAGGATTTTCTCCATATAATGGACTTCAATGGGAACCAAACGGTTCAAGGTCCAAAAGAGAGTTTCAGTGCAGCTTCAAAGGGCTTTAAACGACAACAGACGTTATCTAGGACCCTTCGAGTCATGACTCGAAAAAAGATTTGTTCATTTTTAAGAACGAGTTTAAACAGGAGAGTCATCACAGAACAGAGCAAGGCGACCATTTGTGCTTATAAAACTTTTTTATTTATTTTTTAAATGACCGATCGTTTCGCTGAGATAAGACCCTTATTCATCGTCTGGTGTCGTTTAAAGCCCTTTGAAGCTGCACTGAAACTCTCATTTGGACCTTGAACCGTTTGGTTCCCATTGAAGTCTAAAATCCTGGAATGTTTTCATCAAAAACCTTAATTTCTTTTCGTCTGAAGAAAGAAAGACATGGACATCTTGGAAAACATGGGGGTGAGTAAATTATCAGCAAAAGTTTTTAAAAAAAAAGTGAACTACTCATTTAATTGATTTTAATAATGTATGTGAAATTAATTAACAGATCAATAAATGCTGAAGAAGTATTGGTTATTCTTAGTTGATGTTAACTAAGGTTGTTAATTAATGAACCTTATTGTAAAGTGTTAACATATTTCAATACAAAAAATATATTGCCACTTTGGATATCAAGATCACTTGTTATATCCACTAATCCACAAATATCCACTTAAGTTGTATATCCTTTTTAATTCCAAAATATGATAATTCATTTCACCTACCTATATTTACAGTGGGCGGCTGTCATCACAAAATCCTCTCTTACCAAAAAACCACCACACGCTCCGTTGGAGTCAGAGTCACGAATGTAGACCATGTAGGGTCGACTGTGTGGAATGGAGACTTTACCACCAACAATACCATCATGCATGGAGAAACCTAAGAAAGAGTTTAGTTTTATGAAACAATTCGACAGCATATTCTGAGAAACAAACTTTTATAAATACATAAGTAGATTAGATGTGATCACCTGGAGTGCAGGAACGCAGCAGTAGCAGACCAGTTATATACCAAAGGATGCTCATTGTTGACAGCTCAGTCACACTCGGTATGCACCACAGAAATGTTGTCTCATGCTTTTATACAGTCAAGGGACCCATACCCGGAAGTTAATGGTAGAGGCTGATTGGTTTCACTGATGTAACAGCGATTGAGCTTGTTATGATCACAGATCAGTGATTATCATCAGCTCTTGCTGTTTGACACCTCAAACTGTGGTAATAACATCAGAAAGTGCATACGATCAGTTACCTCATTAACATTTGGTACAACTTTTACGAAGCCCTTTGACCCCAGAACAGCTGTAATGTTTTGTGGCGTTGATTCAGCAAGACCCTGCAAACATTCTAGTCTCAATTGACATGGTAGCATCACGTAAACTGGACATTAGTGATGTGAATCATAATCTTTCTCCACATTCCACAGGTTCTCTTTTGAGATCTTGAGAACTGTGGAAGCCATCAGAGGTCAATGAACATCTTGGGCATTTGTGCATGCTTTTATGCACTGAGTGTTCTTTGTGTTTCCTTTTGCTCAAGACACAACTCATTCAAGTGTCATCTTTTATGGGTGAATAGACTCTCAGCGTTTAACCTCTTCACTCTTCACACTGACTTTTCCAAACTTGCTAATGGTTGGTGTCCTTGCAGAGGTGGAGATTAAAGGTGTTATTTGGTGTCCAATTGTAGCTGAGAGTTAAAGGCTCCCTCTTTCAAAGATGGGTCCTCATTGACCAAAATCTTGACTTCGCCCTTGGATGTTAATGCTGGGTTGTTTTAACCCAACTTTGGTTCAAATATGGACAAACCCAAACGTTGGGTTAAAAATGTAATTACAAAATTTAACCCAATGGCTGGGTTTGTCCATATTTGACCCAAAGTTGGGTTAAAACAACCTAGCGATTTTTAGAGCGTACAGATACACTTGTCAAAGGGGGTTTGTCCATCTAAGTTGTGCCACGTGCCAGTTTGCTGTGCTTGCGTGATCATCACCCTTAAAGTTGTTCAGCAACAGAGTTCAGTGGGCCAGAGTTTTTGTAGCTCCTTGTAGAGTCCTCCAAAACAGGAAATCCATTTTCATGGCTTTCATTACACGTCTTTAATGGATGTAATAAAACGTGCATTGAACAAAAACACTGTTTTGAGTACCTCTGATATTTGCGATGTGGTCACATAGTTCCTAAAGGCTGTAATGCTATATGCTTGCTTTAGCCATGCAAATACGCTAAGCAGTAGCACAGGAATGCCCATTAAGAAACTTCCTACGTCTAGACTGAGGTATGTTCTTCTCATACCTGAACCACAAGACGTTATTATAATTACTGCGAATGAAGCGCAGCCGAGGTTTCTGTGAGCGAGGGATGGTGGGGAATGGGTTGCATGTAGAAGACTGAGTCTTGAACAGTAATGGGAATTACAGAAGGAGGTTTGGAGAGGCCGAGCAGAAGAAAGGGGGCAGCGGAGGGGTGTCTAAAAGGACGTTTACCGGCAGACTGTCAGCTTTATTAGAACCAGGGGGTTGACTATGGGATGGTTAAGCAATTAGACGTCATGATAGAAGCAGGGAACGAAACGACAGTTGTAAAAAGTCCATCAATCACTGTGCAAATCACGATTATTAAGAATAAAAGGAAAGGACAACAGTGCGCTTCCACATAAGAAAGTAGCATGACACACTTTGATATCTGGCCACTCTTAAATGAAAAATCATATGAGAGGTCAGGTCATGTCACTAGGTTTGTGAAATGCAATAAATCATCAAAATCTGCTGGATTTGTATGGTTTCAGTTGATAATGTCTGAGTGTGGTTCGTGACTTCACAAATGTTCACCATGATGATTTGCATCACTTTAAAGCCACACTGCGGAACTTTTGGCCACTAGGGGCGCTCAACCTGTAACTTCCACGTCTAGCGTCCCTAGAGGCCACAAGCTCCGCAGCAATGTCGCAAATAAAAGTCAACAAACAGTCAACCGGTCAGTCTCCCGTGTCTTTAGATTGTGTGTGCTTGCAGTGTTTGAGGCGAGCAGCCTTGCCGCGCTTGATTCCCTTATAGCAGTCTGCTGAGAGAGAGCGAATGGGGTGAGCCCCGTGGGGCTTATCATATCCGTGAGTGAATGTGGGCGCCGGACAGCGGGCACATTCACTGCACTGAAAACACCGTTGGCCTGAGCTGACTGTAACGTTATGCGTGTAGGTTTATTTTACCAGAAACCGTGGGACATGTGGTGTGTAATGTTAGTGTTTGTGAGTACTACTGAGTCGTGGGGCACGTTCACTACATTTAAAGGTTCTATATGTAACTTTTTAAATAAAATGAATCCTTTTTTTATTGCCTGTGTGTGAAGGGGTTGTAATCACACATTGCAATGATCCACTTTTCGGGTTTTGCTATTACCTCTGAAGGCCAATATTCATATTTATATGTGAGGTCTCCGGGTCGGATTCCCTGCGAAATCCATAGGATGTGACGTGCATGCGCGCTCCCGAGCCTCTCTATCCAGTCAAACATGTCTCTATCCGGTCGGCAATACAGTCAAACAATGCGACCAGCGGCACTTCAGCTGACGACATGGAGTCTGATAATAACAGCCCAAAATGTCCTGCCTCCAGCACAACACAGACTCCAACACAAACTCCACATAAAAATAAAAAACAAAAAAGTTTAATCTGCCCAAGCTCGTCAGGGAAAGCTGTCGAATCCAGCGGATCGTGAAATAGCAAGGTAAACTACATGAAACATGACATGAATACAAAAGAATGTTCCAGGACAACAAAAAGTCGGTGCTTTAGGATGTAACTACTAGATCTACTGACTAACGTCACTCATCCCACTACTATCATATTGTTTATACACATTTTCAGACACGTTCAGTACAGTAACGTTAACGTTACTTCCTACAATCTTACTGATACACTGAAACTGTTCAGTCTAGTTCACTAACCGTTTTCGTTATCATATTATACATTCACCTGTGTTGACATTGCTGATTGTGAAAGATACACGAAAATAAATGGCTTATAACATCACATGTCGGCTAAATGCAGTTAACATTATCATGGTACGAGCACAGAGCATTAGTTCAACGTCAAGCTGATAAAAGTAGGCTATTATTGTACCTGCAGTGGGAGTTTACATTAGTTTCCAGCATGTTGTGTGATTATTTCGCCGTTGCGTTGAAAGTCTCCGTGTGGCCGGTAGTGACTGCTTGCTCTTGAGTTCTAGCGCGCACACCATAGACGTATACATGCACAAGCGCTCTTGTTGCATTCTGAAACATCACCGCTAGAGGCCGCCATAAATCGCATACAGGACGTTTAATGTAACGTTACATTTGACATGAGTCGATTTTATTTGTGCGAGCCCTGCAGAAATCTCCAGAGGCGGGCTGTGCTTGTGTGTAGAAAACACTCAAAACACCATTGGCTGTGGCAGGAATACCAGAAAATACTACACTGCTAATATGAATTTATCTGGGTTACCTTGGAAATGGCGTTTGTGTGCAGGCAACCGTCCACATTGGTTCGAGCACTCTTAAGCTGCGTTCACACTATACGCGACTTCGTCGCTGCAGGTCGCCAGTGGCTGCGCTGGTGGGCGTTCCTACTACTGGTTGCCTAGTAATGTTTGTGAGTGACATTCACGGATGTGACTCTATGTGACACAACAAATACGTTTTATTGCCGCTACAAACAAATATTTTGGAAGGAAAAGTCTAAATATGAATGGAATCAGAACATAAAATGCATAATATTAAGATGAATGAGAAACAGTGAGTGCTCTTTGTAGGGTTGGGTATCGTTTGAATTTGAACGATTCTGAGTCTGATTCCGATTCCTTGTTTCGTTTTATTTTTCCGGTTCCTGAACGATTCTAATTCCGATTCTTTTAAGAGGCAGGGTCAAAAAAAGTTTAGCTAACCTTGCTAACCAACGGTCTTTCTGAAGGAAATACTCCTTCTGTCACAAATACTCCTTTTGTCACAAATGTTGAATTTTGCAGAGATTTCGTTATTTTTAGAAAAGTGAAGCCACACTTTGGACCGTCGACGTAAGCTACTCATGTTCGACTTGCACGGTTATGCCAACACTTCTGGTAGGCGCTTCTTCATTGGTGTTGTTCAGCGGTTTCTTCTTCGGTTCGACCGAGTGTGAATATTTGAAACTAGGAATCGAAATTTTAACTTTTGAACGATTCTGGAAAAACGAAAAGTTAGTCCCGGTTCCAATCGATACTCGATTCTCGATACCCAACCCTAGCTCTTTGCCATCAAAGCTGTATAACTGCAGCAAACGGACAAACAAACGCTCTATCTGGGTTCCCGAAACCATTCAGTCACGGAGTCAGTACGGTGAACACCACTGTATGTACACGGAGATATATTATGAATAATAGGACAGTTTCTGGCTGCTAAAATGAGCTTCTCGTTCAACTTGCCTCGGTCAGACTCAGCACTGAAGAGTGACGCGCTCCACTGACTTCACTTCTATTGGTTGTCGCTCGCGAAAATCACTGTTCATTTGCATAAAGTTAAACATTTCTCAACTTTGTCGTGTCGCCAACAGTCGCGACCGCGTGTGTCACTGGAAGTCGCCCGCTCACCATTGAAAATGAATGGTATTGTGTCGCTTGGTTGCGTGTAGTGTGAATGCAGCTTTCCTCTTTTTTATGTACCATCTCAATGGGTTTTGGTAATATATTATAAAGGTTGAAGAGTTCCACAGTGTGGCTTTAAGGCCTAATCAATATCATCGCTATTTGCATTCGTCTACTCACAAACAGAAGCTACACTTATTTGGCAGTTCTCAGAAGATCACTAGATAAAGCCTCCTCGTGCAATGTGCGAGACTGTGGTTTTGAGTAAGTTTCGATATGTGACTCTCTACATGCCTCCCTGGAGCTCATCTCTGTACCAGTCAAGACTAGAAGAGGATAGGAAAGGAGACATGAATTAAGAGAGACATGGCTAAATACTTATTTGTCTGCGCACTAAAGCCACCCTTTGCTGCTAACCCATAAAAATTCTAGTCTTTAAATTTATATTTGTCCTACATTATTAGTCATAAAATGGATCATCTGTGTCTGTGCTAGTACAAAACAGAAGTGTTTCATTTGAGTGATGAGACAAGGTAGTCTTAAAAGACAAAATAGCTCCATAAAAGTATACGACTAGTTTTCTGAAGACATAGTTGGGTTTTTTTGTGAAGAAAAAGTGCAATTTATGCCATTATTCATTGAAAGTTAACAGAATGTCAGTAAAAACTTTGAAACTGTATGACAACTGTAGAGTAACTTGATCTACTGGCTCTGTACATTGAATTGTTTATTACTGTAATTTATATATGTAACTACTATTTATTTTTTATTGTCTTGCTTTTTTTCTTAATGCTGATATCCATTGTTGCTGTATTTGAATGTTCAAGGAAGTTTTGTTTATATCTGTATTATCTGTTTTGTTCATAAATCATTCAATAAAGTTTTGTTTAAAATCTATATTTCTACAAAATATAAAATAGAAGCCTTATTGGCCGATGGATTGTGCGTCAACGGCACCGCCATATTGGTCCAGGCAGCTTGCCATAACTGGACTGAGAAAAGAACCCTAACTATTTTGAGGTTTTACAAGCCGTCGTATTTCTCCGGAATTACCTTTCACATGTAAGTCTGATAAGTTTTTTATTTTTATTTTTTGGTTTTATTTGGTCAACTAGACGTTGTGTGTTAAACTGCAAGCATAAGGTTAGGAGGCCACACATATAAACCTGCACAGAAAAATTAAAGGGTGAAGTTGCTTCAAATAAATAAGGGCTTGGGCTGCAAATTATCTTTACATTCACTTGAAATTGTCCTGTGACATTAGGATGTGATTTTAGAGAAAATGAAGTTCCAATGCACTGTAAAAAAAAACAAAAAAAAACCTTAAATGTTACGGTAAAAGACGGCAGCTGTGGTTGCCAGAACTTTACCGTTAAAAATACGGTAGGAACGTTAATGGTTTTACAGACTTAATTTAAAATTTACAGTAATAAACCGTATTTTATTTTCTGATAAAATGTGGATTTACCAACTTATTGACGTATTGACATATGTTTTAGACCATTGTAATGCACTGACAACCAACAATCATCACAACAGTGATGAGAGTTACATGAGCAATCACAGCTCATTACAAGTGAATACTTGTATTAAGGAATACTAATTGAAAGAAGCTGCACAATGTCATTCACACAAACATTAAGCACCATCATGGTAACACACATGAAATTTAAAAAAATGCAATAAACATTAATTAAACAACATTAAATGTAACATAAAACCCTAATGTACATAACTGATTAGAAAAAAAAAACAATAAAACTATAAGGAACCATAGTTATTTCAACAAAAATACATAAAATGTGAAGTGTCACACAGGGAATTGTGGGAATGTCAATTTATATATAACTTATATCACAGTTATTTACCGTGTATAGTATGGAAACTTTCTGTTTACCAATTAACAGTTTTGCACTGTAGCATTTTACAGTATTTTACTGTTAAAAATCACGGTTATTTTTTACAGTGTGTGTCATCTATACAACTATGTCCAGAAAGGCTTGTTTCGCCTGCCAAAGTATTTACGGTTGATATTTTGTTTATGTTCGCTGATCAATGATTATTTGACAATTATATTAGTCTAAATTCAATCTGTTCATCATATAAAGTGATCATTTCTCTTCAGAAAATGTTTACTGAACCACACGCTTCAGCTTTACGGTCTCTTATAATGAACTTTTTGAAGTGTCAAAGCGGTAGTTGCTTAGACTGTCAATGGAGGGACAGAAATCTCTCAGATTTCATTAAAAATATCTTAATTTTTAGAATGGCATGTTGATGAGTAAATACTTTTGGGTGAAATAACACTTCTTTTTCTTTCTTTTTCTTTGGTTTTTGCTTTAGAAGAATCCCAATTAAATGGACTTTTGTCTAAATCCTCATCTTGTTTCAAATAACACCTGCTGTTGCTGTGCGGTGTAGACTGAGGGTTCTCATGAGATGGATATGCAACATGGGAATACGCTCCCTGCCAACAAAATTATATCTGTTATTTTGATTGAGAATAAAACATATGAGCATATTTATTTTTAAATCTAAAGCCAATGTATGTCTAACTCAAAGCAGTTTACTACATACCCAAAGTGTGCTGACACTAAGCAACCTTAGATTCAACTTAAAGTAAGCACACATGACCTTTTGTATAACATGTACACCAGAATTGGATATCCCTTTCACTTGGTTAGACAGGCAATTAGGTGCCTTTTGAGGATTATAGAGTATTTCATGAGCACAGCGTGCCCTTGACTCATAGTTCAGGGTGACTGTAATTTGCATAAGTGCTTGTGGTTAGCTGCCTCAAATGAAGTCAATCTCATCGCAATCTCAAATCACTATTTCAGAACCTATTGTACTAATTCTGTACGTTAAACATAATTTTTAAAAGTGTAAAAATATATCGTTCCCATATTGGTTGATTCCAAGAGAAACACTCATTATAATTCATTCAATATTGAAAATATTTCAAAATGACTAAGTACTGACTATTTTATCCAAGTCAGGTCTCCAATGAGCTTCAATTTGTATGATTTACAGATTTCCTGCATAAAGAGTGTTTCAAATCAGTCACTTATGAGGTTCCATCACTTATGAGGCAGTAGGCGAGACAGCTCACTAGGTTGTGGAACAGAGCTATTAAGTTTAGCCAGCACTTCGCCTGCCAGTCCAGTCATACATACCGAACCAGAAAATACGAGTTTTTAAAAGGTTTCTCACCGATACCTGTGATACGTTCAGAAGCTATGACGGAGATGAAGCAATATGTGGGCAGCACTATCAGCCAAAGCACACAGGGACAATTTTTAATGTTTTGTACAGTTTTATTACTTTCCTCTGGACCATGACACACTTTCTCTTATTCACAATCCATCTCTTTCTCTCTCTCTCTTTTCCTTTCAGAGCGATAAGACATCCATCACAAACTGCGGTTGAAGGTCTGATGTTACAAAATGAGTCTATCAAGTGCATTTTTATTATCTCTGGCAAGGATCAAATGTGCAACTGTGCATGATCTCATGTCTTTAATAATGGCGCTGTAAACAGAGAACCTGCTTCATCTGGTTTTTCAAATGGGGACACCAAGGTCCAAAATGAACAGTTACAAGTGCCAAATGCACGAAAAATTGGCTTTTTTTGCGAGTTACTCGCCAGTTTTTGGCTGGTAATTTTAAAGAAATGCAACGTAAAATGTAAGAATCATAGAGTTTGACAAACTTTTTTTTTATTAATTTTTAATTATTTTTTTAATTACATTTTTAAAAAAATCTGTTTTTACATTTTTAAAGGAAAAATTTCCTTTTAATTTCATCTAGGATGCCTAAATATACTGTAAAAAGTGATCAGTTGAAATACTTTAAAAAAGTTAAAGAAACCCATAACCTTAAAACTAGGATGCACCGATTTTAACATTTTGGCCATACCGATAACCGATAATAATTTAAAAGCTGATGAACGATACATTGAGCGATAAATCTAAATCCAAATTTTCACCAAAAGTTTCACCATTAAATCCACGTCCCAAGCACACAATTCTAATGTTCTCATGATAAGTTTATATAGCCGATATGACAGATTTGCACTGCACGTTGCACATAACTGTATTTTTTGAAGTAATTCCAATCGTATTTTTAGCAATTTAAAACCATCATGGTGAACAGTGAGAATCTGAAGTGTCTCAGCTGAAGGAAATAATCCATTATTTATTGGCTTTAAAATATCGGGCATGTTTTCTTATCAGGCCGATAACAGATAAAATTAAAAATGAACCGATATCAGCCAATACCGATATGGTGACCGATATATTGTGCATCCCTACTTAAAATTATGAGGTAAATAAACTCAATGCTTAATTGAAAAAAAAAAATAAGTTGGCAATTTCACTTAATTTTTTCAATTATGCATGGTTTATTTACTTCATTTAGGGTAACTGGTTTTCTCACTTTTTAAAAGTTGTCGTATAATACAAATGTGGAATATTTCTTATAGTAAACCCACAAAATAAAATGAGGAACTGAATGATGATAACCTGGGATTAAGCTCAGTGTGAAAAATCAAACGGTATATGTAAAATAGTTGTTTTCTCATGAGATTGGGTTCTTCAATTCACATGACATTGGCAGGAGTGGCAAAAAATAAAATAATTTGGACCCTTTAGCTGTACTACAGACTTACAGTTGTTGGACTCTTGCTTGCTTCAACTGTATAGCTAAAAGGATAGGCACTGAACTAATCAAATGGTACCAATAATTTTAAACGATGAGGATGTAGAACTTCATGACCTGCATTCGAAACCTGACCGTGGTGTAAGGCAAAGACAAGTGTTACATTCACTGAAAATAATGATGCTCGATAAAAGAAACTCCTGGCAAGTGTTTGCCAAAATGAAGCTTTTCTAGAAAGCCCTTGAGACCAAGAACTGAGAGATCGACGACATGTTAGAGAGAAGAGGTATAAATTATGCTGAACATTTGGATGTTCTCCTCTTCCAAAATTGATTTGTAAAACATATGGTGTCTGCCCGCATCAAAGAAGGTCCTCGTTTTAAAAATCAATCCAATGATGACCAAAATGACATATTGCGAAATAATTCACAATCATATAATCCCAAAGCCTATTGAATTAGCAAGACTCAAAGGCTCCACCACAAACCCCAACCTCTGAAAAGACAAGCACACACTCAACTAGAGGAATGTAAAATCGCACAAAAACATCTCATCTTCCCGCAGATGTTGTTTTTCTAGAAGATGTGGGTGGATTAGAAGCAGGGAGCTCAGAGATAAGACTACCAAACATTCAAGCATTGAACTAATGTTTCGGCTTAATGCGATAGACATGGAGATGAAACATACTCATCTTGCAACTACAAGATAATGGCTCAAAGTTCAAAGGCAGCGTACAACTCACATTCATTCCTTTAACAGATATAGAGCAGCCCAAAATGAGCTCTCTTTTGAGTTTACCTTTGTAATTTGCATAGTTTGTGAACCCTAATGAGACTGAGTTGCATGAGCCAGACTGTGGAGAAAAATAGTAGGGATTTATTGTAGGGTTTATTGGAACTACTTATCTATTGACCAGACTGACTGTGGGCATGATCTTGTAACTGGAGGCGTGAGAATCCACTGTTGTATTTTTAGCAAGTCTGCACAGACTCACTGGCAATTATTTGGTAATGTAAGCCGATATATTTAGACAGTTCTTTCATCATTGTTCGGACCGGGAGTAATTGTTTGTCCAGATGTGGTCTGGACCAAAAGAATGTGATTGGTAAACGATTTATATGTTTGAAGGATAAAGCTGTCACTATGGCAAAGGCTGTTGTAAAGACAGTAGGTCTATACTGTAACCGACTTAAGCACTTCAAATGACTCATCTCGTAATATACTGTATGTTCAAATGCTGGGAAATTCCATTTGAAAACAGTTGTGAAAACCACATCCCCAACTGTGTGTCTCATACACACATTTAGATAACAGAATAAGATTATTAATCTGCATTTCACACCAGATAGATTTAATTTAACTGTTTAAGAAAATAAGACATAATTGAAAATATCTCAAATTAAGTTTCTTTTTGTTTTGTACCTCCAGTGGTAAATTGTTTTGTTGTTGTTTTCTAGTTTTAAGCATAATTCTAATAAGATTTAGCAAGATATGGGGGCCCAAAATGCATTTGGACACTTTAGCCATGTTTAAAAATAGAGAATCAAACCATATGTTATTTATATCGTTCTAAAAAAAGCTCTAGCCTCTTCATTTTTTTATTATTCTAATTGCAAATAAGAATATTTCAAGTAAACGACTGCAGGCAAAACCATGATCTCAAATCCGAACTTTTACTCATATGCAACTCGGATCTATTTTCCTATTGGAATTCATGCAATTTTTACGTCACTTTAGATCAACACTTTGTCACAATAGATGGCAACTTACACACTGGCCTCAAGAAAAACCCAATACAATTTTCACATATTTTTTTTAATTAGCTGATGAACGATATATTGGCCGATAAATCTAAATCCAAATTTTCACCAAAAGTTTCACCATTAAATCCACGTCCCAAGCACACAATTCTAATGTTCTCATGATAAGTTTATATAGCCGATATGACAGATTTGCCCTGCACGTTGCACATAACTGTATTTTTTTCATTTGAAGTAATTCCAATCGTATTTTTAGCAATTTAAAACCATCATGGTGAACAGTGAGCATCTGAAGTGTCTCAGCTGAAGGAAATAATCCATTATTTATTGGCTTTAAAATATCGGGCACATTTTCTTATCAGGCCGATAACGATAAAATTAAAAATGAACCGATATCAGCCAATACCAATATGGTGACCGATATATTGTGCATCCCTACTTAAAATTCTGAAGTAAATAAACTCAATGCTTAATTGAAAAAAAAAATAAGTTGACAATTCCACTTAATTTTTACGTCACTTTAGATCAACACTTTGTCACAATAGATGGCAACTTACACACTGGCCTTGAAGAAAAACCCAATACAATTTTCACATATTTTTTTGAATTAGCGCCAAAAAAAAGTTGATTATCCTTACACGTTTTATCCATCAAGATAATTATCAGATGATATGAACACAACTTATATGATTTTCGAAGCCTAAATGCAGTCGCCAGAAGTAAAAAGTTAAGGTAGGTTGTAAACTAACTACACCACAGTTCGCGCGACCTTAACGTCAGCATCACTAAGCTTTCGACAACTCTTCGAAACCAACTCTGAAACCATTTTCCCAGAAAGATTTAGTTAGAATAGTTTACAATTATAAGCATCAAAAGCGGACTGAGTTTACCGTGATGACGTTTAATCTTCTAAACAGCCTCTGTAGTCTCATTTAGCTACTTGTTAGCAACCGCCTTTTTTAAACACGTAACAGCTTTAAACATTTTTAAAATGGGGTAATACTGATATATTTTAAGTCGTAGAATAAAACCTGAAAGTGTCTTGAGCTTGTGTTCACCACTAGGGTTGAGTATCGTTTGAATTTGAATGATTCTGATTCCGATTCCTTGTTTCGAATTACGGTTCCTAATGATTCTCGATTCCGATTCTTTTAAGAGGCAGGGTCAGAAAAGTTTAGCTTACCTTGCTAACCAACGGTCTTTTTTAAGGAAATACTCCTTCTGTCACAAATACTCCTTTTGTCGCAAACTTTGCATTTTGCAGAGATTTCGTTATTTTAGAAAAGTGAAGCCACACTTTGGACCGCTGACGTAAGCTACTCATGTTCGAACTCATGTTCGCGTGGTTATGCCAAAACTTCCGGTAGACGCTTATTTGTTGGTGTTGTTCAGCGGTTTCTTCTTTCGAGTCTGGCGGACTGTGAATATCGAAACTCAGGAATCGAAATTTTAACTTTTGACGATTCCGGAAAAGCGAAAAGTTAGTCCCGGTTCCAAGTCGATACTCGATTCTCGATACCCAACCCTATTCACCACAGAATTTTTGTCAGCCATTTGATTTGATCAAAACCCCATTAAAAAAAACATTGACTTCATGCTAAAAAGCTAACGTTTTGGCCTGCACAACTCTATTCTGTTCTATTTCTAGTTCTATTCTATTTACTTGACATACACTGTAAAAAATATATTTTCATGATTTGTAATCACAACATTTTTTTGCTTTTGTCAAATCAACTTAAATAATATATGTAGTTCAGATAATTTATGTAGTTCAGGTTACTTTATTTTTAAGTTAAACCAACAATATATTTTTACAGTGTACCTTGTTTAATTTCCCAAAGCTATGTTCTCCTCTGAAACAAACAAAAATCATATTTCTTTTCCTTAATGGAGTCTTTCATGTCGGAAACCCAGGGAACAGGTATTCTGAGTATTTGGAGAGAAGAGCAGATATCTGGGAATAAAACACGAATGAGTGAAACAAAGAAGAATGGATTAGGGGCGGAGGGAGGGGTCAGGCGAAGCAGACAGTCTGCATTGGTCATTAGAAGAAAAAGAGGATGGAGAAAACAGACTGAGGCCTTCAGTGGACAGTCCTCAAAGAATCTGGTGATGAGAAGAACGCTATGTGCTTCAGTTCCTCAGCAGAAATCTCCCAATCACTTCCTCACCCTCCTTATTGTTGCTATGATGGACAATAACACGCTCTTACGTTTCACTTCATAACACATCAATCAAATCACACACCTTGAAATACTCTTAAAAATAAAGGTTCCAAAAAGAACCATTTCCCCAAAGAAGCTTTCAGTGAACAGTTCCTAAAAGAAATATTTTCTTCTTAGAGTCAAGAACTTTTTTTAATCTAAAGTAACTTTTTTCCACAAAAAAAAAAAACGTTTTGCAGAATGGATGTTAAAGGTTCTTTATGAAACCATCAATGGGAGTAAAAAAACTTTATTGTTAAGAGTGAAGGTGTTCAAATCATATTTTCAAAGAATTGACAAAAACTTGGGAGGATTCTTGAAAATAATATGAATAATTGTCTTTTATTTTGGCAATTGCATAAAATAATTGTACTTAATTTTACATGATTGCATTATAATTTTAACGTATAACATTCATATGCGGTAATCGGCAGATCTTGTTAAGTTGACATTGGGTTATACCTACCCTATCTCACGACCAATTCGTACGAATTCGATAAGAGTGATTAAAAAGTGGCTAATTCGTACTAATTCGTACGACCTCACTTGTACAAATTCGTACGATTTGTCTAAACCCACGTGACGGTTAAGTTTAGGGGCGGGGTTAGGGGTAGGTAATTCGTACGAATTCATACGAATTAGCCAATTCGTAAAATATGTACGATTTAGCAAAATCGTACTAATTTGTACAGAGTGAGGTCGTATGAATTGTTACGAATTAGCCACCTCGTAAAATTCGTACGAATTCCCGTGAGATCGGGTTGGTTATACTTTATTTTAATAGTCCACTTTAGACATTCTACTAACTATAAGTAACTTTTTAACTGCATGTCAACTAACTGTCATTAAGAGTAATAGTAGACTGTCAGCTTAATATCTGCTAACACTTTATTTTGTAGGTCTCCCAACAGACATTCAACTGACAATAAGTAACTTGGTGACTACAAGTAAACTTATTCTCCTAACCCAAAGCCTAACACCTAACCATAACCTAACAGTCTACTATAATATACTAATGCTCTAATGAAAGTTAGTTGACACATAGTTGAAAAGTTACTTATAATTAGTAGAACGTCTAAAGTGACTGTTAGAAATAAAGTGTAACCTGACCTTGTATTTAACTGGAATTGATTTAAGTCTTTGGCTTGTATTAATATTATTTTGGTAAGGAACTGTCTGCAATAATATCACTATACTTAAAATGAAAAGCAATGGTTAAGTTTGAAAAATGACATGGTCACGTACTGTTTGTGGAAGCTTAATTCAGTGTAACAATGTTGAGGCTAGACATCGGTCTGACAAGCCGTCACCAGCTGTAAGTGCTTCTGTATTCAGTTTCTGTGGGATACTTCTTGTTCATAACTTTCTGTCAAGATCACCACATCAACTCTTGTCTAAATGTAAGGACAGTGGAGAATCCATTATTTTGATATTGTACTTAAGAGACCTATTGCCTCAGGATGATGAAGCATTTAAAAATTAAGGCCTTACTGATGAGTGGTATGCATTTTCATAGTGTTATTGTTTTATTTCACATTTTTCACAAGAAACAGTACCCTGTTTTATAATTTACTGATTCATCCCACAGATGTTTGGAATTGCTCTGTCACACACATTGGTATTGGATTCACTGTGTTTACACACGACGTGCCAAAACATCTTGAGGTTTTTAGGCTGATTATAATGGATGTGTCAAAGGAAACATTCCAAATACATTTGAATTTGTATCGAAAATAGCGTTAGAGCTTGTAGTACACCAGAAATAGAACTGGGTATCTCTTACTGTGGACAATAGAGTGCAACAGTTCAGCAGTATTCTATATCAAGGTGTTGGTACCGAAAGTATTTTTTCCATTCATTTCTCCCATAAGGATTTCAAAAAAGTATTTGTTAAAGCGTTATAAGCCATGAACCAAAACAGCCAGCTACGAGGTAAACCGCATCATTATAAAGTTTGATTTGAAGCAAAAAAGTATTTTAAATTGAAAAAAAATACAAAAGACTGTGTACTTAGCAGCTTTAGTTATAGGGAAAGAACTCCAATCCATGAAGCGCTGCGAACAGGATAATCGAACTTAAAAAAAGATGGCGAAAAAAATATATATTTACGAAAAATGTTGAATAAATATATAAAACAATACATTTTTAAAATAAGCAAATATATTAAAATATTTACGTATTTTGAGAGTATAGGGAGACTAACTTGGTTACGTCATTCACAGAGCTTCATGGGAGTGGGTGGAGCAGACAAAATATTTTTACTCTCTGTTTGGTGAAATTTTCGGGACAGCATCATGGGTAATGTAGTTTATCACCACAAATTCTGCTGTTAACTACAATTATTTTTAAAAATAAGTTAATAATGTAAATAATAATGCAAATTCGTAACCAGTCCTATTCCTATTCAACCCAATCCAAAGGGGATTCGAAACAAGATCTCCAGCGTGGGAGGAGGTGCGCTGAACAAGGACGCTAAAGACCGGAGCCGCTAACATGCCTCTTGAGGCCAGAGGAGTGAAGTTTTCACGCACAGCTGTACGTCTAGGCCTCTACAGCCTATTTCCGTGACGCACACCCCTCAAAACTCCCATCCGGGTCACGGCACCACGTGTAGCCGGTCCTACTCAGTAGGAGAGTGGGATTCGAACCGGCACAGGAGGTGGGTGAACTAACAATGATGATGCTACGCAGCGCACCTCTTAGTAGTGAAGTTTACACGCACAGCTCTTACTTGCCTATGTCCGTTACATACTGACGGCTTCAACAAAAGCAAATACTATCGATTAACAACCATGTAGCTCACAGTCGGCTGTCTTTATAGGTTTGTAAGTTAAAAGTCTTTTTCCCTATGGATTTTTACTTCCAGAACCTGACAGTTAACTTTGTTCGGTGCTTCATGATGCAACATGTCCCATTTTAGACAGCATCAATTGATTATAATGGGTTTTGTTTGCTTTTAATGCTACACATCTGGTGTAGACCTTACTGGATATATTCGGTAAAAGAACAAGGGTTAGATTGTCAAAGTTTCTGCCAAGAAAAACCTGATTATGCGATTGAATCCTGGCAGCAATATCTGAAGGGAGTTACCCTGAAAATAGATAGAATAAAAATGATTGGTAAAATGTTAAATTAACGCGATGGTTAATTATATGAATGAATGAATATATTTAAAACAAAATTAATTGATTGTTGCAGAAGAGATGAAGTCAGCAGTCAAACAAATCATGCCATTAAAAGTTATTTCAGCCTTTTCCCTTTGAAACAGCAACATTTTCTTGACATTTTAGTTTAGTCAGCACAATGTGTAGATACACATCAGTCATTAGATCAAAACAGGTTTCAAAACTTTAAGGGAAAAAGTTATCATTCTCGATCTCAACTCATCAGCAAGCAACTCATCAACTCATGCTTATCAGCATCCTGTAATGATGACACTGATTCTGCTCAAAGCACAGAGGAAACGTGCTGTGTAGAAAACAAACTACTGTAAATTGCTACAAAACTAGTTGTATAAAAGGGTTATATAAAACAATACTTTACAATTTTATTTCTTTAGAATACACAGGCAGATGGTGTGGTTACAATATCTACCAGCAGGGGCTAACCGGACCCTGCTAACTAGCCAAAACTTGACCCCTTGGCCAAGACAAGAAAACCTTGCCTCATTCAAAAAAAGATGAATTGCATGAAAACATACATATGTTAATGCTATTTGGGAATTTAACAGGGTGTAACTGTCTGGAAAGCGGTTAAAATATTTTTCAGGGCATATAAAAATGGTCACGGGGGCTTTGCTTTGCACCCCCAACTGAGACAGACTGCCGTCCGGGTGAGGGGAGCTATCTGTCATTTATCCACACATCTGAGAGTTAGTAGAAGCATTTGTCATTCCCTTCATCTTGTACTGTTTTACAACGCTCCTCTTTAGCCCCCTTAAAGTGTGTGAGTTCCAGGCTAAGCACATTGTTCTCTGCATGTCTCTGGGGTTCACTGCGATGAGCTGTGGCGGCATGCAGGTTTAGAATTAACCGAGGCGGGAAAAACCTGCGCATGCTTTGGCCGAAAAGTTGTCCCCCAGAGAAAGACCTATTTTGACATCTGTCTAAGGACTGAGAAAAATGAGCATGGCAAGACCACTGGAATCAAATAAAGAAGTAAAATAAATGTTTGAGGCTAATGTCCTGTCATTTTCAATTAAGTGCAAACCATGTCATGTTACAATGGAAGATTATTCTGATTGACACGGCCGTTCGATTCAGGTTTTCTTTGTGCACGGGCCAGAGAGCAACAACACAGGCAGTTTCACTCACCGTTTAAACTTGGAAATGTTTAGGAGTGTACTTGATTTGTGTGTGGGAAAAGATATTATGGGATTATTAGAGTTTGAAGTAGTTTTAGTTCTTTATTAATACCTTGGGGAAAATTGAGGTGATTCCAGAATAGGAAATAATAATAAATACAACCCAGAACATTACAAAAGTACTATAGCAAGAAGATAAAATTAAAACGTTTTTTTTTTAAAACGTTTAAACTTTTTAAAATTGAAACGTTTTTTTCCAGTACCTCTTTTTATTGAGATGTTAATATAAAAACATTGTAAATTTATTTGCATATTATTTATATATAAATATTTTTTACAAACCCAAACCTAACATAATCCTTAAATTATACACAAAATAAATGAAAATAAAATAGCATTAAAAAAAAAACAGTGTTAAAAAAATAATTATAAAATGTCATTTTTTATTACTTTGTTGAAGTACTTAATTTTATTGTAATGACATAACCCTCTATAGTACATTGTTACCCTCAGGCAACAGAAAGTTTTCTTAAGCCCCATGTACAGTACATTTTTTTAAATGATTGCAACCAAATAGTATGGTCAGAAAAGTATCAAAGAACACTAAAATTAGGTGTTGGAGTCACTATCAAGCACTATTTGAAAGTCACGGCACGAGCATATAATGAGAAGCAGGTGAGGAGCCGGACCTGTGACTCGGCCGTACAGCAGAAGCTCAGCAATTGTCAGCGAGAGGTCTTACATCTCCGTTCCCTCCTTGGGGAACAGACGTTCTCCCTTCGTCAGCTCACTACTATGTAAGTCAGAAGTGATTCTGACATATGGGGATATCTACCAAAACGCCTGGCTGCTGGCCCTTCCAGCGCTCCGCTTGAGCCTCCTGGCCTGACCGCAGTGTTGGGCAGAATGTACAAGACCTAAACAGAGAAGGTCAGTCACTGCTGTTCCACAAGACCCACTCAGTGCGACTTATTCTTATTAGATAACGCTGGGAAAGTGTGCCCTTGGGGAAGGGAACCCTGGGGAAGCCACATCCTTCCCCTGGATGGAGGCACTGTGAAGGTTACACATAGACTAGCCAAGCAGGGTAGTACAACATATGGCAGTCTCTGGGGTGGTTCCAGCCTAGTTATAGGGAGGAAGAACAAGAGGGAAAGACACAGGCTTGTCCGTAGAGGAGCTGATCATGGAGGAATACACATACTGTATGAGGTCGCCGCAGGAGCCGCTACATATGGACACCCAGTCTAAAACAGGTTCCACAATGCACACGAGTGTAGGCCTGGCTTTGGATGCTCCGCAACGTCTGACTGCCACAGCTCTACATATATCTGTCAGCAAGGCGTGTTGAGCCAGCGCCGAGGAGGACAGTAACACTTCTAGTTGTGTGTGCTTGCAACCCGAATGGGCAAGGCACGCCTGGACTTCGTGAGCAAAGGTGATGGCATCCACTATCCAGTGGGCTATCCTCTGCTTGGAGAAGCTTTCCCTTCTGCTAGCCTCCGTAACAGACGAAGAGCTGATTTGATTACACAGTCTCATCCCAATTCGCCATATAACTGATGTTTTAGGCATGTCTTTTGACCATTCGTCAATATACGACTTTTCAGGGCCCCCTTAAACGTCGGTAGATGACGATCCCGGGTCGTCATACAACTGACGCTTTACCTTTAACGTCAGTTAGGTGACGAGTTGGGTTAAGGGTTAGGTTTAGGTCTGGGGTAGAGTTAGGATCCCATAGACGTCATCTACCGACGTTTAAGGGGGCCCTGAAAAGTCGTATATTGACGAATGGTCAAAAGACGTCCCAAAACGTCAGTTATATGACGAATTGGGATGAGACTGCGTTGGATTTGAGGTCCTAAAGCTTTGTATTCTGTCCATGTATAACTGCAAGGAGCGGACAGGACAGGACAGAGAAAAGCCAGGGCTGGGTCTTGCAGGTTCACTACCTGGTCCCCCTCAGGACAACGTGAGAGTTGGCCGGTCCGGAATTCTAGGCACAATTCATCGACCGAAAATGTTTGCCTACCCTACCCTCTTGATGGAAGCCAGAGCAGTCAGGAGCACTGTCTTTAGTGATAGGATCTTTAACTCAGCTGACTGCAGTGGTTCAAAGGGAGCACCAAAGACAGGTCCCAAGAGGGTATAGAGGCAGATTCAGTCTCCTCAGATCCCCTCAGGAACCTGACGTTTAGGTCATGCTTTCCCCAGCGACTTACCCTCAACTGCATCGTGATGTGTGCGATAGCGGCAACATACACGTTGAGGGTGGAGGGAGACAGCCTTTGCTCCAACCCATCTTGCAGGAAAAAAAGCACGAGCTCTGATCGGACATCTTCCCGTGGGGAGAATACCATTTAACAAACAGGTTCCACTTCAGAGCATAGAGTGGGCTCTAGAGGCGTTGAGGGGGCTCTAGCAGAAGTGATGGTGTCTACCACCGCTTGGGGTAGGTCACCTAGAACCTTCGCGTCACGTCCAGGGACCTAAAATGGAGTTTTCAGAGGTCTCAGATGTGGGTGCCATAGAGTGCCCTGTCTCTGAGAAAGCAGGTCCTTCCTCAGAGGAATGGGCCAAGGAGGTGCTGACGCGAGTAGCATGAGTTCTCAGGGACCAGGTCTGGTTAGGCAAATCCGGCCCACCGAACCAACAAAGCTGTGACAACAGCTGTTAATGCTCTTGAAGAGAAGACGCAGAGAAATAGCGACCCCTGCTGCCCAGAGCCTTCACATCAACACCATGTAGCAGAGATTCCTCTTGACAGAGACTCAAAGACAGAACTTCTTTGCAGGAGACAGGAACAGTATACACCATCTGACTCCAAAGCGAAAGACGAAAGATGTGACACACCATATACTCGCGCCGTGATGCACAGCAGGTGGTGCAATTATCGCAATGTGTATTGGCTCGTTTTATTTCACTCGAAGTCGATAGGCTCTCCCAAGCGATCCCCATTAGTCAGAATCACTTACCTAAGTAGAAGTGAGCTGACGAAGGGTAGTGAGCTGACGATCTTTCAAATCCAAACTTAACATAATCTTAATATTATATATATAAAAAACAATGGTTTAATAAAAAATATATAATAATAAACAGTATGCAATAAATCATTTAAAAGTTGAATTAAAATATACCGGGATAACCTGGCTTCTCTTCTATTGAAAGCCTTAATTATCTCTCTTCGATACATATAATTCCTCAAACCTTTCATAAATGTCCAAGAACTCAGCAAAACATTTTGAATACTTTTGTTTGTCAATGGATAAAAGATGTTATTTGTTTTGGTGGTGTAGTTAAGGCATGGATTTGCCAGCAGAGGCTAACCAGCCAAACCTTGACCGCACTCGCTGCTAAACCAAAAACCAACCTCCTTTTCAAATTATTCCACAAACAGCAATTATTGCACTCGGGCTGATCGCGAGAATTTTCACGGAAAAACAACAACAGAATAACAATCATGAATCATGTATGCAGGGATGAAAGATTTTGGTTGAAGCGAGACTGGCCACCCATGGGAATATGTACAACAGTTCAAGACTTGAGGGCTTGTTTGTTTATTCCTCTTTCATCTTCTGAATGTGTCGTCCTCTGATAACAGCCTCTTCCAGACAAACAAGCATGGTATCTGGATATAATTATGAGTTAAGACATGATGGGTCAGGGACGCACTGATAATTTCAGCAGAACACAGAGGTCAGGAGAAGCCTGAGAATGGATATCCTCCACGCTTGTGTTCATCATGTCCCTTAAGGACATATATCAACATCCAAACTTCCTCCATTCTACAGGGCCCAGTCGATATCCCGACTTCAGCCCAGCAGGCACTAGCAGCTGTGCCCCATCATTCATGCTTGATGGGGTACACAAACTTGGCACAAAAATACATAAAAAGTAATAGTGACTTTTTATATCTTTTATAAAAAGTGTGACTTTATTTCTGTCTCTCTCGGCTGAGATGTGTGATATAAACTCGCACTTCTGAGAAAGTCTGAATTTCGAGAAATAAACTCGACTTTATATCTTTGCAATTCAGTCTTTTTCAAAATTTCAAGTTTATATCACACAATACAAGACTTACATCTCGTAATTCAGAGCAATATATAAACTTAGAATTGTACTGTAGAAAGTATAAAGTCAGAATTATAAGATAAAAAGTCACTATTACCATTTTAATCCCACTTAGCGATAAGGCTATTGAGAGGTGACACTTAAAATTCTTCCATTTCAACTTCTGGACAAAATATACACGTACCCCAGATGAACCCAAATATAATCAGCTGCCTCTCCAAGGAAAGGCTTTTGTTTCTCGCAGAGCAGTAAACCAAGTTCAAAGTTGGGCTTTGTTTCCTGTGGAACTCCCCTTGCTTCTCAGTTATGTCTGGATAAGAAAGTAATGGTAGAAGGGAGAATGGATTTTACAATAATTCTCCAATGCCTCAGGGATATCGGGGACCTTAACCTTTTTTAAACACCGGACAGGTGTTTTAGGGAATAATTTGAGCAGATTTCAATCAATCTTACCCGCTGGACTGCCACACTAATTACAAGTGAGAAATTTTTGCAAGGGACAAATCATGCTGTTGACTGATTTTTTGTTGATGTAATAGAAGCTTTCAGCAGGACTTGCACAAATGAAAACCACATTTTGGGAGATCACAGTGTCTGCTCTGGGCTTGAGGATCAGGAGACTTTTGAGGGTATAGATGCTGGTGGAACAAGAACAACTATATTTTGCATCAGTGGATCCTGCACAGCTTGAGTAATGTTTTGTCCAAGCTTCCATACTGTGTCATTAGGAGCGTTTTCAACCGGGCCAACAAGCCTGCCGCAAGTCAGCTTTTCTGTACAAAAGTCATTTTGTCTGTCTGGCATTTTTGCTTTTACCATATCACTGTCTAAAAAGCGCTGTGTTCATTTTTAACTGCCAGACTTGTGCCTTGGCATGATGTCAGTTCTATGACATCATAATCACAGTCCTCATAAAACAATGTAATTGTAACAATGCATGCAATGGTTTTGAAAAAAGAAACCGAACTGACATCCATAATCAACTATTAAAGAAACTGCTTTGCAGAGGTAATTGTTTTTAATATAACTGCTGTGCGCACGCACACACACACACACACACACACACACACACACATACACATACACATATTGGTCAAAAGTTTAAGTATCGGTAAGATTTTTATGTTTTTAAGAGCTGCTCACCAAGGCTGCAATTTTTTGATAAAAAATACACAAAAAACACAGTAATATTGTGAAATATTATGACAATTTAAAATGACTTTTTTATGTTAATATATATTAAAATTTAATTTATTCCTCTGAAAAAAAGCTAAATTTTCAGCATCAGTCTTCAGTGTCACATGATCCTTCACAAATCACTGTAATATGATGATTTTATGCTCCAAAAACATGTATGATTATTATCCATGTTGAAAACAGTTTTTTACATTTTTATTTCAGGATTCTTTGATGAATAGAAAGTTCAAAAGAACAGCTTTTATCTGAAATGGAAAGCTTTTGTTACATTAAACACTACCTTTTAAAAAGTTTGTGGTCAGTAAGAATTTGTATTTTATTTTGGGGGAAATAAATAAGAAATCAATACTTCTATTCACCAAGGATGAGTTACATTGATCAAAAGTTACAGTAAAGACATTTATAAAGTTAGAAAAGATTCGAATTAAATAAATGCTGTTCTTTGAACTGTCTATTCATCAAAGAATCCTGAAATAAAACTGTAAAAAACTGTTTTCAACATGGATAATAATCATACATGTTTTTGGAGCATAAAATCATCATATTAGAGTGATTTGTGAAGGATCATGTGACACTGAAGACTGGAGTAATGATGCTGAAAATTCAGCTTTTTTTCAGAGGAATAAATTACATTTTAATATATATTAACATAAAAAAAGTCATTTTAAATTGTCATAATATTTCACAATATTACTGTGTTTTTTGTGTATTTTTCATCAAAAAATTGCAGCCTTGGTGAGCAGAAGAAACTTCTTTTAAAAACATAAATAATCTTACCAATTTTAAATTTTTGACCGATAGTATATATATTAACTGGGGTAATGTATTAATAAGCGTTGTTGACCTTTGAATTCTGACTTTTAAAAAAGTGGGCAGTAACAAAGTATATTTACTTACTGTACTTAATTACACTATTTGAGTATCTGTACTTTACTTGTGTATTATTTTTTCTGGAAACTTTTTACTTTAACTTCACATTTGAAAGACAAATATCATACTGTTTACTCCACTATATTTCTGTCAAGATCCTCAAGTAGAAAGTAGTAACGTCAGGGTATGATTTTGGTTGCAGGGGTTGCATTTTGGTTGGAAATGAAAGTATGGTTGACGTCAGAACCGGACTGATGTTGGTTTCTGACATCAACCTGATTTTCATTTTCACTGTTGGGTTTGGTTTTGGGGCACACTAGCTTATAGATTAACAGTATAAGGCTAACATATTCATACTAAAAGCCAAAAAACTTTAAATACGACACTATTTGAAGAAACAGCCATTTGGATGTCCAAAACCATTATTGAGTGCACTTATTCAAGCTCACATTCAGTCCCACTACTAGAACTGTGTTCTAGAAATAAATTTGATATTGATTTGTATATGGCATAGATTCAGAGGCATAAGGTACTGCAAGTATTACAATGCAACATTACTAAAACAATGCATTGACATTTACTTTCTACTTTTTAGTAAAAATCGGTCTTTACAACTTTTACTTGTACGGAGTACTATTTGACCAGTATTATGTACTTTCACTCATAAGGAAGTTGTGTACTTTGTCCACCTCTGGATGTATTACAAGTTATGTGCATATTCAGAGCTGACCTTTATTAAGGATGATGTCATTTTTTTACTGTGAATGAGTTTGAACTTGTTTCTATTTAAATGGAGGCCAACAGGTTTATATGACTGAAGTATTAAGACTGACATGAGCTGTGCTCAGAACATTCATTTGACAAATGACGTCATGTTTCAGTCACATTTTGAGCCTTTGCAAGCCTATATTATTAAGATCACTGTGTAACTAAACATTATATGGGGGAATATTTAGACCAAAATGCCAAAAAAATAATCTCTCACACAGAATTATGGTAATTTGAGTCCGGTTCTTGAATAGGTGCGGGCAAAGAATGAGTCATTGGGTGAACGTGTACCAGAGCACGGAAAACTCAACAAATACTTTTACTGAGTCTGCTTGCGTGCCAAAAGGCTGGTGCAAGTCCCTTGTCTGGCTTGTTTCAAACAATGGAAATTCTAGGCAACACATAATTGTACTACATACAATCAGAACAATCCTCATTTAATGCAGTAAACGGCATTGTTTTGAGCTTTCTCAATAGTTGACAACTGGACACGGTTCTTCGCTTTCAATAGTGAAAACGAAGTGAAACTAACGAACTTTTACGTAAAACGAACATTATTTCAAATAATGTAAGCAATTTCATAGCAAAAACTATATACTTTATCTTTTTGTATTGGAAAGCGTACCGTTTTGTCTTCACTAATTTAGGCCTTGTCCACACGGACACAGGTATTTTTATAACCGTGACTTTTCTACGCGGTTCGGCCGTCGTCCACATGGAAGCGCAGTATCAGGACGCTGAAACCGAACATTTTTGAAAACCCCGCAGGGTGAGGATTTTCAGAAACGCCGGTTACAGTGTTGTCGTGTAGACAGTAAAACCTGGGCTGCGTCCGAAACCACATACTTCCATACTATATAGTATGCGAAAAACAGTATGCGAGCCGAGTAGTATGTCCGAAATCATAGAATTCGAAAAACAGTAGTCGAAGAAGTACCCGGATGGCCTACTACTTCCGGCGAGATTCTGAAAGTGCGCATACGATGGACACTTTACTATCCCATGATGCCACGGGAGAGGAGTTGTCGTTATATTTGAAAATGGCGGAAGGCGGAGACGCGGGAGTTTTAACACTTTTTATTTATTTGTGGTTAAATTGTGTTTGTTTAACATCATATAACTAAACGAATGACTTGTTAAACGTTTAAATAATATAAATCGCGGCTACAATTTTCTGATTTGGCTGCAAAATGACACTTTTATCATTATTACCAAACTGAATGAGCTAATGCCTGTTGTTTCGCAGTTGAATGAGATGGCTTCGCGCTGTTATGAGCAGGGTATGTCACGTGACAATAACAACATGGCGCATGTAGTACGTCCGAACTCATTCATACTACACGTATTCATACTCTATATAGAACATACTTTTTTAACGGTCGAGAAGTACGTTCTTTTTTAAATGTAGTACCTACTCACATAGTACGGCGATTTCGGACGCAGCCTGTGTTTTTGCCTTGCGACGTCAGAGTGTGCGCCCGCGCTGTGCCGCTATCCGCCTACCGGGCCCTGTAATAACTTTTTGTTAGGCTTCTGATTGGCCAACGTGGCTTTACGGGTTAGGGTTATATTGCCACTTGCTGGACTGGTGTTGAATGCTCTTGACAGTGCTTGATAACGTGTTTTTTGCGCTTTCATGTGGACGGGACTTTTTTTTAAACGCAAGAGGAAAAAATACCCGTATCCGCTACAAGGCCTTAGTGGTTTTGCGTGTCACATTCATTTTTTATATTCCATGCAGACTCTCAATAAAAAAATAAAATTTGAATAGAACATTTAATGCTTGTGCTGTGTGAAGCTGTATTAGCATGGGTTCAGAATTGTTTTCTCATTTTAAGTAGGCCTATTCAGCTCACTCACTAAAGATTATAGTGTAGAGAAAATACAAGGCTTTTTGGATACTGGCCGTGTCCTTTTTTATAGTGCTCGACCAGATGTTCAGTTATCTCATGATTCGCATCTAGCAAGCATCTCTTAATGTAAATGCAAGCCAACATAAATGCTAGCAACCTGCACTATATCAGCACAAATTATTCTGGAGAACAAAGTATTGTAGAGCATATGCTGCTACTAAGTTTTGGTGCATGGCTGATTATGCTTATGGAACTATTTGGACTTAATAAGTTATGCTGATTAGGAATAATTGAGACAAAGTAAGGGACACAGTTGATTGAGAATAACTGATTGCATAACACAAAGGAGGACATCATAGCTTTGAGAAATAGCTAGGACGTTGTGAAATAGCTTGAACGGTTATTGTTTTTTTTGTGTTGTAATCACTGAGACCTTTATTCTTTGAGTTTGAGTTATATTATAATAAACCAGTCAGGCTAGGCTTGTTTTAATTTCCTTCCTTATCCTCAATATTTTTGAGTACTATGCACCAGAATGCAGTAAACCGTATCAGTTTGCATGAAACTGAAAAACATTTTCCCCCTCATTTACATTCAAAACTGCTTAGTTTAAAAGCTTAAAAAATAGTTACAGTCCACAAAGTATGATATGGTTATTTTTCAAGTATTCCCTGATGAACAAACGGCTAAAAACTGCTAAACTTGTTGCCTGGTACAAGCTGTTGATCATATGGGTTAGCACGCAGGCTAGTTTTTTAGAAAGGTTTGACCACTTTAGCCTGTCAGGATGGGAGACCAGCTGAACACCAGCTTGGGCCAGGCTGTGTTTGGTGGTGTTGTTTTTCTTTTTCTTTCCTTTTTTCTCCCAGTAGGGTTGTTAAACGAGCCTTTGGAGACCCCTCTTTGGCGACAAGGTGCAGTGCAGCTTCCAGGAAGCGACAACCCGGCGACACCAGCGACATATCGAGTTGTTTACAGTATATCAAACAAGAAATACAACACGTTAATGAGTCGGTTAACCCACCTCAATGACTTCTCCAGAAGATGAAAGTGTTCCCTGGAGGCTAGTAGGGCCTGTGTCCGAGCTGTCCAAGAAACAGTGTAGATTGGTCTATTCGTCTGATGGACGCGACGCGGATGTTTGTCTGTTTTATGTGAGCGGTGAATTCTTGGCGATGGACGCTCGCTGCGCTCATTCGGGTATGACAATGAATTATTCCACATTGTATCGGTTTTTAAAGTGCTAGAAAGGGACGTAACGCTACATTAGCTAGCCAGCTAAGTCAGCTAGCAGCAACGACAGAAATGGGGCTTTTAATTGTTTTGTCAGTTGTGCGATGTGTTCATTAATTCTCCACGCGCCATTTCATTAAATCACCATGGTAACCGTAACGTTAGTTGCCTTGATGTCAGTTACTTCACTGCGGTGCTGTATGCTGTAACTTAGGTGTAAAATAATTAACGTTAACATTATGGGATTGTGTGATGTGATGTTCTGCAAACGTAATACGTTTCAGGGTATTTCTCGCCCCTTTTTTATTGATGAGGATGATAATATTGTGGCAGCTAATGAAGTTTCCACTAAGTTGTTCTATGAAACATTCCTTTTCTGTTTGACAGATAATGTGTCTACACATCAAATGCTATCTGAATTTTGAAATGAAGTACAATGACTTTCAGGAGGTCCGCTGTGTGATGGAGATATCGAGGAGGCTGATGGGGTTCTTAAGGTTATCTGTCCTTGGCATGACTATGACTTCAATCTCAAAACAGGGAAATCGAGCACAGGTTTACAGGTAAAGCATTTTGGTTCAACATTTTAACTCCAGGTTCAGTACAAGTTTAGCTCAACAATAACATTTGTAGTATATTCCCAGACAGCAATAGTGTCGGCCCAGATTGGCACACATCTGGTATGGATTCCTCATGTACCAATTTTGGGCCTGATCTGGACCAACACCATGTTGTCGTCTGGGTTGTGGATTACCATAGAAAACTATTTAAACTTGCACCTTAGCCAAAATCTATGTAAGCTTGTTTCTGCCACGAATTTTTCTCAGAATTGTGAGATATAAACTTGCAATTGCGAGGTATAAAGTCAGAATTGCAGGATATAAAAACGCAGGTCTGACTTAATCTCACTATTCAGAGATTTTTTCTTTGCAATTGCAAGTTTATTTACCTCTACCTGACTGATCTCATGAAGTAACGTGTGTATGACACGCCAATTCGTATTTAAATTTTTGGGTGTGCTATCAACACGCATAAAGCCCCATTTGTTTATGAACGCCGTTGACTTAACGTTATTACGGTATATGTAAATATATGACTTACCTCAAGCCCGTCCCTAAACCTACCCGTCACTAGGGTTAATGGCATTTATGACAGTTCCCTTACCATCCTGAGGAAAGAAAAAGATCGCTCCCCAGATGTAGATCTACATTTTGCTTCGTTTTCGCTCGGACATTTGACGGCGTGTACAGACACGCGGAAACACTCGGACGTTAATGGCGTAGATATACACGCATACACGCGGATAGCTTGACTCACCACTTGACTCGAAAGTAGCGTGTATGTTTATGCAAAAGTCATGATGTCATGTTGCCTCTACAGGATATGAAGGGAACTGACATAACTTTCCTGTTGAATGGGAAATTGTCTCTTTAATCAGAAGATCATAACGCTTGTGTTCTAGTTATCGACATACATTCAGATCCAATGGCAAAAAAGAGAAATAGTCTTCAAAATAGTTCGAAAAGCTAATAAAATAACGAAATGGTTATTATTTCAGCCAACTGATGAGATCAGATGCTCTCTGTTCAACACCTACATATATTACATTGCTTGTGAACTGATGTGCAATCCCATCGTAAAATAAATACAAAATTTGAAGTAAGAATTAATGTAATAATAAAAAAAATATGAGCTTCACATTTCGTCTTTTAAACTCTCCATATGCTGGCGCTGTTTACATACCTTAAAAAAATACCTAAATTATTTTCTGTGGTAATTTATTATACAACAAATGCTGCCTATTTTGTATTGACTCTGGAACATTCCTTAAAGTTACGTGACGTGAATCAGACGTGATTATGTTTGGATCAGCAGCGCATATGAGAAGTATCTGACTTTATATGAATCTCTAATATAAGTAGCATTGAATCAGTGAGATGCTTGTATGTTCCTCCCTAGAGATCATTGTATACACTAGATTTCATTACTCAGCAGTCAGCCAGTTGAACCAGTTAAGTCAGCCAGTGATTTCGACCGATGATTCAGTCGTGCCTCGAAAACACTTGTACTTAAAATTAAAACCACATTTGTTGTGCCATCACTTTAACTCAGTATGGCACCAAACATTATCTCACGCGGTAATGGATTGTACATCCACAGAAACATACAGAAGTCATTGCTGCCAAACAGACGTTTGGAAAGTTCCTAAGAATTAAACTTCCATCATTTCGGCACGTTTCAATTTAGCCAAGCATCTGCTTTTTTAATAAACAGATTAAATGTGTTCTCTCATGCTGCGAATAAATAATTGGGCGGTTGGACGTGACTGCAAACTCCGTCCAATCAATAAAAGGCAAAGTCTCTGTAAACCAATCCATAATTACGACAGTCATCCTGGGGGGCTCGACACCTTGAAATGTTCAGTAATTATACTCTATTCCCATCACCGGTTCACATCCACCGTGCTCGTATATCAAAGTACCTTCAAGCTTTAGGCTTTTACAGCTGTGCAAGCAGAAATAAGGATTCAGATGCATTGCAGGCAGGCTATTTCTCCTTTAAAATGTATAGTTTTCTCCTTTTCTTTTTTTAGCAACGAGTTTATGAAGTGAAATTGGAGGACGGCAACGTATACGTCAAGCACGCAAGCGAGCTCTCGTTACAGCGGTTCGGACAGGCCAAAGAGCACTGAAGTTCTTGGTTACTCTTCCCTTGAACTAAATCATCTGTTTGGATCTTGTTACTGTGGATGATATTTGAAAATGATAAAGTTTTTTAGTTGAATAAACTTTCCTGTTCTCCATTGGAGCAGTTGTTAATGTTTGTGACGGTTTGTATATATACACTACGAATTAAAGATCGTTTTTTAATGTTGTATGCAAATTGCTTCAAATGTAACTAATATTAACATTGTTTTTTTGACATTTAGATTATATAGTTAATGATTTATTGGAATTGTTATACATATATTTAAAATGTAACTTGTCAATATTTATATGCAAGATTTATTGAACTCAGGGAAAATAAGGTCACAGACAGCGACTTAATTATTCTTAGGTTTAGCTTTATAATTGTTAGTATTCCAGAGATGTTAATGTGTTTCTCACTAGGGCTGTAATTAATGTTTACAGTTGTGACTGGCCATAATTATACCCTCCTAGATCCAATCCTCTTGAGTGTGACTTTCACTGGAGGGAAATTAAGTGACTTCTGAGAATTCCTCTAATTACTTGGTCGACTTGTTTTTTTAATCTTATGAATCCATTATGATGTGTACTTGTCTTTGTAAAAAAAAAAATACATATACATTCTTATTTCGAACATTCTTCCAATTTATCCTACCCCTATATAATTTAATGCAAAAAATATATATATATATATATATTAGGGATGTCAAAAGATTAATCGCGATTAATCGCATACAAAATAAAAGTTTGTGTTTACGTAATATATGTGGGGGCACTGTATAATTATTTTATTTATATAAATACACACACATGCTTGTATATATTTAAGAAATATTTTCATGTATATACTGTATATAGATTTATATATAATTTATATTATATATAAGTATAAATATTTTATATATAATTCATATTTTTTCTTAAATATACATGCATGTGTGTGTATTTATATATATATATATATATATATATATATATATATATGTATATATATATATATATATATACATATATATATATATATATATATATATATATATATATATATATATATATATATATATATATATATATAATTATACACAGTACACGCACATATATTATGTAAACACAAACTTTTATTTTGGATGCGATTAATCGCGATTAATCGTTTGACAGCCCTAAATATATATATATATATATATATAAGGTTATTTGTAGTTAAAGCTATACAATGCTCAAACATTGGCCCAACATTTTTTTTTTCTTTTTTTTTTTTTTTTTTACAATTTAAAATTTTTATGTGTGATATTTTGCCTGCTTGTGATTTCTGATCTGTTTTTTTGTTGTTGTTTACACATTTTGTATTTAACTTTGATGGAATAAAATCAATGTCAATCGAACATGTTTACAAGAGATCTTTATTTACATTCTGATAAAACTGACAGACATTTTAATCCACAATTTACACATAAAACTGTCTTCGAGATAGCAAGGCAGGAAATTTCATGCAGTCTAAGCTACAATATGATTTGCAGCATTTGTTTTACATAAGATGTTTGTGAAGCAAGCATGAAAAGAGATTTCCGAGAGCGCCGAGGCAACTATTCGACTCTCACTTTGTAGTGTAGACAATGCGGTAGAGTTATCAACGCACATTTTGCCAGAGGATATTCCTGGAAATTTTGTAGTCTCCCTGAGACCAGCCAGACAGTTGAAGCGAGGACAAACACTCTTTTGAAAGCTAACTGGAGGCCAACTTATTTTGTTTTAGCACCGTATTCATCCAATATCCACCTCGCCTGTGAAATAAAAATGTACAGTATAGATATGCGGAAAGACCACAGGTTATATTAACTGGATATATTACAAAATTACAGAAGTTTATTCAAGTTACAAATGTATGACTCAACATCACTTACATGTGAGACTGTGTGGGATAGAAAAAATATATATTTTAGTTGTTTTAAGTGTGTACTTGGTGTCCAGCAATGTGTTTTACAGTTTAAATGGGAAAAATTGAGGTATTTTTGATATTTTATTTCCCTAATGAATTTAGTTGGCCACAACAATGTGCTGTTAATGGCACAATTTAACATACTTTTTACATATTGCAGTCTGTTTTAATTTTAGAACAATTCTGCCACAATTTTATAGAGTAGGCCTACATTTCTTCATTGGAGCATCTATCTTTTATTCAGATGAATCAATTTTCTTTTTTGACGTACGACGTTTGTTTTTTTTTTTTTTATTTTCGCAAAATTGTTTATATTCTACCTGCACATCTTTGGAGACAGACAATAAACTTTTCCTCCATTATCTGTTAAAACATGCGCCGTAATCCCTCAACCCAATTAACTTTCTTCTCTGAACCAATGCGGGATAATGAGGAATTGTAACGCATAAGGGATTAGACAAATCAAAGCAGAATTACCATAATAAAATCCTATTTGCAATGTTTAACTATACAAAACATACCTCAGAAAATACAGTTGTCCTGCTCATGCAGGTCTGCGATTATTTTTTATGGTCCAATGAATGTAGAAGTTTTTTTGTAAAAGTCCATAGTTAATAAAATACTGCAACTGCACTTATGTTGCATTGTCAGCTGGCTAAATGAGAGGGACTGCATTGGATTAGCAAGCTCAGATTCAATATTAATTGAAATTCAGATATACACTTACTAAGGGAATAGCCCAACATTTTAAACAGACCTATGGCTGATTGGCTCATTCCATAAGCCGTTTTTTGTTAGGACGCTCAAGTCATTATTGGAACACAATATTGCACTTTAGGAGACAGACAGAAACAAGAAACAAAATACAATCAGTTAACCCAAAGATCAAGACATTATACACTTAGATGTACTGTATTAGTTGTTTTGCATATCAAAAGAAAACATTTAATTAGGCCAGTCATGCGATTAAAAGGATGAGGAAGGGATTTCAAAAAAGGCGATGTTGCAAATTAGGGCCATTATATCATTCTTTATATGTCACCACATGTTTGTTTCATTTTCCTTATTCGGTTAAGGAATGCAATTTTTGGCTAGAGTGAGTCATACTTTGGTCAGACCGATAGTTGGCCAAATCACAACAAAAAGTTGACGAGACAGAAGCATCTTTACTGCCTCAGGTCTAGTTTGCATCAATATGTCATTGATGAAAGGATTAGCAGCTGTCACACTTGACCTTAACCCATACAGACTTGTCTCACCTATTTAGCCTGTAATCAATGGAAGACACCGGTCAATTAGAGAAAATTAGTCAATAATCTAAAAGTAGGACACTCCACATAAGCACGTAGCGACATTTAAAATAAATAAATGATATCATCCTGTATTAGTATTTGGCCAAATCCAAAAATTAATGTCTTAAACAATGAAGTAAACTTGAGAGGACAGTTTTCCATACACAAACAGAAAGAGTTTAAATGTGTTCGGATAAATCAGGTAAGGATTTTTCTCCGTTAGGACAGAGCATCCAATATCACCCAGCTGGCCAAGTTTAGGTTTCCATTGCAGGTTTTTTTTATTTGTCTTACTTCTTCATTCTGCATGTGGACAGAAAGCATGCACTTAATTTTCATCAACATCTTGAAATTATTTTTAAAAAAGTGCACTCGGAAAAGAACTCACCTAAAGAAACGTCTACTGTCTTGGTTGTGTCCTTGTAGCAGGTCTTCTTCTGTTAGTGTTCGTGGCTCTGCGGTTCTGGCTCCTGCCCTGTTGGCCAAAGGGGTAGGCCACCATTTGGGTTGACCCTCTTCTGACTTGCAGTCCCTGGGACTCCCTCATCTCCCGCGCCATCTGTGTTAGTGTTAGGCCAGGGTTTGTTTGCAAGCGCTGGAATAAGCTCTCACGATTCACAGTTCTTTTAGGGCAGCTGAACGTTAGTGCCACTCCAGAATCTGACTTCATCTCCCTGGAAAAACCATCTGAAGTTCCATCAAAGCAACGGCCAATGGCGATCTCTTTGGCGACGCGTGGGTTCTGGTCAGTGACGGTGTATATTCCGTAATTGTGTCCAAGGGGATCAACAGGAGCTAACATATTGAATGCATGAGATTCATTGTTCTGAAGAACAGGAGGATGCTTAATTAGATACTCTTGCAGGAGACCGTTGGTGCCTATCCGACGGCAGTTGCCTTGTGGAATCACAGAAATGAGTGACCTGTCTACAATGAATTGATCAAAGAGCATCCCGCTGCACTTGAACTCAAGACAAGCTGCAGAGGTGTTGGGATGGTTTAAGTCACGGGTACTACGAATGTCTCTGATGCCATACAACTGACCCCTTGTTTGAGGATGAGTGCCACCAAGGTTTTTTGACCTTACCATGATTTCTGTTGCTCCATGAATCTTAACTTTGATGAAGCAAGCCCTGAACTCTTGTGGATTTGGCCACCAGGAAAGGTAGTCTCCAGTCCAAGATGTGAGGTCACTCTCCTGAAAGGGTACCACGTTGTACTCGTACTTATCTTTTTCGACACGGAAGAAACGAAAGTGGTTGGCTTCGACAGGTGCGTTTTCACATGAAATTAAACTCTGGTAAGGATAGATTGGACCGTTCGTTTCATCAAAATTGTTAGGGTTTGGTTTGGCCAGGTTGATACGGAAAGCTGTTTTCTTAAGTGCTGGATCCTCATGATCTGAGCGCTGGTAGTCTAACTTCCCTAAGTAAGGCTGAGACACTCCAATAATGTTTGGGTTCATTTTTGGCATTGAGGGGGCGGCTTCCAATTCCTCACCTCCCATTATTGCCGTGACATAAGCCGTGTACGCGTCAGCCCTCTGAGCATCGCAGAAAGCTGGAAGACAAGCACCGTTCGGTCCTGTTATCACACTATCAAAGCGACCCCATGCCCTTGGATTTGACGAGTAACCAGGCTTGGGCTCCAGGTTTATCAAGTTTATTACCACTCCTTCTATTTGCTCAGTGGGCAGGAACTTGTCGCTCATGTACGCCCTCACCTTGACATAGCAGCGGCGGTTTTCAGGTACATCGAGATTGAACAATCTACGCTCCCTGATTTCCATATTTCCTATTAGGAAAGTGCGCTCCTCTCGTTTATTCCTCCCACTGCCGGCAATGGTGCTTTGTGTGGGTTGAAAGTTACTTTCCTCCTCCCAAATGCCTGTGTCGGGATTGAGGGACCAGAGTTTCATAGTAGGAATGTGCTCCTGCATTTTAACATGCTCTGTATCGAGGAGAACTTGGACTGCGCCGGCTCCTAGAACCTCCTGGTTTTCCCCATCTTGGAAATCTACTGAAAACATTCCGTATGTCCGGAGAGGAAGCATGTCTCCTTCATCATCTACAAAGTTGAGATCACCAGGGGCAGCAGCAGCCATTGTAATGTTGCGTGGGTCAAGGAACGTGACGCTGGCCTTAACAGTCCCTTCATACACTTCCCCTGTGTTTTTATGGAAAGAGTTTGGAGGTATGACCAGTTGACCGATAGGGTCCTCGCCTTTCATTTCACCTAGGTAAATGGTATTGCTTTCTGCGGAATTGATATCAACAGGTTCCTGCTTCCTCATCACTTTTACATCATGGTAGACTGCACCACCTCTTTTGTCAAAAATAAAAACCTTGATTGTGTCAATGAACTTCTCAGAAGGGTCAACAAAGTTTACCACAAGACGCTGTGTGTCTGGAGACACCTGGATTGTGAACCCACCCTGATATCCTGTGGTACCTATCCGTTCCTTCCCTATGTAAATGTATCCAAAGCGAAGGGGTTCATCATTGTCTGTCGCCACCACCCTGCCCCGTACAAGGACTTTGGGCTCCACACAGGTCTGGCAGCCACATTCACTCACAACCTTGATAGGCAGGGTGTAACGGCCACAGTTGATCTCTCTAGTGTCCAATTGTTTGACCCCACAGCAGAAGCCGGATCCATCCCTGCAGCGCATATCAAAGTCCAGCGACCCAGGGCATTTGTTATGAGGACAGCGACCTGCATTGTAAAATTTGGAGTCTGTTCCTGGCTGCTTGCAGTCAAATGGCAATTTGATCAAGTGAGAATCAGGTGTCGAGTTGCATGCTGGTGATCCTTTAGCTGTGAAAACAAAATGCGAGATCAGTGTGCTACATTTTTAATGCATACAGAATATTTGTGGGCACTGTAAAAATGTTGTTTTCTTAAATATTTTAAAACAGATCAATTTGCTTGATGATAATTTTTAGTAAGTTTATTTTTTCTTATCCCACTGGCTTTTCCCTTTTTTAAAGCTACACTGTGTGATTTTTACCCCTATCTAGCGGTGAAAGGGTATATGACCATTTAGTGAATATTAGTTTCTGTTCCTCTCAATTCCGATTTCGTTTTAACTTTAACGGTGGCCAATGTAGTCCAAGATTAACATGGCTTCCAGTTCAACCTCGTCCATGTGTGTTAACTCAAACGTAAACGCGAAAGGCGAAGCTTGAATTAACGGGTATGTCCCTCTTTGGCTAATGTACTTTCAAGATGTAGGCGCAACATGGCGACCGACATTAGAACCCCTTACCCGTATGTATTTTCAATGGCATATTATACACTCACGAGAATACTTTATTACTTGAACGAAGTAAATATACATTAATGAGCACATATACAGTGGTGTAAATAAGTTTTAGCACCCATGCTAAAGTTGCCTAAAAAGAGGAATAAAAAATCATCTTTTGGATATTGATCTTAATGCCTTAATTAGAAAAATGAGGAAAACTCCAACCTTTAAGGACACAAATTTTCTTTGTGAATAAATAATGTATCATAAATAAATTAATGTTTTTCCTTAAAATACAGGGTGCATAAGTCAGTACCCCCTATGTTAAATTCCCTTAGAGTCAGGCAGATTTTTATTTTTAAAAGCCAGTTATTTCATGGATCCAGGATAATATGCATCCTGATAAAGTTCCCTTGGCCTTTGGAATTAAAATATCCCCACATCATCACACACCATTGGCATGGTTTTACTTCAGTTAGCCTAATAGCTGGTTTGATTTGCATTGAAAGATGATCTTATGGAAAGTACCCCATGCCAATCTCTAGGCATGGTGAATGGTGTGTGATGATGTGGGTCTATTTTAATTCCAAAGGCCAAGGGAACTTTATCAGGATGCATATTATCCTGGATCCATGAAATAACTGGCTTTTAAAAATAAAAATCTGCCTGACTCTATGGGAATTTAACATAGGGGGTACTGACTTATGCACCCTGTATTTTAAGGAAAAACATTTATTTATTTATGATACATTATTCATTCACAAAGAAAATTTGTGTCCTTAAAGGTTGGAGTTTTCCTCATTTTTCTAATTAAGGCATTAAGATCAATATCCAAAAGATGATTTTTTATTCCTCTTTTTAGGCAACTTTAGCATGGGTGCCAAAACTTATTCACATCACTGTATTTTTGAAAGAACTAAGTGTTTTTAGCTAAAAATAAACTAAAAGAGTTACACAGTGTAGCTTTACGCATAAAACTCATGAAACTTTGTAATTCTTAAAACAGAAAGAAAATGATATACATTTTCCTTGTTATCCTTGTTTTTGCCATCAAAAGATGATTTGATAGTATTTTTGTAAAAAATGTTTTACAAAAATATTTTAGTGTTTATCTTGTTTACTAGCCAAATAGTTTACATACCACTTTGTTTTAAAGCAACATATTAATAAGTAAAAAAACTGCCTTCAATAATATGGTAATGAGCAATTGCGATCAAATAAAAGTGGGTCACTGAACTTGGAAGCATGAAAAGGGAGTCTGATGACTTGCCAAAGTATTGTTTCTGATTGAATTAAATCTCATTCTGTTTGTTAATGACTGCAGTCATTATTGTCACATTACCATTCCAATGTAAATGGTGTTCATTTATTCATTAGAGAGCTGTTTTTTCCTTTAAAATGACACTTATTCAAGACAGCAACCATGTAATCTTATTTGAGGTTGATGCAATTGAATTTACAGAAAACTTTTCTCCTGTAGCTGTTGTTTAAATGCAAGAGTGAATACAAAACACATTATTCATACTCCATTAAGAGTCCTGCTGTGACAGGTGTTTGTGTTTCATAAAGCAAAGCACATTTCATATGCCATAATGATTAAGAAGCAAAGAGATCCCTCAGACAAAGTCTAGGGCTGATTGCTTTACCACGCGTTTTCAGCAGACTACTTTTTGACAATCTATATCATGGATAATAAGCATCATGGGAATTTTCAGAATGTGTAGTTATGTGCGCAAAAGTAGAAATACATACTTGTCTGAGGATGAAAAAACAGGATTTATTGAAGAGCTTGGATTTCACTTTAATATGGAGAGTTTGTGGGATTTAAGGATTTTAGTCTGCTCCCAATGACTTCTTGCCAGTCATTCCTTGTTTAGAAAGTGGTAATTTCTACCAACTTAAACATAATAAAACGTTGTACCGCACATGTCACTAGACATTATAGACTTTAATATTTCATAGGAGACCTCGATATTTAATGGGATTATTTTTCTTCTTTAGGGACATTTTAACATATCCCATTTGCCCTCTAAAATGGTTTTGCACTTACCGAAAACTGTGAGGACGGCTGAAGTAGACTTGATGCTGCCTGTTGGACTAGTTGCTTTGCAGTGATATTGTCCTGACTGCTCTGTCTTCAGGTCCCGCAATATCAAATCTTCATCGTACTTGTATTTTGTGCGATTCAATAAAGTTCCATTATGATACCTTTGAATCAAACAAATACATTTTTTGTAACTAAGACATTAACGCCATATGTCTGAAAATCGAATTATGAACATCATTGTTTTTACCAGTAATATTTGTCAGGTTTTGGTGTTCCTGTTGCTCTACAGCAAAGGGTTGCACTGTTGTCCCTCATAACGTACTTTGTCTTCAGGATGTTTCTCAATATATGGCTTTTCTGTAAGACATAAAACAGAGAAACCAATAATGCAACAACTCAAAAATGTTAAATTATCCCATAATATACTCACCCTCAAGCCATCCTATAGTGTATATGACTTTCTTCTTTCAGCCAAACACAATCTGAGTTATATAAAACACTATCCTGGCTCTTCCAAGATTTATAATGGGAGTGAATAGTAACTAAGATTTTGAAGCCGTCCATGTGTTCACAAGAGTGAAGTTCTATCATATGCTGTAGGATGTAGGAGTAGCGTAAGCTTAAGTGAGAGTAGACGCCTCTCGCAGTTCAAACTAACAGAGCAGAGCAACAAACTCAACAAACTAAAACATTTAGTTAATAGTTAAAAAAAAACAAAAAAAACGCATTGCTTCGCTTTAGAAGGCCTTTATTAACCCCCTATAGTTGTATGGATTGTAGGGCTGTCAAACGATTAATCGTGATTAATCGCATCCAAAATGAAAGTTTGTGTTTACATAATATATGTGGGTGCACTGTGTATAATTATTTTATATATATATAAATACATACATACACATGATGTATATATTTAAGAAATATTTTCATGTATATACTGTATATAGATTTATATATAATTTATATGATATGTAAATATAAATATTTTATATATAAATATTTTTTTTCTTAAAAATACATGCATGTGTGTATTTATATATATATATAAACAAAATAATTATACACAGTGCACCCATATATATGTAAGCACATACTTTATAAGGATGCGATTAATCGTCAATTAATCGTCTGTCAGCCCTACTTATATGATGGATGGATGTGCTTTTTTGGGCTTCAAAATCTATTCACTATTCACTCCCATTACAAAGCTGGGAAGAGCCAGGATATTTATATAATATAACTCAGAGTTATATTATATATAATATATTATATAACTCAAGCTAACTTGTGTTTAGCTGAAAGAAGAAAGTCATACCTAGGATGGCTTGAGAGTAAGTAAATTATGGGATCATTTTAATTTTTGGGTGAACTAACCCTTTAATTTATCAACGTGGGATGATTCATATTTTTACCTGAGGTATCGTAAGACGCCCCGTACCCAGAGTTCATCAGTGCTGTTGATGGAAACTGGGAGAGTGATGGGTGAAAATTTATCCTTCTGTATGAGTACTCGGGTCTGAGGGTTGGTGCACAGTCCTTTAATCTTAAATTGACCCTTGGCATCAGTGTAGGCACGGATGACCTTGGCTCTGGCTGGCCAGAGCCACTGTGGCGTTAGCCACTGGGACTCCTGTAACACTGAAGACCTCCCCTTTTAGGGTCTGTCCATCACAGATACAGTAGCTGCAGTCCTTATTAGGACGTCCCCCAGGACAGACACGTTTACATGCCACTGTAAAAAATAAAATAGGTGTTTTGATTTCAAGGTAGTAAAAATATTATATCTTTTCAAAAATTGTGTGTTTTGTAATACACAATACCTGGGCATGGATTTCCACACTTTTGGACCTCTACTGGTCGTCCTGTGCACTGAATTTTAGTTGAAGATCTGTGACATGTCCTACGTCTTGTCCTGCGTCCTTTTCCACAGGTCACTGAACAAGCACTCCATGAACCCCATTGGCTCCACAAGGCTGTTTAGTCAAGATTAGTGGAAAAATAGTGGTTCATTAACATAATTAGATCGCATTGGCTTGGCAAACACCCATGTCAGACTCCATTTTGACATCTTTGCCAGTGTGGTTACATTAATTTTATGATCAAAGAAAACAAAGCTTAGTCTGTACATACAGAAACATGTTTAGGTTTAACCAGCTAATTGGCCACCACATGTGTCATGTAAATGTCAGCAGGATGTGATCGCTCTACTCTAGAGGATCATGAGTGGAAAATAAGCCTCATTTCTGAGTTGATTGTCATAATAATTTAGGTGATTTTAAAAATACGTCAAACAAAGCTTTGGACGTATCTACAAAGAGTATTACAATGAGTGCGTGACACCTTCGCTGCTGTTTAAAAAGCTGGCTTTATCCTGCCAAAAAAAGTTTAAACCATCCTAAGATGGTTTGATGTTTTTTAATGTACTTTGAAACAACTGGTTGACTAGCTAAGCCATCATAGTGCCATCTTAGCCAAGTTGGGAGATCAACTAAAACAGATCAAAACTAACTAAAAACAATCTTCCATTGATTTAAAGGGATAGTTCGGCCAAAAATGATATTTAAACCATGCATTACTCACCTCTAAGCCGATGCATATCAATCTTGTTTCAGACGAATAACCACATTTTCAGTTATTTTAGAAAATGTCTTAGACCCTTCAGTGGATATAATGTGAACAAATGGGGTCCAGCTCTTTCAAGTCCCAAAAATGTGCATAAATCCTTCACAAAAGTAATCCATCCGGCTCCAGGGTGATAAATGAAGGTCTTCTGAGGGTAATCCATGTGGTATTGTCGTAAAAATATACATATTTAAAACTTTATAAATGAAAATATCTGACTTCCGGCAACGATCGACGTACGTTCACGGGTGATGGAAGTCGGCGTACGAGGTAGGATGTAGCATAGGAAACGTAGCGTAGGAAAAGTAGCGTAGGAAAGATAGCGTAGGAAACATAGCGTAGGAAACGTCGAGACGTCACGACGGTTCCTACGCTACGTACGCCGACTTTCATCACCCGTGAACGTACGTCCATCGTTGCCGGAAGTCCGATATTTTCATTTATAAAGTTTTAAATATGTATATTTTTACGACAATACCGCACCGATTACCCTCAGAAGGCCTCATTTCTTCACATTAAATCCACTGAAGGGTCTAAGACATTTTCTAAAATAACTGAAAATGTGTTCGTCTGAAACAAGATTGACATATGCATCTCGAACGGCTTGAGGCTGAGTAATGCATGGTTTAAATATCATTTTTGGTCGAACTATCCCTTTAAGTGTTTTTTTTTAGCAGACGCTACTGAAACCTAGCAATGAAGACTACAAATGCATATTAAATCAGTAAGTGTTATACAAATGTAATGGCTCTCTCCAAATTCATATTCGTTCTTTGTTTACCTTGACATGGTGGGGTTGAACACTCTCTCCGTTCGATATGAGGTCCTACGCAGACGGGCGAAAGCAGCAAGGGAAGAGGTTGTGTGCTCATGCATTTCCTCTGACGGACTTGGATGCCAACATCATTACAGGCGGTGGCAGAGCAAGGCGTCCATTCGCTCCAGTCGGTCCAGAATGAATGGACTTAAGAAATAACAAAAAAAAACTCATATGTTAAAATGCATAAAACTCATGTGTTGAAATGATGCATATGCCTCCTTATGGAATACACTTCTCTACTTTGATGGATTGTCTCTTGACTAATTGTACCTGGTGGACACTGGAATCGCACATGGTAGTTGGAGCAGCTGCGACCATATGGCTGCTCCTTATTGATGCACCAGAAGCCTTTCTCCAGACTGGAATGGACCACCTCCCCTGTTTCCGTAGCTGCAACCCAGTCCGTGGTGCGGGCCTCCATGGCTACAGGTCGTGAGCAAACCCTTTCCCAATAGTAGAAGCGAATGGCTTCTAACCTCTCATAGTCGCCGTTTCCTCCCGGATGGTCGATATTGAACCAGGATGTCCACTCGGTCACGCCTGGATTACACAAAACAAAGGTCACAGTAAAATGTTTTACAAGAACAGTATGCTCTTACCAGTGACCCAAAAACGTGAGGAAAGAGTTTCCAGATTACGTCAAATGTCTGACCCGTTTACTCGGTTTACTTAAAGAGATTAGTCTAGCTTTTTTGCATCACATTAAAACACAGTCTGTGTCTCTCAAAAGTGCTTGTTGCTATATGTCTAACTATCCCATGGGATGTATGAATCAGATGACGTTATTCCAGGCAGAGAGAGCTGCCTGAATTGTCTAAGAGACAACTTATTCGTTTTCTCCAACTAGGAACATGTGTAAACTCATTTACACGTAAATGAGTCAATGTCTTATTCTTTCAACATTGCAGTGGCTATATGCCTTCATCATTAAGGCTCACATTTAATGAAGATGGATGACTCCATAAATCATTACATCACAATTTTTAGCATCATAATGCGGTTTGGATAAAATAGGACGCCACAAATTAGTTGACTGCATAAAGAGGGTATGTTAAAATATCCACAACTACCTGTGGTCTGTGGTTCCACAAGGCTGTTGTAAGGCAGCTTTCTGTTCCTGTCCGTTTGGTTTAACCTCCGAAGATGTGAGCTGTCCCAGATGGGTCCTGTGGGAATGCAAACCTTATTACAGCGCACTCAACAAAGGTGCTACCAAAGGAACATTGGCTGCAACTAAATCTACAAGGAACACTGCCCTCCTTAGGGACTTACAAAATTTGGTCTTAAAAAGTTGGACACAAAATTTGTTTGATCTATTACAGCGCAATATCATTTGCAATGTAATAGATCAGAAAAACTCATTCCTTGCACGTTCCTTAGGTTGCAGACACGTCTGCGAATGTGATCGGAAAATCCTGCTTGGATTCGTGGTAAATGGAATGTGTGCTAAAGACATTCAATATTTAAGTACCGACTTTTTTTGGTGCTCTCGGCATAGGTGCCATCAGAGTCCAAGTGGCCTACTTTTATCGGCTCAGCATCCCTTGGCATCTACGGCCCTTCTGAACCACGTCCAACCAGTTTTGAGTTAGCACCTGATATCTGATCTCATGATTGGCCTGAGGAGGACACATTCGGTCCATTTCTTCACTGCATCTCTTTCCGCTCTGTCTGGTCACATCGGGAGATGCTGCAAACACATAGTAGTGGAGCACGCAAGATGGCCTGATCCCCTACATCTATTCTTAAACGTATCTGGAGACACTTACTAGCTAGGGCCCCAAAGGAGAAGATTAATGGGAACAAACACATTGTGTCTCATGCTTTCTAGATGACACATTACCAGAAGATACACTCCCACATCCCAGGCGGAGGACAGAGGGCCTCTGGTGCTTCATGCTGACTGTCCTGCCTGTCAAAGGTAAATCCCTGAACCACTTTCCAGAACTTGGTTATAGTGTGCTCTGATAAGGAAATCATAGACCGAGGGATTCATTCACCAATGCCATTACTTTTTTCCCAAAGGCAACATGTCCCACAGATATAGCCAAGCCTAACATGCTCAAATAGAAACAGCAGTGTCTTGACAGTGGATCGTTACTGGCATTACTCAACACACACTGAAGCGCTTATCTGCGGCAGACGTGTCAGTCACCGTAGAAGCTTTGCAGGACTTATTCCAAGCCCATCATTACTGTGATTATACGCCTCTCAAATACTGCATTGATTTACCTTGCAGGTTCACCTGAAAGAGAGCTTGTCATTGCCAAAGTATAGATCAAAGGATATGAGAATGTCATTATTTCAGTTATACTTTTATTCTGAGTGGCCTGTTGGCATTGTGTCGCTTTTGAACCACTTTTCTAAATACCACTAAAGACAATGATTAAGAAAGTGCGCAGTCATTTCAGTTGTCTGCCCCATTTGATGTTATTCAGATAGCAAGCTAGGTTCTCTTCAAACTTCAATCATCATAGTCAAGAGCCTTCAAACCAAGGATGATAACTGCAGTGATAACCATAATCACAACTTTTTAAAGGGCACAACATAACTGCAGTGTGCACTTTAATATACAGAATGTTATCCTCTCCTGTTGCTGTGGATGCTAATATAGTTTTATGGCGCTTTTACACTGCATGGTACGGTTTCGTTCGGTACGGCTCACTTGTGGCGCTTTTCCACTGCATGGTACGGTACGTCTCGGCTCACTTGTAGCGCTTTTCCACTGCATGGTCCGGTACGGCTCGGTACGGCCTCACTTGTGGCGCTTTCCACTGCATGGTACGGTACGTCTCGGCTCACTTATGGCGCTTCTACACTGCATGGTACGGTACGTCTCGGCTCACTTATGGCGCTTTTACACTGCATGGTACGGTACGTCTCGGCTCACTTGTGGCGCTTTTCCACTGCATGGTACGGTACGGCTTAGCTCCGTTCGGCCTACTTGTGGCGCTTTCCACTGCATGGTACGGTGCGGCTTGGCTCGGCTCACTTGTGGCGCTTTCCACTGCATGGTACGGTACGGCTCGGCTCGGCTCACTGCGGCGCTTTCCACTGCATGGTACGGTACGTGCTCGGCTCACTTATGGCGCTTTTACACTGCATGGTACGGTACGTCTCGGCTCACTTGTGGCGCTTTTCCACTGCATGGTACGGTACGGCTTAGCTCCGTTCGGCCTACTTGTGGCGCTTTTCCACTGCATGGTACGGTGCGGCTTGGCTCGGCTCACTTGTGGCGCTTTTCCACTGCATGGTACAGTACGGCTCGGCTCACTTGTGGCGCTTTTCCACTGCATGGTACGGTACGGCTCGGCTCGGCTCACTTGTGGCGCTTTTCCACTGCATGGTACGGTACGGCTCTCGGCTCACTTGTGGCGCTTTTCCACTGCATGGTACGGTACGGCTCGGCCTCGGCTCACTTGTGGCGCTTTTCCACTGCATGGTACAGTACGGCTTGGCTCACTTGTGGCGCTTTTCCACTGCATGGTACAGTACGGCTCGGCCTCACTTGTGGCGCTTTTCCACTGCATGGTACGGTACGGCTCGGCTCGGTACAGCTCACTTGTGGCGCTTTTCCACTGCATGGTACGGTACGGCTCGGCTCACTTGTGGCGCTTTTCCACTGCATGGTACGGTACGGCTCGGCTCGGTACGGCTCACTTGTGGCGCTTTTCCACTGTACTGCATGGTACTGCTTGGCTCGGCTCACTTGTGGCGCTTTTCACTGCATGGTACGGTACGGCTTGCTTCGTCTCGCTTTATATGGTACCTGGTCTGTCTGAGGTTCCAAGCGTACCGTACCGGTACTAAATGTGACGTGAAACACTGCAGATCACTGATCTTTCAGACAGAATCGTCAGTACCAGCATCATTATATTTGCGACCAATAGACAACGACACGAGAAAACCAAACCCGCTAGATTTAAATATCCAGTAACAGCCATCGCTATTATTGATCACTTTATAATCCCACCCACTTTAAAGCGGTACTAACTGCAGTGGAAAAGCAACCGAGCTAAAGCGAACTGAACCGTGCCGAGACGTACCACACAGTGGAAAAGTGAAGCATGTCGCGCCAAACCTTACTGAGCCGTACCAGCAGTGGAAAAGCGCCAATAGTTATAGATATCGTTCTTGGTGTGAGCATACCTCAACTGATCTTAAAGGGACAATCACACATAGAACAAGACAAGTATTCAGTAATAACAAGACACAGAACAAGTATTCAGTAATGCCTGAAAATTGGTTGGGGAATTGTGATCACAACAACAAATGACGTCAAGCTTGAATACATAGCATCTGAGTTGCATAGGCTATGGCTTAAACCCAATTTGAACTTGAGTCTTTATAAAGGCACCAATATAATTAGCAATAACCACGTCACATAATATAGTCTCTTTTATTCCCAGACGAAAGAACTGCATGTCCATGGCCTCAGTGGAACCTTGTAATATCCACACCCAGTAACAGGGCATTATTAGGATCAGGTGTGTAAAAATTATTTACTTTGCAGTGGAAACTAGCAACTATTTATATATCAGTGTCCTCCGAACATAGACTGACACCCTGCCCTCCCATAACAAACCATTCATACCAAGTTTATATTGGGAGATGGCTCTCACACAAGAGGGTAATTTAAATTTCATTCAGCAATTTTGTGATTATTTTGGACTGCCAGGGGGTTTCAGCCCGCAATATAAAGTGCAGTATCATTACTCTTTTAAGACTTCTCGCGTCACCTCATAAAATCTGCACAGCGTCCAATAGCCATACTCAGACAATTAATCCATTTACGCAAATAACAGTCTGTGGCCTTTTAATAAGACATTCCCCCTTTTTAATGTGCGTTTAGAGTATTGCTACCCAAGCCAGAAGCTAGTCAAAAAACATGCAAGGATTGGATTTTAATAAAAGAGCTAAGTCAAAGCTGTGGCAAAGTGGTTAGCGAGCATGCTGCTTATACGGGAATCATTTTTGGTCCCCTCTTCTGTCTGCAAATAAAAGCCTCCCAAGATAGACTAAAAACATGGCAACATTTTGCTGGCTCTAGCATTATTCTTTCTGAACATTTTTCCCAGGTTTTTCCAAAATGGAAAGGTGAATCATTTTGGCATGTTATGTAATCCCTTCGACAAAGCGCTATAGTGCTAACCCGCATTCTCACGTGTATTAGGGCGAGTGCGAGAATACTGGGATGTCTTTAACGCAGTATACAAGATTGGTAACAAGTAGGAATTTGTTTGAAATCATAGGTATTTCTTTTAAGAAGACAGTGTGCCCGGGCAGCTGTCTCAAAATTGCATTCCACATCCCATTGTGTTTTAATGAATGCAAATGTGAACTCCAAAGTGGTTTTGTCTGTGTGTTTATCCTGCGTCGGCAAACATGTGGAAGTAGTTTTGTGCATCTGGCACATGTCCTGGCTGAGGTGTGCTCGAATGGAAGATGGTGAGCTCTGTCTGATTGGGTTGAGAAGAAGATTAGAAGACACCAACTGTTCCACAGACTCTCAGGGGTGATGCATCTGTGCTCTATTATTCGAAACTGAACTGCCTCATTGTCACTGCATAGTAATGATATCATAGCCAGATTGGTGAGGTTTTTTTTAAATGATCTGGATTAGTTTCCCTCGTCTTTGAACTGTTTTAACCATATTAAAGGAGTAGTTCACTTAAAAAAAAAAAAAAACTTTTGATGAGATGATCTCAATGGGAACCAAATGGTTCAAGGTCCAAAAGACAGTTTCAGTGCAAATTGTTCAAAGGGCTTTAAACGATTTCAGACGACCAATAAGGGTCTCATCAGCAGAACGTTCGTGACTCTCCTATTCGAACTTGTTCATCAAAATGAACTCATCTTTTCCAGAGTCAACTCATTCATTTCGTTTGTTGAATGAACCAAATGACACGAAAAAAGAGTCTTTCATTTTGATAAACGAGTTCGAACGGGAGAGTCACAAACGCACATCACAGAACAGAGCCAGGCGAGCTTATAAAACTTAAACTTTGTTTTTTTTTTGTTTTTTTACTAAGCGATCATTTCACTTGATAAGACCCTTATTCATCGTCTGAAATCGTTTAAAGCCCTTTGAACAGTTTGCACTGAAACTGTCTTTTGGACCTTGAACCGTTTGGTTCCCATTGAAGTGCATTATATGGAGAAAAATCCTGGAATGTTTTCATCAAAAACCTTAATTTCTTTTCGACTGAAGAAAAAATTACATGGATATCTTGGATGACATGGTGGTGAGTAAATTATCAACAAAAGATTTTTTAAAAGTGAACTACTCCTTTAAGTGTCAGCTTGAACAGAGAAATTCGTTTTACACTGGACAAAAGTATTTAAAAAAAAAAAAAAGATTCTAATTAGCCTTTTTGTTTGTTTTCCACTAATATATATATATATATATATATATATATATATATATATATATATATATATATATATATATATATATATAATCTTTCAAAATATATAAAACTAGATTTATTGTTATTAGCGCTGTCCGATTAATCACAATTAATCGCATCTAACATAAATCTTTTTTTGTTTATGTGTGTAGCCCATATTTACATATACAAGGCCTATAACTTTTTTAAGTAAAAAAAAACTATATTTTGTAAAACGTTTATTAAGTATTATTGTATAATCAATTATTTCACGAAACCTGCTAATTGTAGCGTATCCAGTCAGAATTAAAAATCACATTGGTTTGTTTAACCACTGAATTGTTTTACCTCTTCACTGAAAAGAGCGAAATTGAGACGTGTAACCTCTCGCCTTTGATCCCTCTATCCACTCTTTTCCGCATCAAAGCAGCAGAAATCGATGTAACGGGCAGCTGAACTTCAGAGCAAAGTGAAACATCTGGAGAATGAATCGTTTGAATGGAGCAGATTACAGAGTGGCAATATTTACTTTGGCGCGTTGAAAGTGACTTCGCCGTGCCCTGGATGAAACTGGCACGGGCGCGCGCGCTTGCAGCTCATTACCGGATGACTGAGCGACATCTGCTTATTTAAAACCGAATTTTAGTCCTAAAGGTTTTTAAAAGCCTTGACTTAGACCTCAGAAATGTCAGGCGCTATTTTCCGTGCCTGCTGTCGACTCGTGTTGGGAAACAGGTAATAAATTCCGCAGAGAGGTTGAGGACCGGAGACCCTTGTGAGAGTGACAGTGATGAGGGATAAACTGGAGCTGCTCCACATTTCAGTGGGCTGCAGTTTTCCAGTATTTTCGCGACAAATCGGTCATTCAAATGACGAATAGCCTAGCCAACCTCTAGTCAAACTTTTTCCAAAGACGTTTGAATGACGCTGTCACGGAATCAGAAATAGTGCTGCTTGTGATACACTACTATTTGTTCAAGGTTTTTGGGTGAAATGTCATATAATAAGGTGTAATTTACACTTTTGTTATATCAAAACACGTAGAATTAGATGGTAATTGCTTAAAATTCGCATTCATCCTTCCGCATTTTCTTAATTGGTAGCCAACAGCTTTCTTTTCAAACTGTCAGTTAATATTCAAATGAGTCAAACTTAAAATCGACTAAAGAGCACCTTTCACACACACACAAACAAGCTTTTGCTGTTTTTCTAATTACTTTCAGTTGTACCAAACTATTATTAATTAATAACATCCTCACATGTTATTTATGACAGTTATGAGATTATTTAAATTACATTACCTTGTGCCAGTGACACAACAAAGACGGTAGACAGCACGAACGTCAAGAACTGTGAAGTCCCACATAGTGCCACTGTCACTGATGGGCAGCTGTTGGTAACAAAAAATAAATTAAAGAAACACACACATGCACAAAAAGAAAAATAGGTTATGGGTTTGTCAAGTTTTTTTTGAGAGACTTGACCAATGAATTAGTTTCCCCCGTCTTTCAATATCAAGTCTGATAGTTTTGTGAAGTTCCCAGAGTTTTAAAAGACACGATGGAGTGGAGAATGGTCTCGGACCAGCCCCCTCACGCTTGCCATTGGCCAGTGCGCTAACATCTGTGTCCTTATATCATTCCAACAGACAAAAAACAACAGACAGAGATCTAGGGAGAAAGGTTAATGTTGCAACAGAAAAAAGATATGTTTGTGTTTTTTATCAAGATATGTTGTATTACCAGAGATCTGTGTGCTTGAACAATAAATAAACATTGTGTGTTTTATTATGTTCTGATCTGGCACATTACATAATTTCAACCACAAATGAAGGTGATAATGTGATTTATTTTTAATCTGTTTATTTGATAATGTAATTTTCATATTTCACTGACATGAAACTGTTAAGCATTTCACGAATGTTCCTCCAATGTTCAGTGACAGTGAAATGACTGTTGCAAAAATAGGTGCATACAAAAGGGAGTTGCAAACAGCTGAATGCTTCAAAATGTCTGTCACAGACACTGATTCACAATAACTATTTTCCATTGTTGGAAGGTGAAGTGTGTAATATAGTTCTGTTAATATCTCAGTGTAATGTGTATGGACGACTGAAAATAAGACAAGTGCATTGGTGGGAATTTGGAAGTGTTCAGGAAACAAACTATTTCCGTAATTCGGTATAATGCCACAAGTTCCGCTGAAATTACATACCTCACCTTAAATTGTTTCATTTGCAGCAATACTATAATTTTGACTAGATACCGATAAGTTCGATAATGATGGTTGATGTTAGGCCTACTATCTAAACAGATTACAGTTGACAGCTCTCAGAGTTTTTGGCATGGTAATGGATTTAACAATGTGTTTGGTCTTGGTGGAATACATCTTACCCATAGCAGATCTATACAAGTGGAGCTGGGGAAGGTGGAGGGTTTCTAAAAGCACGCTGCAAACTGCTACAGCAAATGCTGACCACGTTTTTGAAAGTGTAATATGTAATCTTTGTCCCGTCTCTGTTTTGTTGTTGGCCAGGACTCCCTTGGAGAAGAGTTACTGTAACTCAATGGAACTTTCCTGGTAAAATAAAGGTTAGATAAAAACATAAATAAAAGAATTTGAGCAGCGAGCTCGCTGGCTACTGATAGCAGGAACCAATCAGCTGTGCCCAATAGAGATTGCAAGCAGTTCGAGTTAAAGGAGTAGTTCACTTTTAAAAAATTTTTTGCTGATAATATACTCACCCCCATGTCATCCAAGATGTCCATGTCTTTCTTTCTTCAGTCGAAAAGAAATTAAGGTTTTTAATGAAAACATTCCAGGATTTTCTCCATATAATGGACTTCATTGGAAACCAAACGATTCAAGGTCCAAAAGACAGTTTCAGTGCAAACTGTTCAAAGGGCTTTAAACGACACCAGACGACGAATAAGGCTCTTATCTCAGCGAAATGATCGGTCATTTCAAAAATAAATAAGGTTAAGTTTTATAAGCACAAATGCGCGACTCGCTCTGTTCTTTGATGAGCGTTTGTGACTCTCCTGTTCATCAAAATGAACAAATCTTTTTTCGAGTCATGACTCGAAGGCTCCTAGATAAGACTCTTATTCATCGTCTGGAATCGTACTGTCACCGTCCCACAGGTGGGACGTTTGCCACTATATTTTTATATCAATTATATCTTAGTAAATACCTTTAGTAATATTGACAAACTATATATCATTTGAAAGCTTACAATCTCTAGTTTCCATATTTGGTGACTGATTATATTACAGAGGAACCATAATTTATCAATATGCAACAAGAATATTTTCATACTCATAAAGCGAGTTCAGACCTTTATTTTAAAATAGCAGAGAACATGAAAAATCATGAAAAAATGGTAGATACCTCAGTTTGTTTTCATGCCAAAAGTTCTAAAGATAGCATCCATACAATTATTTTGGAAAAAAGGACTGAAAAGTTTGAAATATCAAGAAAAAAATAATGGAGGCGCCCTTATATGGGCAGTAATGGAGTCTGACTGTGCCCTAGTGAAAAAGTTTGGTACTGCGCTCAAACAAAATCTTACTGAAAGCAAATTTTTTGAGATATCAACCTGAAAATTTGAAACACAACTTGTTCGGATTTTTGGCTTTGATTTTTCTGCAGTTTTAGAGTAGCCCAGGTTTTGAAAATATATATTTTATGTAAAATATAAATAATTAATATTTTTACATTGTACATTTCCATAAACTCAAACTCCTATAACTTTTTTTCTGTTTAACTTTCTTAATTTATTTCACTTCTACAAAAATCTGCCAAATGTCTTCTTTAAAACAAGACCAATCATATGTCTATATTCCAAAGCATTCTTGAATTACAACCATTTAAGTTTGAAATGTGCATTTTCATGTCTATTCAAAAAAGGGGGGGGGGGTGACAGTTAAGAGGTTAAAGCCCTTTAAAGCTGCACTGAAACTCTCATTTGGACCTTGAACCCTTTGGTTCCCAATGAAGTCCATTATATGGAGAAAATCCTGGAATGTTTTCATCAAAAACCTTAATTTCTTCTCAACAGAAGAAAGAAAGACATGGACATATTGGATGACATGGGGTGAGTAAATTATCAGCAAAAGTTTTGTTTTAAAGTCAACTACTCCTTTAAGAATGAGTTAAGAATCAGCCTGCGCCATCTAAAGTTTCATGACAGAGCTTTGTATTAAAAATAAAACACTAAAATCAAAAATCAATTAAAACGCTAAAGAGAATTTAGGCAGTACAATATTAAAGTGCAGTATGAAAAAACGTATATTGATTTTTAGATTTACTGAAAAATATATTTGAATCGTTGGTGTTTTAAAGACGTGAGTGCATTAGATAACAGCAAAGGCAATTTAAATGTAAAAATAGAAGAAATTAGCATAAATCTCCGAACATCGACCGATAATAATAAACTAAAAAAAAATCTTTAAAATGGCAGTTATGGTACTGATAGTGTGCATTTAATGTTGTTGGTTTTTTTACTGGTTTTGGCAAACTAGTGCATGATGGCTTTTAAGCCAGGGCATATTGTCAAAGTCAGAGCTTTGAAGTCTAACTCATGGTTCATGAGCAATGGTAATTGTGTTTAAACATTTGTAAATATTCCCATGCATGCTACATGTACAATACTGTTCCACTGTCTGGGTCATGCATGACCCATACATCTATGATGTGAAGATGCGGTCACTTGCCAATCCATGGTGTCATCCAAACTGTTTTGAAAGCATTGACAAAGGGAATATTTTACCAAATGAGTCTAGGGAAACTAGATAGATTAGGGAAACTGTCGTATCAAAGCAGAATAAACAGCCAAACTTACAAAGAAAAGCACAGACCAAAATATTTTCCCCTGATTCCTTCTCAGTCTAAACAGATTTTCATATTTTCCTTTGTCACCATATTGAGTGCATATGGCTCTTTTGCCGGTTACCTTTGTGAAGCTCTCTATGCGTGTTTAAAGACAATAAACCTACTTTTTGGCCTTCAGTGGGGTGACAGAAATGTAAAATGTTTATTGGCAGAATAAGAAATATGATCTGCGGATGATTTCACGTCCACCTTTTGATGAATATATCCAAGTTTAGTTACACAATGTCCTGATGCATTAGCGATGAATCATTACGCTGCTTCGGTATTCCCGTCCACATACTGTTACTGTTGTTGCTTTAGACAGAAACATTCCTTTATATCACCCACGCCTTTTCCTGTCTTTTGAATAAATCTCTGGGAAGAAATAATATACTGTATGGTCTAAAGAATATCGTAGCTACCGCTTGTTCCCAAATACTGGCTAATAGAGCACATTTTTCAAGGTTTGGCTAAATAATAACATCCAACGTTTCTTTAAACACCCAAATTCGACATCTCAATGAATAAACAGTTTTTACATAGATAATTTATTCATTCAACCTATAAGAACTAAGAAAACACATGTACATTGAGGAATGTAAAGTAAAAACAAAATGATTTACGTGTCGTCAGCCTCCGATATATACTATACAACTTTTCCAAAAAAAAAAAGAAAAAGTACGGTGAAATAACGTATTGGAGTAAAAGTCCAGCAGAAATGCATTGGATTTGTAGGTGTCGTGCACATTGGACTGGAGGCACTATCAGGGTAATGCACTTTCAATACATCCAACATTTAAAAGATTTGCGTATTGAGCAAAACTGCATTAGCGATTTTGACGAATCGACAGGTAATGTCGAAAATTCAATAAATAAATCTAAACCCACTTTCTTAGCAGCGAAAACTCATCTTAACTACCTAAAGTACATTTTTGTCAGTAACTGAATGCCACAAAACAATCTATAAAATACAAAAGGGGAAAAACATCCTTGTTATTCAAAATACATGTTTGTATAAACGGCTACAGTTCTATAACGCATTCCGTGCCGGGGAATTCTGGCAGATTAAGTTCGTATTTTTTCTGAATGTCATAAGGCAGGAACCGTCCCGCCAGAAAATGTTTTCCCGAGAAACCTGTTGCGCACTTTTTGGGAGCTGTCAGAGAAATGAGAACTTCTGGATTTATCCCATCTTTGGCCGGTTCGTCAACATCCCAACCTTTAAGAGAAGAGAGATAGGAAGAGTGAATCCTTTCTCACCATCACAAGCCACTGGTCATTAACTGAAACATAACAATGTTTCCAAATTCTCCCGGATTGGAGGAGGAAAACTGGCTCGTAAAGAACATTCATCACAATATCGTCATGTGGAAAGTGAGCAGCAAAAATGCAATGTGTCAGCCATCAGCTGCAATTTTCAAATAAGGTCTCCTGATGACATAATGGCTGCGGGTTCGCTTTAGTTTTATTCAGGTCCAGTGCAACACATTTGCACATAAAGGTCTCTGGTCGGGTCATTTATCAGAAAAACTGGATTTTAAAAAGATTTCATCACTTAAATATCCCTGGAGGTGTTAGTAACCCATTTCGCATACTTGCGCTAGTACACTGTAAAAAATATCCATGATTTTAATGGTAAAATACTGTAAAAATGCTACAGTGCAAAACTGTTAATTGGTAAACAGAAAGTTTCCATACTATACACGGTAAATAACTGTGAAATAATTTTACAGTAAAATACCGTTAAATTTACAGTTTTTGGAAAAAGAACAAATCGTTGTATAATTTACAGTGAAAAACCGTAAATTGACATTCCCACAATTCCCTGTGTGACACTTCACATTTTATGTATTTTTGTTGAAATAACTATGGTTCCTCATAGTTTTATTGTTTTTTCTGATCAGTTATGTACATTAGGGTTTTATGTTACATTTAATGTTGTTAAATTAATGTTTATTGCATTTTTTTTTAATTTTACCATGATGGTGCTTAATGTTTGTGTGAATGACATTGTGCAGCTTCTTTAAATAAGTATTGCTTTATACAAGTATTCACTTGTAATGAGCTGTGATTGCTCATGTAATTCTCATCATTGCTGTGATGATTGTTGGTTGTCAGTGTATTAAAATGGTCTAAAACAGATATCAATACATCAAAAAGTTGGTAAATCCACATTTTATCAGAAAATAAAATACGGTTTATTACTGTAAATTTTAAGTTAAGTCTGTAAAACCATTAACGCTCCTATCGTATTTTTAACGGTAAAGTTCTGGCAACCACAGCTGCCAGTTTTTTACCGTAAAATTTACGGTTTATTTTTTACAGTGTAGCTATTAACTTTGGTTTGTAATGATTTTCTTAATAATAGAATGATTATTTTGCCTACTTAAAAAATATTTATTTATTTATTTATTTATTATCTAGTATTCAGTTTGATTTTGACAGCATTAGGTAGCTATTAGCAAGGGTAGCTAATAGCTTTTACTTTGATGCTAGTAATCACTTAGTTACAACGTCACGCTGTAGGCCAAAATGCGGATTTGAGTTAGCATTTTAGCACTACCGGTTCCCTCGCTCTAAAGTCTATGGGATATTTAAATGGGTTTTTGCTAAATCATCTGAAATAAGGTCTGTGGTGAACAAAGCCTCTAAATATTTTTGTGTTTTGATCTATGATATAAAACCAAGCGGCAACATTCTAATCTGAAAGATGAAGCCTACCTGGAAGTGCGCTAAACTGCAATACATCTCAAATCCGCTAGAGGCCAGTCCCAAAAGGGAGCAAATATCCATAGACGTCATGTTAAAATCTCCGTTTTCACAGCATAAATTCATATGTTTACAGTTTGGTCCCATGGACTTTTATTGTAATCTTCAATATGTTCCGCGTGCCTGAAAACTGTGAGGGGGTGAATTTTTTTCTAACTCGTTAGTTTAGATCATGTATTTAGATATAAAATGTATGTAAATAAGGGCGGTTAACTTTGATTGACAGCTGATAACGGGCTGCGCCGAGTGAATTCGACGTTCTCGGCCATGATCTGACACAACACATCATACCACCTCTGTATCCTTTCTGAAACTTTTGTATTTTCCAGTATGGCGCCGCCCGTACCCCCATAAACGGCCTCAAACGCGTTCTTCAGAGAGTCTATGGGTGACGTCACAGACGCTTTGTCCATATTTTTTACAGTCTATGTATAAAACACACAGTTGTGTTTTTTCAACTTTATTGTGTCTGGTTGTGTTTTTAAAAACTTTATATAGGCTTCAACTTTATATAGGCTTAATCCTAATTTTGGATTAACTTGTGAAGATTATCTTGATAGACAAAACGTAAGGGTCACAACTCTTTGTTGAACACAGATCTTATTTTTTAGAGATTTTCCAAGTCTATTTTCCAAAAATGCATAGCTTTTCGATCGAGGGAACCCATGCGCCGCTAACTTCCGAGTTGTCCTACAAAGTGACGTCATCACTTCGGCACTTTATACAATAATGACTTCTGCATGCTTACAAGGTACTAGCAATTTTTTATGTTTATCTACTACTCAGCATGACCTCTATTGTATTTAACACATTGTAAAAAAGAAATATATGAGCAACATGTGTTTTTACAAGGCTTTATATAGCCTACTTTACTGCATATCATTAGCTGTAATGAATTCCACAAATGATGTTCAGTGTATAAAAATAGACAGATTTGTTAGGAGTTCTCTTGAGTGTGCTGATGAACCCTCAGTACGCCTTGATAAGCTGCAGTCTGACAAAAATAACCATAACATTTTCTGAACAGGTTGAGACTTTTTATCTTTTTCTTTTCCTTGCAAGTAACCACTCTATTACTGAATGCCACATCATTTTTTCATTGTGGCACTGCACAATAAAGATGCCATGGGCAGAATTTCTCTAAAATTCAGGATACATGTTTAATGAGCAAATACCTGAGGGCACGTCCACACTAACGATGGGTATTTTGACCTGTTTGAGAGTCACCAGCATCCCAGCATAGGGCTCCTTCACCTCCGTATTGTCGGTTTCTGGTCCCAGGATGGCATCGATCACCAGATTGTAGGCATCATTTAACAGCTGGACCTGGTCGTGGGGTCAGACGGGACTCGATTAGGATTGACAGAATGTCCAGAAGAGTGAACATCAAATTGACATCTCTCTGCCGGTGAGCTTCATTATTTAAGACTGACACCCACCTCTGTCGGAAGATAGGAGAGGAAAGGGATGTCCATTTTCTCGCACTGAACAGTGAAGTCCTGGTGCAAACCCTGAGAAGAACGCTTGGGATAGAAAATAGTGGGCTCATATTCCTGCAAGTGAGAGACAAGGGAAAAATGAGTTTCCATCCAGAAGATCACTTTTCGTATTTCAATCTTTTTCTTCTTGTTATGTGATGATTAGCACATAGACAGTTTTTATTATGTCTTCATTTATTTTCTCTCCAGATTCAGACTTTCCAAGTTTAAATTTACAGTAAATCAAATATAATGTACTTAATATTATATAGTATAAAATCAAAGCCATATATCTAACCAAGTTGTGTTCCAAATTTGAAGTTGATATCACAAAAATTGAAGTTCTCATGAGATTTTGTTTAGGCGTAACACAAGAAATAGCCACCGGGTGACATAGATTGCATTGAATTTAATTGTATGCATTCTGCCGTACCAAATTAATACATTTCTGTCCAAATATCACTTCTGTCACTAAATATGGAACCTTGAGACTCAGACCTTTCTGACAATATGTGTGTGTCAAGGTTTTAATCTTAAATTATGAAACATGATGATGCCCAAAAGGGGAGGAGCCAGATAAAAGAATTTAGAATACCGTTTCTATGGAAACGCAACATCCAATTTTAAAACGGTTTCACAGGATGAATTCTGAGTTCGTAAGCTTTCAATTGATACCTAATTTATGATAACTATTAAATATGTGATGCAATAAAAAGAAAAATATTATATTTTAGAGGATAATATAAATATATTATACTTTTTAGAGGATAATATTATTTGATATTTTTTTTGTTGACAAATACTAGATTATATTCTGTATTATGAACTTTTAGCATGAAAACTAAAGTTTCAATTAAAAGTGTGTTCGTCGACTTTTTGTGGCAAAGGTCAGTTTGTGGCAAAGGTCAGAAGTCCTGTTATGATGTAGATTTTTTAAGGTGTACTCTTGTCATAAATTCATTTATTACTGTTCCTACATAATTTGTAACAAAAAACAGCGCTAAAATATCTATTTAGGAGTCTTCGACCTTTCCACCCATTTATAGTTTGTCATGATTAAATTAGGATTTAATTTGTAATATAGTGAAGTAAACTAAGGCGCCCTGCTAGCGGGACGATGACAGTTAAGGGGTTAACTTATTCAAACTTAAATTTTTTTTTAAGTGTTTTCTTTAAAACAAGACCAAACTTAAGTCTATATTCCAAAGCATTCTTGAATTACAACCATTTAAGTTTGAAAAGTGTATTTTAATGCCCATTCTCAAAAAGGGGGGTGACTAAATTAAACTAAATTTACATTTTAAAAATAAAAAAAAATCTTTTTTGAAAACTCTGATCATCTAAACAACGAGTGAACCATTTAAAAACGTATTGTGTGTATATTCACATTAATTGTTAACAAAATCTGTCCCTAGGTTGTGAAAAACACATAAAAATGTGATACATGGAAGCCATACACAAACCAGACAGTCATATTCCTGGATCATCAAACAGTATTTTGTCGATCCTGGAACAAAACTGAGTCCTAAACCTATCGCTACTCCAAAACCTAAAGTTATTCCTAAAATTAAAGGGAAATGATAGATAGGTGAATAACAGAAGCACCTAACCCTGATTTTAAGCCTAAATTTGACATAAACTGTAAACTTGTCCTTAATTATGATTGGTCTATTGGAATGTTGTTCCAGGAGGAACATGTACTTGATGAAAACATGTTCACCTAAACGGTCTCCAAACAAGCTTTCTGTTTTTTAAAGGAATATTCTTTGCCCTTATGGATATGCAGAGGGACTTTTGAGTCCATAAATCACATTACATAATTACCTCATAATTTCATTTCAGAAGAGTGATTAATGTGGACTAAAATTTATGGTTTTAAACACCTCATTTGCTCAAAATACAGGATGAAGTCCACACATCCTGGATAGGTTGCCAGGTAAATTCATTATAATCCTGCAGTTAAACTTAATGTATTTGTTACATAACGCTGGTGTGGACACAATACTCCATGCAGATGTACACTGGGAATGTATAAAACAGCTGCCATTGTGTGATGACCCTCTATTGTTAGTTTTTTTTTTTAAGTTTTCCATTCCGTTCCGTTTTTTTTTTTAATCTGTTCCAGGAATCCCATACTGTAAACTGCCCAAATCTTATCTGGCCAAATTCCAGTCCATCAGAACAAAAAGAAGGATAACTTTAACAGAGTTTCTGATTATTAGACGAATACTGATGCTGCATAAATCTAGCATCGCAGTGGAGCATGGTGAAGTTGACGTATATGGCATACCATTTTTTTTATTTGATCAGGAAATATTGGAGCATATGCTAACCGCTAGGCAACAGATGCAATGATGAGTCTAAAGATACACTTAAAATCAACATAAATAGCATTCAAAAACCCCTTTTGCATTCATAATATTCTGCATTTCTGAGTTAAACAGGTTTTTTAATGACAAAAATGAAGGGAGGGGCTTGATTTTATCCATTAGATAAAAGTGGTTTGAATATGACAGGAGGGGAAGCGCCCGTCCCAAATGGTTCACTTCGTATGCACTTATACATTGGCACTCGCATTCGTAGGTAGTAGAGTCTAATCGAATCGGCAGACCGATATTATCGGCCGATATTAGGCATTTTCCAATTATCGGTATCGGCAGTTATAATGGCCGATAAATTAATATTTCAAAATTAAAAATGTAAAAACGGACGATACACGCTTGAACCATGTCATGAGTGTTGGAGTTGTATAGTTTGTCCACCAGAGGGCACTCTACACCGTCCCTGTTGGCAACACTAGTTGAGTTGGTCACGAGACATGCATTGCTTGAATAACAATTATTAAGAAATAATTACGTTACGTTACGTTATTACGGTGTAGTTGGCTAAATTATGGCTCATCATAGACTAGCTAACCACAAAGCTAGCTAATGCCACAATCATCAGTCTGTTCTGTTGTGACAATAAAAGAAAAAAGTTTCTTTTTAAAATGCATTATCATATTATTTTAGTTAAAACTCATAAATAACTACAAAAAAAAATATTTGTATCGTATCGGCCTTCAAAATCCTTTATCGGTCGGGCTCTAGTAGGTAGGATGGTAGGATGGTGCGCCCTCAATTCACAATTTTGTCGCGCCCGCACTGAAGCGAGCTCCGCAGCAGACATCTATCCAACATTCATAGCGAAATTACGTCACGAAAGTGCGACTAGTATGAAGACCGCAAGTATTTAGGGTGCCATTTGGGACAGGGCCTAAGAGGGTTAGCTGATGTCACCAGAAAGAAAAGTAATTTAAGAAACAGAGGAAAATGCTGTTTTAATGAACGATTCCAACTTACTTTTTACAACTAACTTTGGAACAATGTGGAATGAATCATACACAATAATAGCAGAAACGTGCACTAGGAAAGCAAATACACCCTGTCAGAATCCATTCTGTCTCAGTGCCCTTTGGCATGGTGTTCTATACTTACAAATATACGCAGATGGCGGGCACACACCAGACCGATAGAGCCGTTCTGCTCAGGACCACAAACAACCAGCAGGGTGGGCTGCTTTTTATTCAAAGAGCTCAAAGGAAAAGCCTAGGGAGAGACAAAGTAGAGGGACACAGTTAAACAGGGCAGGGAGATGTCTCATTTTTGCTCTATATCTGCATTTGGAGGGGCAATGTTCATCACAATAACCCAGCAACAGTTGTAACTATAGTAAAAAGCTGGGGAGACATTACCACAGGCTGCAGGCTTAAAATAACACGCTTTCTGACAGGTTTCTAAACTAAGCCTGCACAGTGTGTCCAACTCTGACACACTCACAAAACTAAGGGCCCTATCTTGCACCCGGCGCAAATGACTTCGTACACCGACGCATTTATCATTCCTATTTTACACCTGCGCAAATCAGGCTTTTCCCTCGCATGTCAGAAACGCTGACACGTCAGTAAACGCTGACGCGCTCCCTGGGCGGGTCGGCATTTACCCAAATTTTTATATGCATGTTTAACCGAAGCTAATTTGGGTGGGTTTGTCCCATCCCCAATGTCCCTTCTCTTTCTTTTACGGCCTGAGAGAACATCGATCTCCTCGGCTGTGAACCGAATGTGAAGCGCGCCGGGTAAATGCGCCTGTTATAATAGAATTGCGCCATGGAACAAGCGCACCTCGTTCATCATGCTCTTACAGGGTATGTTGGATGACGCTCTGATTGGTTTGTTTCCGTTACGCCCAAACCACACCTATGAATAATGAAGCTACTTCAGACCAACCCCTTTTAGATTTGCGTCGGGCGCAAGAGTCATTTATCCTGCTGGTTAAATAGCAACAGCGCCCAAGACCAGCCCGCAAAGTTACTTTTGCGCTTGACACTTGTGTTTCAGATCGTTAAAATAGGGCCCTAAGTCTTTAAAGGTGAAGAGTGCATTTTCTGTATTACGAAACAGAATTGCTTAAATATGAATTGTTGTCTGAGTAGGTCTCCATGTTAGCCTGACGTCGTCATACTCAGATTCTAGTCAGAATGCGAGTCTGAAATTGCTCCATTGGGCTGTGATTATGGGGCGTGTTTCAACCGAACCAGGAAAGAAAATGCCTCTGCACTCAATTGGATGGACCGAATCCCATAGGAAGAAGGGCAAAAACATCTTTCCGATCCGACAAATGCCTCAATCGCGGTTCTCTGTTCCTCTTTTAAAATCAATGCGCTGTCTACATATTCTATAACAGATGCGATGGCTGAATCTACACATTCTAAATTCTCCAGCGGCAGCCATATCTTTGTTATAAACGAATTCAATCCAAGCGCTCTATGGCGACGTGGATGATTACGTTACTGTTGATCATCTGTCAATCATCATATAAAGCCAGCCCTGACAATTTGATTGGTCCGAACAGATCAAGTCTGAACTTCCCGACCTCAAATGTTGTGGGCGGGGCTAAGTTCGGCTGGCATCCAGGCTATTTCCATGTACAATTGGACAGCAAAACACATAGCCACGCCCCAAATGCATGCCATTGGTTAAGCTGTTTCTATGCCTTGCTGCTCCTACTTAAACATACAGCAATGTTTTGATAGGCCACAGAGCAAGTACTCTAAGGAAATCAGACTGCAAATGCCGACTTTGTTTATGCATTTTATGCTCTAAAACATTTTAACATTTTACATGTTTGCAGTCAACCTGAAAGGACATGTGTTCCTCATCCACCTGGTGCATATCTTACCATAAAGACAGATTAATGAAGTAAAACCAACAGTTAAGGTAATGTGCCTGCTTCATTCATCTCCAATTATCCGTGGCTGAAATATGGAACCTCGGCACAACTGTGGGTGTAATTGCAGACTTCCAAGAAAGAGAAGAAGCCAGACGCTAATGAAGCTAATGACACTTTGGAGAGAAATTATCAGCTGACATGGATGTTCCATTAGCGAGCTGATGAAGTTTAGATTACATTATCATTGCTGGGCTTCTTAGTCACTGCGCTTCGTGAACAAGAGTTGAACACACGTCTGAGTGCGGAAAATGAACATCTGTCTTCATCAGTTGCCATTTGAGAAGAATCTGTTTAGAAACAATTCCCATTGGCCAAAACTGAGCTTGTCAATAAAGTTGATTATAGTGGGCAGTATTTGCTTAAAGGAGTAGTTCACTTTAAAAAAAAAAACATTTGCTGATAATTTACTTACCCCATGTCATCCAAGATATCCAATTCATTCATCTTCAGTGGAAAAGAAATTAAGGTTTTTGATACTGCTACCAAACGGTTCATGGACCAAAAGACAGTTTCAGTGCAAACTGCAAACTGTTTAAAGGGCTTTAAACCATTCCAGACGATAATATCCGGGTCTTATCAAGCGAAATCGATTCGCTCATTTAAAAAAAAAAAAAGTTTAAGTTTTATAAGCTCAAATGCTCGCCTTGCTCTGTTCTGTGATGTGCGTTCGTGATTCTCCTGTTCGAACTTGTTCATCAAAATGAACAAATCATTTTTCTTGTTTTGGTTTGGTTAATTCAATGAACGAAATGAACGAATTGACTCGGGAAAAAGATTTGTTCATTTTGATGAACGAAGTTCTGAACAGGAGAGTCACGAACGCACATCAGAACAGAGCAAGGCGAGCATTTGAGCTTATAAAACTTAGAACTTTGTTATATATTTATTAAATGAGCGATCGTTTCGCTGAGATAAGACCCTTATTTATCGTCTGGAATCGTTTAAAAGCCCTTCAAACAGTTTGCAGTTTGCACTGAAACTGTCTTTTTGGACCTTGAACCGTTTGGTTACCAGTAAAGTGCATTATATGGAAAAAATCCTGGAATGTTTTCATCAAAAACCTTCATTTCTTTTCTTTTCAGTAGCTAACTGTAGCTAAGAGAAGAGAAGTCCCTTTTTTGAGGAATTCTGTCAAAAACAATAGCTTTCACAAGACTGATAATGGGTGCGATGTAGTTTTATCATTGACCGCCAACAGTGTGGACATGGAAAGTAAGGTATCTCAATATGCTCCCTAATGGTCTCCTGAAAGTAGATGGAAACCCTTTTCAAGGCTGTCTTATTGTCAAAATCAAGTGCACTACAACATTACCTACTATAAAAATTCCCAGATGTAGAAATTCTGCACCATAAAACCAGTTTGCATCATCTGCTCACAATCATGTTGTTGGTTGAGTCATTAATTTGTCAAAACGCAATGGATGAAGTTCTTTGCTAGTGCTTCGGCATACTGTTGAATAATTCCTGAAGATTCAACCATGTGATATGGACAGTCAATTCACATGAAGCTCATGCGAGTATGTGTCGTATCACGAAATAATAACCTCTCACTTCATCTCTGTTCTGTCCATTTCTTCTTCTCTGGAAAATGACATGGAATAGAGTGTTCCTGTGAGCCATAGCCAGTGGATTCACTGTTCATTTCTTTTACAAGTCTACTGCAGCTGTGCTGGAATTCTCCGTCGTATCAACTCCTGCCAGGACTCTGGAGACCGCCGCTCTGATCTGCTCCTGTTCGGAGCAACTCAACCCCTAGATTTCGCTTCCATGCTTCCAGCAAATGAGCTCTCTAGAGAGGTCTTGACTAATTAGCCTTGCAGTTTTTTTACCCTCAACATGATACACATAAACACCAGAGCTGTGTTTAATTCCGAATTGAACGATTGAATGATTTTTAAATTTAAAGTAAACTGGGGAATTTGAAGTGAGGATTCCAAGAATTCCAATTTGCCCATTTTCGGCTCTGCTCTTGTTGTGTTCTGCATTTTGGGTTGTTATTCCACAGCATGAAGGTAAGATCTTGCGTATTTATGAATGAACCGCTCGTTTTAAAATCTTTCGGGTCTAACTGACTTTTGTTATGACATCTGCTTGAAACAGTACACAGCTCATGATAACTTTCGTTAACTCAACAATAAGTAAATACACTTAAATACACAGCGATGCCATAGAAATATACAGAGCTTCCATGAAGACGAAAGTTCAAAGACAAACAAAAAAATTACAGTTTCCCAATTCAGCGGCTGCATCCTTCAAAGGTTGCGAAGGTTGGACATGGGACGGTCTAGTCTACAGAGGATTGTTCTTGTTGTCTAGTAAATGTGACAGCTGCAGTGACAGTAACATTTGTACTAAACCTTTTTGAAGTTATATTAAACAAACATGTATAACCAATCACAGTTTGTTTTGTTCCACATCATGTTTAGGGGCTTGGAAATGTAAAGTCGATGTCCCTACAAAAACAGACCAGTGTGCATCTAATTATTCATTCAAAAATGTTGTGCAAGTTTACCGCAACAATGGTGCTGTGAACTTCACATACTGTACTTTTGAAAATCCAGTGTTTAGTTGATCCTGATAAGCGCTCATTGTCACAGTTGTAAACCCACAACAGTGTTCTTTCTTCCGGCTTCACGGCATCTTTGTTTCCAGGCAGACCATTTAAGAACGCAACAAACAGTATGACGGCGATCAGATGACGACGACTACAAAAATCCTGAAGTGTTTCCAGTTAAGTGCGCCATATGAATCAGACGTTCAGCCAATGGTCCGTGGGCTTGACATTTCTTTAATGTTTTGTTCTACAACATAAATTGCACACACTCAAATCCCAAATGTTCTCATCTAGTGACTTATTTGAAACATACATTTAAAAAAATAAAGTTCAAAGTTTGCATGTGTAATTTACTTTGTAAAAAAAAAACGCCAAAGTATCGCCAAGTTATCTTTACCACAGACCCTATTTTACTATAAAACAGCACCGAAAAATCTTGAAGAAACCAGCGGCGAATTCGTTTTACGGGTTCTGAACGTCATACCTGCACTATTCTATACGGCATTTCAGAATGTTTGTAAACAATAGGCACCGCGATACTTCCGGGTGGCAGAACGCGAGCGGCTTCTACTGACTAACTGAAGAGATCCAGCCGGATACTGTAACAGTTACTTAGTTAAACACATTGTTGCTGATCAAAGTTGAATCGATGATGAAAACGTCTTGTGTTTGGGGTTGCGCTGCCAAATTTACAGCAAATTGTGTAGGGGTTGTATCGATTTCTTGTGGGTGAGGAGGTTATAGCAGGTGAACGTTGTGTTGTCAAAAGTAGGACATCTTAATGATGTCCTAAATTATTTGATTCATCCAACGTTTACATTTCTGCTGCCAACTCCTTTAACTCTGCTTTGTGTATTCTCAAAACAGTCCATCTACAAAATCATTTATCTTCAGCCGGGACTATCATTCGAGACTAATATTTGTAAACTTGTCTCTTTTGAAGATCAGACTCATTGCCAGTCATTGCCAGTCAGCTAGAGAGTGTTTTACTAATTATGTGTAGGCCTACTATATTACATGTATTGTATTTTTTACTTATATCATTAAAAACAGTTGTTATAAAGATAAAAAAACATATTATATTTAATTTAAAAAAAAAAATTACTTAGGCAGCCCTAAAATACTCAAATTAAAACTAAAACTCAATTCAAACCAACAATGATAGAATGAAAATAACAAAAACTGACATGTAAAATGGAATCAAAAACAAACAAAAATAATTTATCATTTTTAGAATAAAAAAAATAATAATTTCCTTTGTTTAATATCATTATTATTTTTTTTCCGTACGTCCGTTTTATTATTGACTAATTTCTGTGGATAACTATGTTACATCTTTCATTTATTCTATTTTATCCTGTAGTCATGTTGAGATAAAGGGCAAACACAGAGTGATCACAGAGAGTGTCACGTCAGTCTGCATTTTTTACTCAACACACAAAGAGCGTTTCATGAGCCATAATGATAAAAATAACTTCCTGATATCTAAAGCAGGGAATGATCACAGACATCAGCCTTGACGTAGCTCAACGCCAAAGCCTTATCCCCTCGATGTAGACGGATGACGTTGATTTTGGCGTCCACTGTGGTGGATAGTTTGGTTGTGAAATCACAATGTGGTAAAACTCAACCGAGATTTCGTCCCCCTCACACACACACTCGCTGATGTAATGCTTGTTTTACAGCTACTAGTTGGCATGTTTTCTTTAGCTGCAATTTATGGCTACCTCACAGAGGTCACAGCACAGGAAGTTTTGTTGATGCTAACCGCGGCGACTGCTGGTGACCGGGAGCCTTTGAGCGGTGGAAGGTTCAGTCTGTAAAACGCTTCTAACAGCGCTTGAAAATTCACACAAGCCAAATCAGGAAACAATTTTGGGCTTTAACCGACTCTCAGGTAGGTCAAGAGGAGCCCTGCGCTGCCTGTCAGCCTGACTGAATCCAGATGGGATGGTGACCGCAGTAGTCTGGTTTGGGTTGGCCTGGCTCTATCAGAACCCTTAGGCCGCCCTGAAACGTAAGGCCATGAGACAGTCTGACTGCAGGCCGGACACAGACGAGAGACTTTCAACACCTTCAATAATGGTGCATTGGATCTGTCACAAGGGATTTTTAAGCAGAAGTTTAAATGGGATTTTGGTTAAAGTTGGAAAGTGGGATTTTTTCTGTGCTCACAGCAACTCGGCAAGATATAAGATGATCCCACAAAAAAGCAAAATTTCTTGTAATTGTGACTATATTCAATTTAAAGCTACACTGTTTAACTCTTTTAGTTTATTCTTAGATAAAGAGAAACACTTAGTTCTTTCACAAATATATGTGCTCATTAATGTATATTTACTTCGTTCAAGTAATAAAGTATTCTCGTGAGTGTATAATATGCCATTGAAAATACATACGGGTAAGGGGTTCTAATGTCGGTCGCCATGTTGCCCCTCCATCTTGAAAGTACATTAGCCAAAGAGGGACATACCTGTTAATTCAAGCTTTGCCTTTCGCGTTTACGTTTGGGTTAACACACATGGATGGGGTCGAACTGGAAGCCATGTTAATCTTGGACTACATTGGCCACCGTTGGAGTTAAAACGAAATCAAAATTGAGAGGAACAAAAACTAATATTCACTGGATTGTCATATACTTTTTCACCACTAGATGGGGGTAAAAATAACACAGTGTAGCTTTAATTGCAAATTTATATCTTAGAAATTGTTACTTTATACCTCACAATGTGGCTATATTTCACTATTGTAACTTTTTGTAGAGCTCCAACTATTACTCATAATTGCGACGTGTAATTGTGCCTATTTTACATAATTACACATTATATCTTAGAAATTGTGACTATATCGCCCCATGTTTCGCAATTGTACCTTTTTTCTCAGAACGGCAACTATTTCTCATAATTATGACTTTTTGCTATTTAATTGCGACATTTCTTGTAATTGTGACAGTGGCGAGCAGGGCGAGGTCGAGGGCAGTGGGAGAACGGCGTGTGGCCGGTGGCGTGATTGATAATGAGCGACACCTGTGCGACGCACCGGTCTCGTATCTCTCACGAAGGAGCGGAAGCATAAAGGAGGAGTGATGACAGTGAAGGTGGAGAGAGGAACAGGCCTGATTTTATGTGTGTTGTTTTATGATGTGTGGCTGCAGTCAACCATGAGAGACTGCCGTCTTTATATCTCCCAATGTTTCGCAACTTTTTTCTCAAAACAGCAACTATTTATCGCAATAAATATGACTTTTTGCTTCTAAATTGCGGATTTTTTTGTAATCGCAAATTTATATCTTTGAAATTGTTACTTTATACCTCACAATGTGACTATATTTTACTATTGTGACTTTTTTAGAGCTGCAACTATTACTCATAATTATGACTTTCTGCTAAATGCGACGTGTAATTGTGACTTTTTTACATAATTACACATTATATCTTAGAAATTGTAACTATATCTCCCCATGTTTCGCAATTGCACCTTTTTTCTCAGAACGGCAACTATTTCTCATAATTATGACATTTTGCTATTTAATTGCGACATTTCTTGTAATTGTGACAGTGGCGAGCAGGGCGAGGTCGAGGGCAGTGGGAGAACGGCGTGTGGCCGGTGGCGTGATTGATAATGAGCGACACCTGTGCGACGCACCGGTCTCGCATATCTCTCACGAAGGAGCGGAAGCATAAAGGAGGAGTGATGACAGTGAAGGTGGAGAGAGGAACAGGCCTGATTTTATGTGTGTTGTTTTATGATGTGTGGCTGCAGTCGATCGTGAGGGACCCAATGTTTCGCAACTTTTTTTTCAGAACTGCAACTATTTATCGTAATAAATATGACTTTTTGCTTCTAAATTGCAATTTTTTTGTAACTGCAAATTTATATCTTAGAAATGATTACTTTATAATAACCGAATTGCAGCCTAACAGTCACTTTGTTTCTCATAATTGTGAATTTATTTCTCAGAAAAAATTACTGAGCAATTGCAACCTTTTCCCTAGAAGAGTTTCATAATTACGACTTCTTGCTACTCAGTTGTGACATTAAATTAAACATTAAAATTCTCAATTATCTTTTTTATTATTTACTCTGAGGCAGCAAGACACTATCATCCATTTGTGATAATACTATAATTGCAATAAAACTAGCAAAAAGCACAGGATAAAATCAGTCAAAAAATAAATGCACTCATATATATATATATATATATATATATATATATATATATATATATATATAAATATATACATATATATATATATATATATATATATATATATTACATGAATAAATATATAATTCTTGTCTATTTGGAATCTTAAATACTGGATTGCTATTCTGGATCGTTCTTCATCCCCTTTTCATAAGAAACCCCCCAGAGCTACAGATGCAGTCAAACCCTCTACAGAAACAGCGAGATCAAAGATGTCCCACTGTTTTCATCATCACTTGCAGCAGGGCCTCGTCTCTAAAGAGAACTGGTTGAAGTTGGGCAAATGTAGACAGATGCTGAGAGCAGTAAATGCAGAGTTGTGTAAATCACAGTGACGCTTGTATCCAGTAAATACAGGATTAGAATCAGGATTTTGACACGTTAACTGCCACTTTACACTATGTGTAATTCACGTTCTTGTGTCGGACAAACCTTGGTGACGGCAATAGCGCAAGCATGGCCCCATATTTCAATCAGCTGCTGCTGCCCAAAGCGATAGTCCCTCAGGAGCTCCATCTCAACGGTCGCCACCTCTGTTTTACTAGAAAAGACAGACAAAGACACAAATTGCTTTGAAAAAGAGCTCATGACACGCACGGTATTAACTTGTCAGTGGGGATGATAAATAAATCATGTTCATGTTCGACATGAACGTTAACAAGTGACAAGATAAAAGATGGTTGGGTTTGATTACATGGAAACCAAAGACTGCAATACACCACCTGATGTTTACATGTATATTCTGAGCACATTGTATCACACATGCCATCCATTCCAGGCATGGCGCCTGTTTAGCCGTACTTAGAGCTTATGTTACTGTGAGTTTAATGGAAGCACAACGTATCTGTAAAATCCAGGCCCTTATTTCACATCTAAAACACAAAGAGCTTTTCAGTAACCTACTGTACGGTCATAACATCAGAGCCCTCTGCTGGAAGTACACAGAAGTGCTGTCAAGATCTTGATAGTAAAGTTGTATAAATGAACATTAATGCACTATGAACAAACATGGATAAATGAACAATATAGTATATTTATACAGTATATCCTATAGTAATCAATGTTGTAGAAATTGTTCATTGTTAGTTTGATACTTAATGCATTAATGTTAACAAATATAATCTTATTTCAAAGCGTTAATATTTTTTAATGAGTGTTACCTATTGATTAATTCATTTATCTATTAGTATATACATCTCTGCTGCTTATATTTTCAACATTAGAAAGGTAATGAAGTGTTGAGGAACAAAAGCAGCCAAGGCATAAATAAAAGTTATATTTCAATGAATATTGACTATATAAACTGAAATAGAGCTGAAATAAAATATATATATTACATGGAAAAACAAAAAAATACTAAATTACTACACTTTAATGACAACATATGTTTTTACATTGATTTAACTCATCAAAATAAGTTAAGCAATTTGCAACTTTTTTTATAAGTTATACAAGATTCAACTTAGGTCAGTTTAATGTACTGTAGCCCTCAAACCGTATTCACTTTATAGCCCTTAATCCTGTAATTGTGGACAAATGTGGGCACAGAGGACTAAGGTGTGATCCTAATTTTGATTTATTACAAATGTTATGTCACTGTGTTCAAAAAAGTTTTGTCTATTCATTTATGGTGGTTTTTTTTTTTTTTTGGTGGTATTTTTGAATTTATTTAATTCAAAAAGTACCCTATTTTCTATGTAAATTATTTAAATGTAAATTAATTATTATGTAGTTTTATTTTTAATTTTTTTAACTACATTAAAATATCATTCCAATAAGTTCTTAGAGCTAAAACCTAAAGATGAAGTGACTTTGCTGTCACCTGGTGTCTTATTTTGGCTTATTTTAGAATGCTCTAAATTACTGTTTTCCCCATTCATTTCTATGGGTGCCCATTTTTGACCCAAATACAAGATTAAGGAGGTTTTTTTTTTCACCCACTTAATATTGTAGAATTGTATGTGTTCAGGAGGCAAACTTAGGAAAAGTCGCCAAGTCTTGTACCGCTCAAATCAAGGGAAGTATTTTTAAAAAATAAATCAAAACTATTTTGCACACATTTGTCCAGAATACGGTTTTAGGGTAAGTTGAAATGACATCTAAGTTGATTGTACTTAAGGCAGTAACTTTTTTTACAGTCTAAATCTAATGTAAAAAAGTACTAACTAACAAAAATAAAAGAAAACTGAAAAATAAAAAGAAAACCTTTAGTAAATAAAGTATTAGTAAATAATATAATAGTTCATAAATAATAGTAAAAAAAACACTGACATGTGATATCCTTATAGGGTTTAGGTATATGGCTATAATTAACTGTATATGGCTTAATTAAAGCCATCAACAGCTTTTAATGTTTCCACACCTTTCTGTCTTTTGCAATTAGATAATGTAGTATTTCACCCAAAGGAATATTCCAGTGTTTCCAGGACAACAGGTGTGTTTGTGTTGTGTCTGTTGTCTGCTATTGCTTTAGGCACCAGAGGAACAGAAGAAAAAACTATTTACAAAAAATGATTACACATTATTGAGTTCTCTCAACCGTGTACATGAAGTTCCCTGGCTGAATGAGGCCTATTTCATTTCAATTCAAAGCATCTATCTGCAACCCTCTAGTTCTCATTCACTCTTCAGAAAAAAATAATATTGAGTTTTCTAAAGAAAAAAAATGAGCTAGTCGCCTGAATAATCTGTATGTGCTTGACATTTTAGGGGCCATGTACAGAGCTAATAGGATCTGTACTACATCAGCCATATTTTTGTCTTTGGTCACTTAAAATGCAACAGGTCACCAAGTCTTTTCTTGGGTCGGGTGATGCGCTCTGATCATTGCCGTAACCCTCGGCATGGAGTTTTCCAGCCTTCTGGCATTTACCGTCTCCAAGAGAGCTCCACAGCCGTCAAGCCCGAGTTTGCAGGGGAGATTTCCTGGCGTACTGTGACACAGTGATATTTGTAAAGTTCAGCCGAGTCTAGTGCTTTTGATATTTCCGTCCCCAACGACCTATTCGGGGAAATCCTGATGGCTGTATTTCCAAAGTTCTCAGAAAGGTTCCAGGCACCAGAACACAGGTATCTAAAACCTCAATGCCATAATGTTTCCAGTATTTAAAAACTGTTTCTGGCCTGCAAAGAAATCTTGCTTCGCTTAAAATCTCTCAAAAATCAAAACCTGTTGAATGCATTCTTGAGCCTTATTTGTTCAAGTTAAGCTTCTTTGTAAGCAAACTGCAATAAGTAAATCTAACCACCAGGGGACAGCCTGGCCCAAATGACATATATCAGCACATCTACACATAGCAATGCCATCAAATAACCATTTTTGGTTACTCAAAGAATTTTTCAGTGAACAGTTCTAAAAAGAATGTTTTTTTCTTGTTTGTTTATTTTTAGTGTGCAGAACATTTGAATCTAAAAAACCCTTTTCCACTATAAATAACCTTTTGTGTAATGGGAAGGTTCTACATTCTTAAAAATAAAGGTTCCAAAATGATTGTTTTTGTTTAAGTGATGCTATAAAAGAACCATTTTGGGTTCCCCAAAGAACCTTTCAGTAAACAGATGTTAAAGCCATATTTTTTCTCCAAATGTGAATAATTACTCAAAACAAAGCAGTAATTCTCAAATGGTTTGGCCATGGGACCCAAATTTCCCCCCTGGTCATTAAGCCGTGACCCAATTTTTTTTAGGAATTTGATCTAATTCCTAAAAGAATCTAAATGTGTGTGTGTGTGTGTGTGTATATATATATACATATATATCACACACACAGCACACACACACTCACCTAGAGGATTATTAGGAACACCATACTAATACTGTGTTTGACCTCCTCTCGCCTTCAGAACTGCATTAATTCTATGTGGCATTGATTCAACAAGTTGCTGAAAGCATTCTTTGGAAATGTTGGCCCATATTGATAGGATAGCATCTTGCATTTGATGGAGATTTGTGGGATGCACATCCAGGGCACGAAGCTCCTGTTCCACCACATCCCAAAAATGCCCTATTGGGTTGAGATCTGGTGACTGTGGGGGCAATTTTAGTACAGTGAACTCATTGTCATGTTCAAGAAACCAATTTGAAATGATTCAAGCTTTGTGACACAGTGCATTATCCTGCTGGAAGTAGCCATCAGAGGATGTGTACATGGTGGCCATAAAGGGATGGACATGGTCAGAAACAATGCTCAGGTAGGCCGTGGCATTTAAAAGATGCCCAATTGGCACTAAGGAGCCTAAAGTGTGCCAAGAAAACATCCCCCACATCATTACACCACCACCACCAGCCTGCACAGTGGTAACAAGGCATGATGGATCCATGTTCTCATTCTGCTTACGCCACATTCTGACTCTACCATCTGAATGTCTCAACAGAAATTGAGACTCATCAGACCAGGCAACATTTTTTCAGTTTTTAACTGTCCAATTTGGTGAGCTCTTGCAAATTATAGCCTCTTTTTCCTATTTGTAGTGGAGATGAGTGGTACCCGGTGGGGTCTTCTGCTGTTGTAGCCCATCCGCCTCAAGGTTGTGCGTGTTGTGGCTTCACAAATGCTTTGCTGCATACCTCGGTTGTAACGAGTGGTTATTTCAGTCAAAGTTGCTCTTCTATCAGCTTGAATCAGTCGGCCCATTCTCCTCTGACCTCTAGCATCAACAAGGCATTTTCGCCCACAGGACTGCTGCATACTGGATGTTTTTTCCTTTTCACACCATTCTTTGTAAACCATAGAAATGGTTGTGCGTGAAAATCCCAGTAACTGAGCAGATTGTGAAATACTCAGACCGGCCCGTCTGGCACCAACAACCATGCCACACTCAAAATTGCTTAAATCACATTTCTTTCCCATTCTGACATTCAGATTGGAGTTCAGGAGATTGTCTTGACCAGGACCACACACCTAAATGCATTGAAGCAACTGGCATGTGATTGGTTGATTAGATAATTCCATTAATGAGAAATAGGTGTTCATAATAATCCTTTATGTGAGTGTATATACTGTATATTATATATATATATATATACACACATATAATTTAGCTGTTTAATTTCACAAAAATGGTTGACACACAATAACTTTGCATACATTTAACTTTTACAAATATGACTAATACGATGAGATAATAAATAGCAGTCTCATTCAAAAAAGTAAACAAAATAACAAAAAATGAAAATAAAGGTCTAAATACCCAATACTAATAATACAATATATAGGCTAACGTTGGCCTAACATTAGAAAACGTTAATGTTCTAGCTGTGTTGTACTGTCACTTAACTTCATTAACGTATCTGTAAATAACCGAAATAACAAATGTTAACAATGTTGTGCTGAATGATTAATGTAAATACTGTTGCACCAAATGGTGATGGCAACGATATGCGGTTTATCACGTTTACACTGTGACCTGTACGTTTTTGCCTGGACCTGAAGCTTTTCATCGACCTTCTCAACAATAAAATAATTAATATAACCCTCCAAAGCATAGTTAAGGCCCTTTAGGTGACTTTGAGATGATATATAATCTTTCTGTCTCCAAAAATCACAAATTGCCTCTTGTGAAACGTCTCCTACAGTGACAGCTGCCATAGCGCCTGTCCCCGAATGTTGACTGTTTGTCGAGTGAGTGGAGGGGGCGTGACTTAGCCATAGGTCAATATTTTTTTTGTATTTTATGGGGGACACAGTAGAACCTTTACAGTTTTGAATGATGTGTTACTCATAACTGTATGACCATAGAAGACTGCATATTTGCCATGTATTGGCCTGACTAGAGTTTGTTTGTTCTCATTTGGATAAAAGCGTCTGCTGAAGGAATAAATGTAAAATGTATATCTAATTTGTAACCGGCCTTGAAAATGACACCAAGTTTGCATTAGTGTCTCCTCTGACATTGCTATTCCACAGAGCTACAGCTAATTGTTGTTGAACAACCTTACAGCAAATACACACATGAATACACAGCCAAATGAACAACAGTATCAGTCCAGAGAGTCTCCCTTATGTCCCCACGAGGAGCCGCGTTATCTGCGAGTCATGAATTGTGCGGATCAGCTGTAATAACAACTCAGCTAATGAGGTTGTTTACCTCCAGTCTGCTAGCTTGCTTAACACAAAGGAGAGTTGAAATGGTTTCCACTGTTTTTGAGAGACGTTTGTGTTCAGTGTTCATTTGCATTGCAGAAAATAGGGGAAACTTCTCAAAAATCCCATTTTCCGTGAATTTCTTGATTTTCAACCACTGTAATTAACCCCAGAACACCATGAGACAGCTAAATCACCACCTTTCTGGAATAAATCAGTGGGCTTGTTTTGGGGGACCAGCCGCTTCTGACAAGGATCCTGTTTACAACTCAATGTTCTCAGTGAGGAACATTTAACAAAGGAAATGAGTGGGTGAAAACGATACAAAGGAAAGTAATGACTACAGGGAGCAGGAGAGTACACTGCTATTTGCATAGCCACCAAACTTAGCGCAAGGCCCCACCGGGCTCCCAATAATGCGATTGGTGGATAAGGGTTATAGACAGGGGGTGGATAGCCTTTGTGGCACGGCTGACATATGCTAATTTATTCAACACAAAGTCATTTTCACAGTGTCGCATGCACTATTTAATGACAGATTATATGTGCCCTGGTGTGAATGCTGCTATGAGCATTTGCTTACAATTTAATGTAACATTTTAAATAAAAAACTACTAATCATGTCAACGTTCTCAGCTAGAAGCTTTGCTACATGCAAAGATTTAAATAGGAATCAAATGTAAAAATATCCATAGTGACTGCATAAGGCCATGTCCACACTAATACGTTTTCGTTTGAAAGCGTATATTTTCTCTCTGTTTTGGCCTTCAGTCCACACTGAGACGCCGTTTTAAGTCAACGATAGCAGTCTATCTTTTGGAAAACGCTCTCCAAAGTGGATCAATTTGAAAACGCCATTTTTGTGTTGTGAAACCGGAGGTATTTCAAAACGATGACGATAAGTTTAGTCATGTGATCCATGTAGTACCAATAGATATTCATGTTTATCGGTATTGTGCCTGTTGTGTTATTTATTTTTACACTGTTGCTAAAATATATTACTTTCTATAAACTTAATATGTGCTATTCTTCATAGCACAGTACTGCAAAGATGACAGATAATGCAGGGTTCCTACAGGTTTCTTCAAGTTAAATTCAAGTCTTTTTAAGACCTTTTTAAGACCATTTATATAAAAAATTAATACCTATTTCACGTCCCTACCAGCAAAGAAAAACAAAATCCTTCAACTTGTGTTCATTTATTTTTCAAATGTGGAATGGGTAAAAGATGATAAGTCAAGCAGGTAAAATAAAAACATTTCAGGTGGCCACAAGAAAGGTTGCCGAACAATGTTAAGTTGTGTTTTAACATTAGCTACACACACGCAGGACATGAGTTCTGACTGGATCGCTTCCCAGATCGACACTATCTAACATTTTCATCTAGTTTGTATTCGTTGACGAAAATGTCAACGAATTTTCGTCATAGTTTTTGTCATTCAAAACTAGCGTCTTGTTTCGTCAGTGAAAAAATGTCGTTGAAGAAAGGTTTTCATCATTATTTTCGTCAATGAAATTAACACTGACATACAGCATAATTTTTAAGACCCAGACATCAAAATTCAAGACTTTTTAAGGTATTATTTCCAAATTCATAAATTCAATGCTTTTAAGGCTTTTTAAGACCCTGCAGGACCCTTTTTAAACCCTGTAATGTACTCACATTTGCTGTCCTGCGGCAAAACAGGAGAGCAGTTGCGTTTTAGACCAAACATATGGTGACTGAATGCGACCTGGATGCATCAGTGATGGTGAGATATTTTGCTAAATAAAATTATCCTGTTTTTGTGCGATAACATTATTATTTTTCCCATCTGTATCATCTCAGTGAGCTTTTGTGAAGTTTCACGCATGCGCAGTAAAGTGAATTTAGAAGTTTCTCATCCACACTGAAACGTCGAAAAACGCCTGAAAGCGCTAGTGTGGACGGTATAGCCAGACCAGATATCTGGCAGACCGATATTATCGGCCGATATTAGGCATTTTCCAAATTATCGGTATCGGCAGTTATAATGGCCGATAAATGAATATTTCAAAATTAAAAATGTAAAAACGGACGACACGCGCTTGAACCATGTCATGAGTGTTGGAGTTGTATAGTTTGTCCACCAAAGGGCACTCTACACCGTCCCTGTTGGCAACACTAGTTGAGTTGGTCACGAGACATACATTGCTTGAATAACAATTATTAGGAAATAATTACATTACGTTTTTACGGTGTAGTTGGCTAAATTATGGCCCATCATAGACTAGCTAACCACAAAGCTAGCTAATGCCACTATCATCAGTCTGTTCTGTTGTGACAATTAAAGAAAAAAGTTTCTTTTTAAAATGCATGATCATATTATTTTAGTTAAAACTCATAAATAATTACAAATAACTAATGTTAGGGAAATCTGTTAATGTTTTGTTGCACGTTTCGGGGGAAAAAAATATTGGCCGATATATCGGATTTTAAATCCAAAAAATATTTGTATCGAGTATCGGCCTTCAAAATCCTTTATCGGTCGGGCTCTAGTGGACGGAGAGCGTTTTTAAACAAAAACCCCGTATCCGGATTAATGTGGACGTAGCCTAAGTGTTAGAAAACTACTTCCCAGTTCCCAGTTGTCTTGTGTTGCTCCTGCAACTAACTCGAAATAAAATATTTAGTTATGTTCTGTATTTCAGGTTATTGACTTAACGAAAAGTGACTGAGAGCATCGCAAGTGACTGACAGCATCTTCCACAATTATAAATGGACTTTTATAGATTGTAATCCCAGACAGTACAGAGGCTGCTCACACAAAAGTTTCAAATGCCTCGAATGAGTACATGAAAGGAAAGCGGGAAGCAACATCTAATGATGCTGAAGATCCAGGAGCTGAACTCTCATGTTACTCTTAAAGCAATTAAAAACTTCTAAAAGGGGGCGAAGCTCAAGCCCTTGCTGATTCCATCCTAATGAGTGTCTCAACTTCCTGTTCGTTAATGACATAAAAGCCAGTCTGAGGCACTGGAGTGGAGCATTGCATTGGGGCGAAGTTAACGTAAGAACTGTTGACTGGAGACTGGAGAAGCATCCGCCGCAATATCACAAATAGTTTGGGAATAATGAGAAACATGGGATATTTGAAACTTTTGCCATGTGAGGTAAACCTTGAGGCGCAATGAATCAAAAATGTATTTTTAATAGAAAAGAATCACAGATGGATTGTGAGTTCGATGTAGAGAAAAAGAGCAGGGTATGGCGAGCGATGATAACACCTAGTGTGGTAGTGTCTGAGTCAGCGGACACGTTGGTTTCCAAAGGTAATTTCAGAGCCAAAGAACAGTGGAGCAGAGCGGACAGCTTTCTGGAACAACTTCACAGTTCTTGGCAGCGAAGAGTCTGGCTTGCCTGACATATGTTTAGAAAGGAGATGAAATATGCATGAAACGTGACCATCTTATCCTAAGATTAGCCTGACATTAATCGAGCAGGGAAGTGTTATTTTACGAAGACAGAGAGCATATTTAACGTGTCTTGTATTAACATCTGAAGAGGTCTTTCCTGAGCCTATCCATGTTCAATGAACTACGTATTAAAGAGATAAACAAACGCTGGAACATACAGTCTTCTCTTCACATTGTTCCATGGTTGCCTTTCCATTTATCCAGTCTTCATAAACACACCATATATTAGTCACACTTCCTCTATTCATCTCTGCCCTTACACCAACCCCTGACCTTTCCCAACACATTTCCAGTGCTAAGTACAAACAGTACAAAGCAAAATACAACAGCAGTGTAATAGATCAGCATTTTACCATAACATGCGTTGGCTGCATAGAAAGTTAACAGCTCAACACTGAATTGTGCATCTACAATTTCAGTTTTAATTGTCAAAGAAAGTAAATGTTCGCCAGTAATACTGAAAAGAAATATATATCATGATGACCATTTAACACTATAATTAAGACAGACTGTCAAAAAAATTTGAAAAAACAACACAGCAAGATGTTGACTGACAAACAATGTTTTTTGAAGATCAAAAATCTAGAAAGAACATGTTTCTAATAATTCACGTATGGTCAATAACGTCGAATCTAAACAATGAATGAAATGTTAAACTGCAGTACTTTGCTAGCGGGTTAATTAACTCACTCAAGCTCACCCAAATCCAATAACTGTGAGATATACAGACAATATAAACGTAATCACTGTATAAAAAAAGTTGATGCCTTAAATTTAAGTACAATCAGCTTGGATGTTTAAGTAAACTTAAGTTACATTAAACTGACTTAAATCAGTTGAAAAAGTTGAAAATTGCTTAACTAATTTTGATGAGTAACTTATTGATCATATAATTTTTTACACTGAACTTAGTCAGGATGATGTGTCGTTAACACGCTCTTTCCGTAGTAATGCACTAAAACACGGACAAGGAAAACCAAAACATGAAGAATTCAAAACATTACCAACTATTTCGTAGTGGTAACTATTTATCGAGGTTGTGATTTCGTATTAATGTGTACGTTGCGATTCATATGGAAATGTACAATATTCTGAAAAAATGTATAAATCTAGCCATCAGTGGAGCATAAACAGATCGTACAAAAACGTATCAAAAATATGAATGAGATCGTATAAATTTACCAATTCATACAAATTAGCCACAATTTGCAAAAGCATAAATTTAAAATACGCAAAATTTAAAATACGCACAATGGAAAAACGTCAATATCGCAAAAACTTCCATGTATCGTAAATTTTTTTTACGATCACATGCCATGAGGTGGTTTGTCAGGCAATTCGAAAAATGTATATTCGCAAAACTGGAAACACAATTTTTTTAACATTCGATTAAAAGCGGCACGGTATGTTTGGACAGAAGATGAGACAGAGTTCTTTATTAAACTCATCAAAAGAAAAGATTTTTTGGGAATACTGGATCTAGATTCTAAACAACAAATAAATGCCACAATTTAAGACCTCAAAGCAGATTTGAGAGAAACACCCATAAAAATCTCATTCGTGGCACTCCCAAGTATAAGAGTCTTTCATTGCCATTAATGCTTGGATAACTCGCCTACGTCTTCTTCAATTAAAAATAATGGCTAGTGCGGTGGCTGGAATAGACATTAAACTACCAACATCTGTCGCCACGAATTTTTTAAATGACTTACCGTGAGAGAAAATACGTTTAGTCGCATAACATCGGTTAATGGAAACGCCATCATTTCACGATAGACGTTAAAATTACATTTAGAAAATATAACGAAAGTTTTGCGCAAATCTGTAATGGAAAACAGACTATTGTTTGGGATGAGCAAGTGGTTACAATAGGTCCAGAAGAGCATCATCATCTTGGCTTGGTGCATGTGAGTGGTGCGGGTTGAGCATTTTCAGATCCCCAGTGCTAGATTTATGGTAGCAGTGTAGACACAAACATCAGGTGCTTGGACTGGTGACAGGAAGGCCAAAGAGAGCAAGGATTTGACAGAAATGACAGGATTAAGGTCCCATAATGCTTGTGAATTATGATTAAAAAAAAATGTTTGATACACATATAGGTATCATCCTCCCCACGTTTGCATTATTAAATGTTCACCTCCGCCTTTGGTCAACGACCAAATGTTTAGCCCAAAATCCCTCCCTCATTATGCATTTCAACTGTCCATTTAGGTGTAAAGGGATCCAGTCACCCCTGAAAATGCATTCAGGCCTCGAACCCAGCTGGCCATCTCACTGCACAATGACTTTCATCTGGCCAGATGAACCGGTAAAACAACAGCCGGCTACATCTGAGCTTAAATCTTTTTTTATTTTTTCTGAAGGCATGAAAACAAGGAGCTACTCTAATGCCCCGAATGGATCATGTTTCGGCCATTACTCGGAGAAAAATCGATAAACGGGTCACGGGCATCGATATCAAGTCTTATCGCTGACCGGATAAACTCGTCTCCACAACACTTCAGATGGGCTTGTTAACTCGATTTTGAAAACCATTGCTGAGGCGGTTAAGCTTCCCCTCCAAAATGACAATAATACATCAACTGTTCCATTTTTGGAGCTCTGGGAATCTGGCGGAGAGCATGTAGCGCATGAACCTCTTCAGGAGCGGGCCTGTTCCGCGGCTAGTCAGCTCTGGGCCTGGTGCCCATCTCCATGGAAGCGTTCTTGGTGACACGGAAGCTTGATTTTGATGAACTGCATTTGGTACCAAGGGAGCGATTCCAGGAGATCTTCATTTGGAGGGATCAACTCAGAAGACCCTGTGGTCACGTCCACCCGCTGTAAAATACGATCTTGCATCATAATTAATGCTCCACTGAGGGATGTTACTTTTTAACACAGGACGTTTAGTTCAAGTAGACCAGACACTGAAACACTAAGCAGCAGTTTGGTTTGCCAAAGATGGAGAAACCACGAAATTTAATTAGCAACCACAATTTAGGGCTTGAATCCATTCGTTCCCTTCAACAGCATTACATCAAAGTGGAACTTTTTCGATGGTCATGTGCTTATGTAATTATGGCCTGTGCCAGTTGGCTGTGTCTCAAGTAACTGTGCCCAGCTAGATATATATCGAGAGGACCACAGGAGACTGTGCAAGTGGAGGAAACCATGGAAACAGAGCAAGTCAGGTCACCAAACCGAAGATGCCAGCAGACAGGTTGAAGGATGTAGATAAGTAGAAAGAAACTGAAAATAGCACAGGTACAGTCCTTCAGGCCCAATTAAAACCGAGGTTCGAACAGCAAACCAGGCTAAGAAAGTGAATATTAAGCGTTAGTAACAGCTGCGTTTGGCCATAGATATGGTTGAATAAAATGCCCTGTGGTTATTTCCTATAAGCATTCAAGTGTAATTTAACAGGCTTAATTAAGGGTGATAAAACAACTCTGACTGCCATCTGGATTAATCCTGGATGTATGATGAGTCATTATGCATGAATTAATGGTGGGATCAGTGCAATTTCAGGGTTTAAAGGTGCCCTAGAATGTTTTTTAAAATTATTTTATAATGTTTCCTGGATTGCCCTTATAATGTTAGTATGTTTTTTAGATCAAAAATAGTCATAATTTAGAAATAAAAGGCATTTTTCCTAGCCTGATTTTAGCCTCTGCTTTGAACACTCTGATTGAAGGGGCGTGTCTTGCATATGAAATAGCTATGTACAACGCGTTCTCATCCCTTTAGCGTCATATAGAACGTTATATGACAAAACGGCGTTATGCTACGCGCATGGTACCCTTTATCGTTTATATAACACGCGCTGTGATGGTTAGGTTTAGGTGTGGGGTAGGGCATATTACGCTAAAGGATTTATGACGCCTTGAGTTCGCGTGTTATATAAACAGATAAAGGGTACCATGTGCGTAGTATAGCGCCGTTTTGTCATAAAGCGCTTTATGTGACGCTAAAGGATGAGAACGGGCTCCTATGTATTACATGTGAAACTCTCTCGAATAATTTTACTACAGCTATTATACGTTTTTACTATTACAGCCATCGAAGATTAACGAATCGTGAGATGTTTATGAAGTATTTAGATCTATTCCCATCACATAAAGTGTTGCTGTGATGAGCATTTGAACAAGCAGAGGAGTCTGTCGATCGCGAGGATGAAGATTATCATTGCAATGCAGTCTCTCTACTCTCTAATGCAGCAGACACGATGATGTAAATACAGCAAGAGATTTGTTGTGCAGTGTAACGTGCGTCATTGAATTCATAACGAGTTTGGCAAGTGTCCAGATAAACTCGCGCTGTGATTGTTCTTTGATCGCTTTCTTTCTGTATATAATTCACAATTTAAATACGATTTTTTTTCATCCTACTAAAAGAAACGATGTGAAGTTGATTTTAATCACTGGCCTGACTTACTGATGCATAAACAGTATTGAACGATTTTAAAGTGAAAGATTACCTGTCTGAACTTGAACAACAACACATCAGCTCGATCCGAGGCCAGCTCTTGGCAAGTTGAGGAAACAGTCGTCGGTGAAATGTTTGAAAATTTCCAGAGAAAATAAAATTAATCCATTGTTTCTTCAGAGGCTCGGACGAAGGAACTAAAATATACTTTTGTGTTCATGTGTACATCCGAACACTGATCAACTGCCATGCTTCGGCTGCGCAGCTCCGTCTCGTCTGTCACTGAACATGGGCTGGCATATGCAAATGTTAGGGGTCGTACATATTAATGATCCCGACTGTTGCGTAACAGTCGGTATTATGTGGAGATTCGCCTGTTTTTCAGGGGTGTTTTTCAAAAACGAGATTTAAGTAAGAAGGAGAAAACAATGGTGTTTGAGACTCACTGTATGTCATGTCCATGTACTGAACTCTTGTTATTTAACTATGCCAACATAAATTCTAATGACGAATATGCTTCGAACATGAATTTCGTTTCACGCTTTACTTCTGGTGTTCGCAGCATGAGAGCAATAAGAAGTGAAGTTGCGTGAATATGCATGAAGTGAAGCGAGCATGCGCTACAAATAGTTATAATTCTGTAAGATATGGCGAAATGGTAAGAAATCGTACGGAGAAAAAACATGTATGACTATGATGTACCACCCAAACTTTATCCAATACAATGTTGGGATTTTTTTCGTAGAAAGCAAGTTGCATGATGATGATATCATATGATTTTCACAATCTTGTGAGTCGTACATTGTCATGACAGAGTGTTCAGATTACATTGCTTAGTATAGCTCCAGGGCAGGAAGCAGCACAAATTCGGCCTAAAGAATTCTGCTATATATTTTCAATAGCATTCTGTCCTTTCAAATTCTCCAGGGGATGTTTATTATTTTCATTAAAAATGAACTGGAACACAAAGCTCTGAATAGACTATTGAACATAAATAAAGGACAGCAGAAGCAGCTTCTGCATTTTTGCACAGACCTCAAGTGTTTCCTCAAGGAAAACTCAAATACATGACAAACTAGGTAAGGCAATGTATTATATCTGACCCCAATCTGCCACTGCAGTGCTATTTATGTAGTGATACTAATATGCTCTTTCACCAGGCAACAAGTGTTCGTGTACAATGCAAAACGTCCAAAAGATCTCAAGTAGCCAAGCCATATAATATGATATGAATGTCACGAAAACATGTCCATCACACAATTTCACCACAAAATCCAAGAGAAAAGAATACGAAGATATTTTCGCATAAAGAAATCCATATCCTGTCTATTGTAATCGCTCAATTAGTGTTTCAACCACGGAAGGACGTCAATAAAACAGCTTGTAAACAATGTTTTGTATGTATTGCACAAGTATATGAACATGACCAAGATGATTTTTGGTAATGCGATATATTGTTCATTTGTTTACACCAACATTTCGCCGATTGAGCTGCCTCTGTCGTCTTATTTGCTCTCCATGATGGAAGCGATATCGGGGCTCAAGGCAGCCCAGAGGCGGACATCGACAGGTTGAAAGAAGTGACAATCCTCTGTTTCGGTGCAGATATAAACATAAAAGAGATAAATAGTGCACTCATGGTGTTTTTTTGCATTCCACTGCACATAAATGTGCAGTAGACAGACAAGTTTGACCGTCTTCTGCAGAATCACATGCATGATGCTGTTTCAAGTTCTCCAACTTTAAAAAAACACCTCTAAAATAGATTTAGCAGAAGATATGACCTGTTCTGTGCCTTTGTTCATATAGACATCTGACTGCTAAGAATGGTTTGTTTTCTGCAATAGTGAACTACTTAACTTTACTGAGAAAAAGAGGATCCAGGCAAAATCTGTAAATGTAAAATATCCACACAAGTGTGTTTGGGTTTTTATCCAATACAACATTATTATTATTTTTGGAAACTTCAATTCCAGTATCTTTTGAAAGTGTGTAGGCCTACTTGCATTATTATGCTGTTAAAGTATGATTATATATTCAGTGGCATGAAATGATCTTTAAATGAAAATAATATTGTATCACAATTATTTATCTGGGACAATATGTTGATCAAAACCAAAAGTAGTTATTGTGACAGGCCTAGTTACATTTACCTCAGAAAAGCCATTCAGTGATCATAAACTCGATAGTTAGTTTTTATGACAGTGAAAAGCGAATTCGCGAAGAAAAAATGTAAGTGTAATTACTTAATAATTAGTTACTTTATAATAATTCATTGCTTTATTTATTATAAAAACTTACTGTGTGTAATTTAATTGTTTGTAGGCCTATACAAATCAGTTTATTTTAACATTCAATATTATAGTAGAATGTCCCAGCTGACTTACTGCATTAGTTGAGAATGTTTTGTTCTTAAGAAAACAATACTGTAGGGTACCTGAATTATTAATTTAATATATTGTTTTACTGTAAAATAGAATTTAAAAATAATAATAATATGTTTATTTTCTATAGCGCCTTTCAAGAACCCAAGGTAGCTTCACAATGCAATACAAATAGCAGACAAACAGCAGGCAAACAGGTACAAGGCCACCTGCTTATAACAGACAAAATCAAAGAGAAACAAAATGATTCAAACATTAGCTTAAGGCAATATAATAAATTCTATCAAAATAAAGAAACATTTTAAAAAAATTATCTAAAATCATTTAAATAATTTATTTTTCGCATGACAATAATGAGAACAGTTTATTTTAATTCAGTCAAAATCTGCATTAAGATAGTGAAATAAATAATACAATAATTTAAAGCTGCAGTCCACAGTTTTTCCCCTTTGTCGCCATCTCTTGTCCAAAATCTGCAATTGCAGTCAGATCGCGGACTTATCAACTTTACATGGATGAACACAATGTTTGAGGAGAGTGTGCAAATCCACCAGAACCACTGGAATTAAAAACATTATTAGCAAGCTTTCGCTTTGAATCAAGCTATGGCAAGCAGAATAGTTTTGAACACTGGCTGGTTATGAACTTGCTAAATATGTATTTTGCATTATTTTTAACCCAAAAAAAGCTAAGCACTGCACTTTAAATATGTTTTGCATAACAGTAATGAGAATTAGTTTTTTTATCAGAAAATTTGCATAAGCACAGCATAATAAATACTACTATAATACAAAACATATTTAAAATAATTTATCAATCTAAAATGCATTGAATTTATCAATCTAAAATGACATGATAGTAAAGTCACAAAGCCCAAAAAACGTAAATGACTCACATTATTGGTAATAATACATTTAGGTACTAAATAATAGTAATTAGCTACATAGGATATATTAGGGTTTGATTTAGGGTAAGTTGCATGTAACTATGCCTAATTTATATTGCTATAGTAAATGCATGTAGTAACATGTCATGTGTAACAAGGACACATTAAAATAAAGTGTTACCTTAAAAAAATCCTTTTGATTTTGGGGAGAAATAGGAAATAGGAATATTTTTTTTTCTATTTGTTTAAATATTTTATATTATTTGCATTTTACGCACTGACAAAGTGTCTCTTAACCTGTGAAAATGTTACTCACTGGAGTAAGGATCAACAATTTGTTCAATCATCCTGACCAATAGCATTGCTCCAGTCCTAACATGACCTGTCAACACAAGCCAATGAAAGTGCATCCTCTGAGATTCTCTCTCTACTGACCTATCCTTGTTCTCTCCCTCATCCTTTTCATCCAGCTCAGCTCAGGACGCCCATAAACTACATTGTGACTATGCCAGAGCATTTAGGCAGGGGTCCATGGCATGTCCTCATGTCTGGCTGAACAGAGAATCACAATTTATCCTGAAAATAAGTCATGTTGACAACTGTCAATATAACACTCCAGCTTTGTAATGTTGAGACGGCCATATGGCACATGGAGAATGTGTGCTCAGATGTTCGCAATTAGAATTTCTATCAAGAAAAATGCGATAAAACATCTTGGTTCAGACGGTTTAATAGCTTCTATACCTATTCAGAAGTCTTTCAGACAGGAAACAAATATGCTATCAAGCCGTGCTGAATAAAAGCTTTGTTCCTCATGGCATTCTGATGTTCCCCTGTTGAGAGCATCTCGAAGGGAAACAAGCTTGCATTCATATTCCATCATCTGATTGCATCGTGTGCCCAGAGTCCAATTCATAACTTTTATAGACATCTTTAATGGAGATTAAAACAGCGCTGTTACTAGAAGCCCATTCAAGGGAGGACATTCAGTTGAAGTCAATATGAGATTGAATAAATTACTGGTATGTCATTTTAAATGGACAAACGCTTCCGTCACACTGAGAAATATTCAACTTGAACATAATAAAACTAAGCAGACAGATAACCTGAGCATGTATACTCACAAATCTGGCTTTCAAAAGATGGAGATGGAGGACAGAAGCATTCTGGAATAAAAACATCTAATATAAATAATAATACATTTAAAATGATATCCTATAATAATACAAATTATGCAGTGCTGACTATTAAGTTTCTACGTTTATGAGAAACATTTTTAACTAGTCAATAACTGATAAAGCCAATCTAAGCTAAAATCCTTCTTTGGAACAAAGATTTAATAAAAATAAAATATAAATGTTAGATGAAAAAGTTAAAGTTGAAGTACTGAAATTACTAAAACTGATATAAATCATCAATTAAGATAAATGGAAGTGAAAAAACTGATTAAAAAATACTAAAATGAAAATGAAAACTGAAAATATATAAATAAAAGCTATAAATAATGCTAAAATAACACTGCTAACACTAATATCTTGAATTAAGTTTTTATAAGATTAATTAGGATTAATACAGAGAGTTTGGACATTTAAGAATAGCATAATTACAAATCTTTTTTTTCCTCGAAGCATTTCAAATGAACCAAAAGCTGCAGCAAAACACTTTGCAAAATGTTGTGGTAAGGAAAAACACCTCTAGATCTCTAACCAAGAAGGAAAAAGACAAACATAATAATTGGCAAGAAAATCAAATCCTACGAACAGTAAAGCAAAATCTCCAATGCAGAATAGAAAGGATATGACTAAAACCGAGGAGTGATGCTATCAGTAGGAGACTGACAAGGAATGAATAAAAGAAAGAAAGAGAACGTTATTTTTCTTCTGAATGCCCTTGATAACATTATTACAGAAATGTCAAATTTACTTTGTGCTTTCCTATCAAACAAAGCCCAAAGTACAAACCAAACCAAAATATGTATTTCATAGAAAGTTGATGTTCTCCATGATTTTGTGTTTTGTGCCTCAATAGACTGTGCCAAGCAATAAACATCAAAGTATCTTGTTAATTCTAGCACATCTAAAGTGTAATATCCCAAAGATGGAGTGAGGCATTTTGTCACTTTTATGAGATACTAAAGTGCTGCTGCCAACCTTGTTTATTGCTGTTTTTTTATATCTCTAATAAAGAGAAAACAGGACATATAGCTACTGGCTCATACTGAGTCTATTATCGCCTAAAACTGGAATTTTTCACAGAGATTAGTTAAAAATGGCAGCCCAGGGCTGGCAAATCCCCGCGACAGTCTTTTTTCCCATTGCTGGAACATCACTGAGGAGACTCATCACAGAAAATGTGTTGTGCGGGAAGCAAAAGCAAGCCAGCTGCCAAGATTCGGCAACCAAAAATGTTGTAATTAAACAGAAATGGATATTATTATATCGTAGACACCTTGCAGCTGTGGTCTTGTAAGTTGCTGACAGCATGCCCAGCTACAGTAGTACAACTAGTACAACAAAGCTTGTCATTAAAAAATAAAAATAAAACATTCCAAAAATGTTGCAAATTAGACTGAATGTATTTTTTTCTCAGTACGTAGCTACTGTTCAATTTGGTTTTTGTAGAAAAACTGTTATATTAACTTTTTTTTAGGCTACCTCCACAACTGTCGATTGCATTAATTTTTTACGTCTTAAGCCTTGTTCACACTATATGATTTTAAAAACGTCGGGCTGAACTGTGCGGTTCACAATACATGACTTCCTCTCTGTAAAATCAGGAGTGTTCAAGTTGTTTAGCTGTTCACACAACACAACGTGATTGATGCACAACAGGAGGTAACGCACTACACGAGTTGACAACGCACTACATAGAGATACAACCACGATCGAATGATAAGAGCAAATCATTTGTGACTCTAGCTGTTTCAGTACTATGGTACGGTCTAAATCCTGAAAATTATCGAATAAATAACGAGTTGACAACAACTCTGTCACCCAACGATTCTACCTTGTCTACAAACCACGTTTTGACACGAAAACCACGCAATAAAAGGAACCAGAAATGACGTAAAAAGGCACGCGCGCCAATACCCAGCGAAGCAGAACACAACACGCGAATATGGACGTCAGACAGAAACTAGTGCTGCACACTGTTTGCGCGATGATTTGCTCTGAGAAAAAAAATGCAAAGAAAAAGAAAAACTAAGATTTACCTGGTGACCTCAACCCATGCGTTGCTATGATTGGCTTAGCTCATGACATCACTGAGGTTGAGTCACGCGACGGCTCTGGATATCTAGCATGCTAGATATTTTATGAGCTTGGCGACGCGTCTGCAAGCGTATTCGCAGCGTTTTTGGCTCTTTCGTACTTTTTCGTGAACAGATTTGCGACGATTTGCAAATCGGGCTTAAAATCCTGTAGTGTGAATTGGCTTTACTTTTAAGTGTTGCTACTACAACCAAAATGTGACGTTACATGCTTCTGAGTAATGCTGCTCGAGTCAGGAGCGATGAACAGATAAATTACATCTTCTAGACCTCCAGCATGGTCATAAATATATTTTTCCCGACACCAGGGCTGCCGAGGGCCGCCACATGTTGATTGTTGACTGTGATTAGCAAGAGCGCTAATCAACAGAGACCGCTGGCGGCCTGAGAGCAAGTCCCTCTCACCCTTGGTCACGGTCATTCAGATCACAAGACAGCAAGCTGCCTTTGGGCGAATTCACATTAAAAAATGCAGTTGATGAGATTTAAACGCCTGGTAAAGGTCAGTGATTTCTCCTCTAAGAGCCTTTTTGTTCTGTCATTTAAAGGCCTACTATAACAACAGAGACATGAGTTAACCCAACAGCACTTCAATCTTTTCACATGAACTGTTTTTCAATGGTAAATACAACATGATTTGTTTATATACTCAAATTCATAATGAGAATGGTCTGTTCTTGTCAAAAATGCAGAGTATTGGAGATGGAAGGGACTATTTAAGATATGCCACAAAAAAATAGCAACTGGTATTTCGATTTCTCTGAAGTAACACCAATAGTCACTCAGACCGACAGGTTCTAGAACGGAAAGGGACGGTTCCAGTTCCGTACTCGAGTTTGAGAATTCTCGATGATGGTAGAATGCATGTAGTGACGTCGCCACTCAGGATTGGTCACTTGTCTGTTGCCTGGCTACCAGTTTCTCTGTATCTCAGCCAGTCGACCTACTTGAGTGAAGTAAGCACAAGTTAATAGTAGAAATATCAGATCATCTACATTAGCTGAATTTAAATCTATGCTTAAATCTCTTGTGCTTTCAATTCTTTGTAATTCTACTGCGTTTTCTGTCTTCATTTTTATTTTTATTTTTCTATCAATATTTGCCTTTTCTATTTTTCTTTCATGTAGAGACTTTGGCCAACCAAGGTTGATTTTAAATGTGCTTTATAAATAAAATGTGATTTGATCCTCAATAACGCGGTCACTATTTACATCTCATACTGTCTATAGACCTTATGCACCAGAGAACGTAGGCGCCGTCATCTTTCGAATATTGTCTTTGAACTTCCGGTTTCGCGATTCGCTCTGTATAATTCTATGGCATCGACTGTCGAGGATTAATTAGCTGGTGAAGTGGATTTTTTGTTGTCTACTTATTGTAGAGCTAACAAAAGTTATCATGAGCATTGTAATGTTTATCATAAGCATTGTAAAGCAGATGTCTTAACAAATGTTGACCGGGAAATTTTTTATAAGCAGTTCATTCATACCTATGCAAGATCGCTGTCAAAATGAAGACCGGAAGGCAAAAGACAACGAGCGCAGCACTGAAAAGGGGCGGGGCTACATAAGGTCAATAAGCCTTAGACATAAGGGCAGGTTCCACCTATTTTTAGCATTATAATCCTCCGAATGCACACATTCGTCCAAACCGAGAGAACACACACACCTGTCGATTGTAGTAACATTTGCACTGTGAAATGAGATCAAAACAAAAGGGTCCTCCATTTTGATGTCATCAACTGGTTCTCTTGGCATGAGTTTTGTTTTACAGGAAGAAAACAAAGGAAAAAAACGAATATGGGTGATCTTTCTCAATGCACAATACTTTCGAGGCATGTTTGTGGCTGCAAAGTTTCAGCTATAGAAGCAGGCAACATCCGATTGGTGAAGCTTGCTCGATCTCATGATCAATCAAAGTCGCAACTAAGATGATGACTAAGACATGATCAAGAGTCGCAAATAGCAAATGTTTGATATTTAGCCTATATTTGGCATCGTGCTCGCTACAATATGATCGGGAGCAGTAAAATAATCATAATTAACACACAATTGAGGATTTTTTGGACATAAAGTTGGTTGCGAGAAGTCTTGAATCGGGGCCAACCCCGATTGATTGGGGGTTGCAAATCGGGCCCAAAATTGGGCTTAAACTCTTCAAGTGAGTTGCCAGCCATAGCTCTCTCTTTAGCATGACGGCAATACCATTTTCCTAATTAGCATTACTGTTGCCGCTACAATGATCCACCTGTTGATCCCATGCTCCGACCTACCCTCACTTGTGAACAAGATGTCGAGGTACTTCAACTCTTCAACTAAAAGAAGCAACTCACTCCCTATGGGAACCCACTGCTTTCCGAACTGAGGAACATTGCCTTGAATTTGGAGGTGCTGATCCTCATTCCCTCTCCTTGCGGTAAACCACCCAAGTAAACTGAAAAGTCACAGCCAGATGAAGCCATCAGGACAACATCATCCTCAAAATACATGGTCAAAATCCTGAAATTTACTGAAAAAAAAACAGCACCTTCTCCCAAGAATGACCCACAGCTATATATTTATTACATTTAAGTAATAAATGTAGACTAAATATTACAACACAAACTACATTTGAGAGCTACAAACCAAGTATAGAGAGACATGGGCCAAATTATAACTCCTGGTTTCTAGACTGTCAGCTTTTGCCAGACCATAATGGCTTTGTAATAAGCCCAACCGAGCGAGAGAGTGAACCCAATTATGCTGTCTCTGGCAAAACAAAAAAGGGACAATTTAAGACAGGCATGGCAGCGGAAAACTGCTAAAATGTTGGCCGTCCACATCCGTCAAAATTGACAAAGAACTTGATCTGGAACAGAACATTCCGGATGTTTAATCTGGACAAGGCTGCGGGACATCGTTCTGTCTGACGGAATTCCAAAATATAATTGATACAGTTCAAGAGAATATCCACTTTTCCCTCAGTTCGTGGCTGGTCAACTGGTCCCTTTTCCATTCCTCATTCTCACAGAAACTGCCATGCTGTCAAATATGTGTGTGGACTTCAGTAGGAATATGTTGCAGTCCCACTGTTTCTATGGTGACTTGGCCATATATCAGTCCCCGACTCGCAGCTGTTCTCTGCTAATGGAAACTGTACCATGTGCTCGTGAAAACAGCTCCTATTGACGCTTTTTAACAATTGATAGTTCCCTAGTAAATGCATCTAGCCTCAGTGATTATACATTACATCACAACTGATGCGTTTTTTCTCTTGCGCGATAATGTACGTTCACATCGCCGCCGACTTGAGCGTCAAAGAAGCTCTGGCCGCTCTGTCGAGGACGCTTGTAAAAAAAGTACGGGGAAGCTTGTTGTTTGGACGCTTTGAACGCTCTGATATAGGGAGAATAGAAGTGTCACAACATGAAATGTAATAAACAGAAAAAAACAAGCAATCCATAACGAAACCTTTTATAAGGAAACCGTTTTGGTCACATTTGGTCGAAAAAAATAGTTCGCTATTATTATTAATATTTGCGGTCAAATCGGATGTCACCGTGAGCAAATTAATTGCATTCCCGGTTTAAAACAAGCGTTCGTAAATATTTCAAATAAAAGTTGCGCTCATGCGATCCCTAAAAGCAAACATAGTCATGTCATAAATGATACGAAACCAATGGGAATCAAAGCAACGGCGGTTATTAGCTTCTCTTCCATTTACTCGGAACTAACGTTTTGGTAGGAACGAAAGTTTACATTGTGTATTTCTCTAGAATCAGCCAGCGTGAAGGACGTCTATATTCCGATTGGCTGCTGGTGTTTTGCCGCTACTTGCCGATGAACCGCATCACAGCTCATTATCATAAAGTTGAGCTTCTTCGACTTTCTGATTGACGCTCGAAACGCCCAAAACGCGACGCCGATGGATTTGACGCTCCTTGCAGCTGAGAGAAGCCAGCTTCCATTATTAAAAAGGAATGACTTCCGGCCGCTTTAGAAGCTCAAGTCGGCGGCGGTGTGAACGTACAGATAGTTTTAAAATTACCAGAACCTGATAATTTGATAGTACTCATATTCCACTATGCTGGAATGTGGGCAAGTTTTTAAGGGAGGGGGAACAAAGGAAAAGGACTCCACACAAAATTCCTTTCTTAACGCGTTTTGCTTCCCTAATCTGATGTATTTCTGAGTAAAACATGAAATTCAATTACATCAATGAAATGTAGGGCATTCTAGGGCAGACTTTGAACTTTATGAAGCAAAAATGATTCATTTCAGAGAAAAAGACAAAAAATGGAGGACAATTACTCAAGGGGATCTCAATCAAGTTTTCTTGAGGACACTGCGCCTGCATGGAGGAAGGTGCATTCTTATAGACAATCCCACCTCCCCATCTCCAACATCTCACCTAGTCTATCAGAAATAGAGGCACTTCATTACGCAGCAGCTTGGCAGTGAAGACACTCATTAAACACATCAGGGGGAGAAAACGAAACACTGTCAATCTTATCCAACCGATTCACAGCCCCAACCACAAGCACAAGTAGTGATGACACTCATTATACACATCAAAGGGAGAAAGAGAGATACTGTCATACTGTCACATATCTCCTTCAACCCCTTGATTGAAGAATAGACATTTGAGAAAAGTCAACCTCTGTAATCACTAAATTGGTGTGATATGGAGATATCTGGACCTGATTAGCATATGATAAACTATTTTTATTTTAACTAGATTTGATTTGCCAAACTAACAATGAAAGCAGGTTTTAATACTGAAGTGGTGGTGTTTTACTGTAGCCAGTTATTTAGCCTGTGATATAAACTTTAATCTCCCCTCTTTATAGCTCAATAAATGAGGCTCTATATGAGCTGACTCTGGTGGGCAAGCTAAATAAAACGAACATTAAAATCATTCTCCCAAAAGAGAAAAAGAAGCACTTTATCTTCCATTCTGTCCTTTTAGTGCCTTAATAATAAAACATGTCTCTATTTAACTCTGTTCTCAGAGATATTAGCAATTATGAATAATTTTATCTTTAATTATAGTCATGGAGCACATTATTCCATTAAAACAAATTTGTTTTCATATTCTTCTATAAAAGGGTGATTCTTCAACTATGGTACTCTTTGAGGTAGACAGTTTCAGAAAATAAAAACATTTCTACAAACAGTTTTTTAGTATCAGTTGATTTCTCAATTGTCAGAAACCTTCCCTTAGTTGGGTGCAATGATTTGTATTGAATTATATATATATATATATATATATATATATATATATATATATATATATATATATATATATATATATATTAGCATTTTTATCTGACAGCCCAAGAAAACGCCAAAGTTCACTTATTTACCAACAATATTTAGCAATAATAAATAATAAAATATTTCTTACTACCTTAACTTAATTAATTGTATGTTTTTTTTGTTTTTACATTAACGTTTTAGTATTATAGCCCAAAATAATTTGCTGTTTAGCACGAACAATGTCATTTCCACCACAACCTGTCTTTACCACCACAATGAACACCGTGGTGGAAATGACTGTGGCGGAAATGACATTTCCCCTTTTCCTCTAAAATATCATGCTATGTTAGCCTGTTAATATTAGTTTTACAGTTAGCATTAAATATACACAAATTACACATTATTACATTAATTTTATCCAGTTATTTTTACGTCCATGTGAAATATGAGCCGTTTGGAAATGACGGCCAATAAACATATTCTCAGTTTTAGTCATATTTACCTTGATTTTTCTTCTTTTCATTACCCCCTAAAGAGGTCACCCTTTCACCCAGCCATGTGTTCACTGTGGAGTTTCTATTGCTATGGTTACTAAGTATTCAAACCTAAAACAATGATCACAGGATTCTATTTTGTACAGTGTGGCGGAAATGACAGTGAACCCAAGGGACAAGGGTTCTACTTATAAAAATATAAGAAAATGTGAATAAATATTGCAATATATAATATGTATAATTGAAATAGACATTATTTTATAATTTGTACTTAAAATCTACATTATTTAAATATTTAATTTAGAAATTAAGCAAGGCTGAAGGTACAAAGTCTGGCTTAGGGACAAGGGGAAAACAGTAAAAATCATGCATAAAAGGCCTCATATTATATAATAAAAAGAATGATTGAACCATGATACATTTTTTATAAGTTCCCCTTAGGGTGAAGTTAGTCTGACAAAAACAAAAAAGAAGAAATGTTTTTTAGATTGTATTACTTCATCCAGGGACAAGAAAAGTACCATAGTTAAAGAATCACCCAAAAAACGTAACTTGCTCCGATCTGAAACGGCCATGCTCCACCAAGCCCTCAGAATACGCAATAACCAAACTTGATTTTATCTAACTTGCCATTATCTACTTGACAACTATTTGTCTATCAAGAGCACACGAATAAAATATGGCTTGATGTGACACAATCCAGCAATCAAAACAGTTATCTCCATTTGCGCGTTCACTCACAAAGCAGGGTTACTCTGTGACCTGTACATTTTTGCCTGGACCTGAAGCTTTTCATCGACCTTCTCAACAATAAAATTATTAATATAACCCTCCAAAGCATTTAGCCCTTTAGTGACTTTGAGATGATATATAATCTTTCTGTCTCTAAAAATCACAAATTGCCTCTTGTGAAACGTCTCCTACTGTGACAGCTGCCATAGCGCCTGTCCCCGAATGTTGACTGTTTGTCCGAGTGAGTGGAGGGGGCATGGCTTAGCCCATAGGTCAATTCTCTAATTGGACCGTGAGGAGGCAAGGAAGAGGGAGCTTCCTGAGTCATGAGCGAGGATGCACACAGTGTATCCTTCCCTCACATCCTAAGGAGGAGCTGAGACACAAGAGAAAAAAGAGGCGAGGAAAGGAAACAAGGATGCACAAATAAGAAATGAGAAGCACCAGAGGAGCTGTATTTCATTGTGGGCGGGGCTACCTGGGGCAACATGGCAGAAATATAAAGTCAAAACCTGCAGTGACACTTGCGAGATGTTTATTTTTTTCAAGAGGATTAGAGTAAAGCGCCATTGTGCTCGAGTTGAGTCCGGCTCGGGGACCTCGGTGGATTTAGATGTAACATTTACAGACATTTGAATTCAACACCAAGAAACACTGTTATGGAAAAGCTACGGTATATGCTGCTTAGTTGGGTTTTGTATAGGCCTATACAAGATAAGCATATAATTTAAAATCAATTTTATATAATTATTTAAGTCTAGCCTTTATTTTTAACATTTTTTAAATGACAGAAACATTAAGATTACACAAAAAGAAACAGATTTGTGAGAGATAAAAGAATTGAAGGTGTCTGAATAACCATGAAATGTCATCGTTGTCAGCAAAAATCTGGCCAATAAGAGATAAGCTGTGCCACTGCTCAAAGTATGACAAAATTTCCAACTGACATGCACTGCATCAAAGTGCCACATAAAAGTTTAACACGCCTATAGTTTGAATTCGAAATAGCATACTATCATACTACTCTCACTACTGTGAGATTTTGTTTGTAAAAAAGTGTAGCCTCAATCAGCCTTAGTTTCAATTGTATTATTCATCTAGTAAATTTAAGAGGAATTTTAGCTCTTAAAATATTGTCTGGTCAGAGCCATGGCCCAGTAGTTACACTAAGAAATGGTGCTCATGTGCACTCTTAGAAAAAAGGGTTCATTGGGGTTCTATATATGAAGCATAGGGTTCTTTACTCAACTTCAAAGAACCTTTTATGCTAAAAAGGTTCTATAATGACAAGAAAGAACCCTTTGGGCACTAAGGTTCTTTATACTGTAGGCTATTATTCACTCATCTTTGACATTATTCTGCAACATTTTGTAGTTGTAATTAAGTTATTGTTTATTAAACTGTTGTAGTAACTCACATTTCAATCATGATGAGAAAAAATAAAATGGCACTCCTCATGTGATATTGATTTTGATATTGAACTACATAAATTTATATATATATATATATATATATATATATATATATATATATATATATATATATATATATATATTCTAACCCCCATATCTTGAATTTTGTGATCATTCACATGCATTCATAAATACATTTTAGGGTCTTGATGTTTGTCAATAATATGAAATATTTAATCCGAAAAGGACAAAACAAATGATAATGAATGAACCCAAAAGGTTCCATATAGAACCTTTTTCCTAAATTTTTCCCTAAAGGGATCTTATTATTGAACCCAATTAAAAGGGTTCTGTAGAGCCTTTTCAGGGATTCCAAATACATAGCGACTGATAGAACCTTTAAGGTTCTATATAGAACCTTTTCTTCTAAGAAAGTGGGCTCAAGAGTTGAGTCTAGCTGGACCATATTTGATAGATCTGGATTGATGGCCATCAAACCATTTCTGGCATCAAAGCTGAAGAGACAGATGGTGTTCACAGCTCCATGATCTTATAAATCAGTGGCTTATTAAACATCAATACATGAGGGCTAAAAGCACACAACTCTGTTTTCGCTCTTGACAAACTGAGTAAATCGAGAACCTCGCCTCGCCATAATCTAACTTTAATGGGGGCCTCCATTAGAAGTATTACATTGCCTGGTAACAAACCACAAATCATGCAGGCTGCTCCGTTATTGCATTTAGAGTCTAGGTCTATAAAAAAAAACAGTGCCCTGCAAAAAAAGAAACAGAGCTGCTCATAGCTGTGGAGAACGACAACAGGGTGGACACCCTATCAGATAGAATAGGGTGTTAACTCCTATCCAGTTACAAAAACCTTTTTCTTTATGTGATGCAACTGTTGGGATGAAAAGGTGTGCAATCCTAAATAAAGAATAATGTTCAACATATACTAGGCCTATGTGAGAAAAACTAGCCATTAGCATTTCATCTCAAAAGTAGGAGGCTTGAAATGTGCCATGTTTTTGAGGTAATGCAACAGTCTCATGAAAATGTGTATCTATAGCACGAATGTCATTTCTTGTGGCATTTATATGGCAAAAATAGTTTTTGCATGCATATGCTACAGCACTAAAAAACCCTAGGGTAGGTTTAGGGGAGGGGATGGGTGAGTTTGTGTGTATTATACGCCAAAAAGTTCTTGTCGTAAATGCATGCACCATAAACGCGCACCAAACTGTTTTTGCCGTATAAATGCCACGTGAGAATGACATTCGTGCTATAGATGAGTGGTTAACGACTGAAAATTACTAGAAAATTGTAGCGATTTATCCAGCTTATTTTTACGTAAAAGTGGGCGTGGCCATTTGTAACTTGAAAATGTCTAATATAAGTTGAACAAAACAGCACATTATGCTGCTTTATGTCATAAGCAGTTTTTTTTTTATTTATTAACACTTAACGCACTAGTTTGTAGTTTTAGGGTTTACTTAACTTTATTTTTCACCTATAGCGGCTAATGAAACAGAAGTCTCTGCACATTCACTAGGGTTAGGTATCGAGAATTAAATATCGATTGGAACCGGGACTAACTTTTAGTTTTTCCCGGAATCGTTCAAAAGTTAAAATTTCGATTCCTAGTTTCGATATTCACAGTCCGCCGAACCGGAAGAAGAAACCGCTGAACAACACCAACGAAGAAGCGTCTACCGGAAGTGTTGGCATAACAGCGCGAGTCGAACATGAGTAGCTTACGTCGACGGTCCAAAGTGTGGCTTCACTTTTCTAAAAAAACGAAATCTCGGCAAAATGCTAAATTTGTGACAAAAAGAGTATTTGTGACAGAAGGAGTATTTCCTCCAAAAAGACCGTTGGTTAGCAAGGTTAGCTAAACTTTTTTGACCCTGCCTCTTAAAAGAATCGGAATAAAGAATCGCTATAACCGGAATCGAAAATCGGAATCAGGAATCGTTCAAATTCAAACGATACCCAACCCTAACATTCACAAGAAAATGACTTACTTCCACAATAAATAATTAAGGTGGATACTGTAATATTTCAATACATGGATAGATTTAAATGGCCATCAATGAAGATCCTGTACTGGCAATGCTACCTACCAAACGACTCAAACATCCAAATTTTTGTGACCCAATGTTGTCCGTCTTGGTTTCAGCGTCAATACTGGACATCAATAAAAGGACGCAGGGGCCATTAACACACATTAATCCAGCACATTGTGAATCCACAAATCAATCTGCTTTGATTTGATAAAAAAAATAATAATGATAATAGAAAAGCCAATTGTTTGCAACACTGCTATGAGGGTTTTAAGTTAAAGCAGGAACATTAATCTCCCCAGAATTCACGCAGTTAAACCTCAAATCCTTAAATCCTATTATTCCATCCTCCCTTAAAGTGTATAATTTGCCTCGTCTCTTGCCGACCAGCGTATTTAAACGTCGTGGGCTGGTGTGAAGAGCTTCAAGGGCCTCTCTTGCCAAGAAAGCCCAGTATGGAAAACAAACCTTGTGCCGCTCAGATTTTGAGCAAATTAGATTGTCATTTTTTAAAGATATTCACCGGTTCCACTCTCGTAGCATCTGCTAAATGTAAATCTCACACGAATATGAGGCGATTCGTCAGATGTTGGACTGAATTCAGACACTTTTATATACTGGTAATGCTCTCTGACACATGGCATATTTCACTCAGATCAGAAAACAGGCGACCCCCTGCTTGTTTAAAGAGCAAATCGTTGGCCATGATGTTGCCATCACAACGTCCAGCAGCTAAAATGTCACATCACCTTTCCCAACATGCTTAAATCACCAACAAACTGCTGTAGGGAGAGCTGAAGTGTGTCGTTCCTTCCACCTGTTTGACTACAAGCCACGTTTCCAGGTTATTAAAGCACGTTGATCATAATCACTGTGCCTTATTTTTGTAAACAGGAAAGCTGGGAGGAAATTAAGTTAGATGCATTTTCTTTAGACAGTGGGGGATATTACCATCCATCTGTGTCACAAAATACATTTACCTAAAAGTCAGACTGAAAAGATGGTGCAAATGTTTGGCTACTCACCCTTAACAGGCTCGCTATTGTGATGCATTTAAACACAAATCTGCCTTAAAAAGGATCAATGTCTAATTTGGTCACATTGTGATGCTTAATACAACAAAAAAAAAAATCAGCATACCTGAGATAACGCAGTGGCTCTATGGTCTCAGGGTCTTTCTACGTTGGAGCTGTGGTTCATCTTGATTGATTCAGTAGCACTTATCTCTGGTAACAATCACCCCGTTATTGCTCTCTCTTTTCCGACTGTGTGCCCTGCTTCTGTCTGCTGCCTGATAAACCCAGGCTCCATGCGTAGATCAGCTACTCTTGCTGGAAGTGTCAGCCAATTAAGAGGCAGGGAGACACCGGGAGTGCCGTCTGATTGGCTGAGCACCCCTGATGCTGGAGAGCTCAGTCAAGCATAAACCACATCCCTTTCAGATGTAGCATCCTCAGTCCGGGAGTGTTAATATGTCTATTTCAGTTCAAACACTGTGCTGTTTTGGCACATCATCTATGAAATACTAGTGGTCATGCATATATTCATGCATTGCAGTATTCAAATTCAAGAATAATTTTAGAGAACAATATAAGACTAACTCATATAAATAATCATGCTACTGACATATAAACAAAACAATGTTTCATTTTAAAGCCCTTAATCTTATTATAAATGTGTATTGGTTAGTTTGTTACGTTTAACATGAGCAGTACGCAATGTTTTAAATAATGTGTGTTATAATTAATGGAAACCAACCTGGATTAATGGAGATGGCTCCAGTTAGCGCCACACTGCCGTTTAGAGGGGCGTATCGTGTCATTGCTGGTCATTGCAGACAAGCACAAAGTTCTCCTATTAATAAGAAATAAACACTGTAAAATGAGCTCGAATTTGAGACGAATTTGTAAATGTACAATTAGAATCAACTTAATGACTCATTTCATCACTCACCATAACATAAGCGTAAAGTAGGGCGTCGAAATAATACGTTGAGGCGGAACAAACTGGATTTTTGGTAAACGGATTATGGACGTTTCCGTGAAACAAACAGTTCCCAAGACATATTGTTATCTTCTCGAATATTCAACGCATGTCTCTCTTTGCAAATCTTTAAAATTATGGTTGTAGAATCATTGGGAATTGAATCAACCTTTTGGTGGCGCGAGGAGTCGTCCATTGTGCGTGAAAGGCCTGTAACTGTTTCCCGCCTCAATAGTCAGTGAACAATAAAAACGTAAATCGTGAATTAGTATTTAAAGTAGCCAGCTGTCACATTGTGAGATTTTAATAGATGACGAGAGAAAATGACAAATGCGATATTAAATCAGAGATATAAAGTTGTTAGCCTTATTTTTAGCCAGAAAGTTTTTATTATTATTATTATTTGATTTTTTTTGTTTTTTTTTTTTTTGAGCAGGGCGAACAAACCAAAACAATTCAAAGGTAGTGTTTATGACTTTGGGCAATTTTGACAACAGTCAACGGACAAAAACTTTTTTTTTTATGATCATGGATCATTGGATTTTTTCGTAAGTTTTAGAAGAAGAAAACAAGCAAATACAAAACTATATCAGGCATAATTGGGATTTAATTGAGTAAAGATAAAAGTCAGTGGGCGAACAACCGGCGCTGCGTCATAGAATGTCTCTGAATAGGTTCACGCCCACTTTTGGGGGAAACTACTCCCCATAGACTTCAATACAAAATATTGGCAAAATCCAACGTCCGTATAGAGCTGGTAAGTCCCGCCCATGCGTAAAACTCCAAGTGGACCTCTAGGTTGAAAAAGCGTCAATGCAAGTAAATGAGAGAAAATAATTATTTTCTGATCCCGTTTGAATTGTGCCATGAATGTAACATATGTTATCTGTGAATTTTTTATATAATTTCTCATGTAACAAGTTTGACAGTTTATTGTATGATTCTTTAGCTAGCAGTTGTGGAACAGACATAACGAGAAAGACTACACGTCCCATAATGTGACGTCGCCGCTTAACACATTTTTTCTCCACAAATCACGGTTTTCACCACGCTCAACTAGTTTGTCCTCTCCCTGAAAGAAGGCGGTGAAGTGCACCAAAGTCACAGGCATGTTTAGCGGGATCCGTGTGCTAGTGGGGGTGATGTATATGCAAACACGTCGAAAGAGTTGTAGTCCACAAAGTGCTCTCACACAAAGTCTAACCGTATGAAAATTCTACAAGCTAAATTGTAGCATTCTTTACACGAAACATTATATAAAAAATTCACAGACAACATATGTTACATTCATTGCAAAATTCAAACGGGATTAGAAAATAATTATTTTCTCTCGATTCACTTGCACTGACGGTTTTTCAACCTAGAGGTCCAGCGGGTTTAGCTGGAGGGGCAGGACTTACCAGCTCTATACAGCCGATAGACGTAAGTAACTTAAGAAATCACTTATACACCATGTCAAGTAATTATATATGTCCACCCTGACTAACATAGAGCGTGAAAGATACATTTTTTATGGCTGTTATCAACTAGCCCAGGCTACCTGCCATCATCATCATAAATTCATAATAAATACATTAAGTTTTTTTTACTTTAAAAAAACGAAATAAAATCAATGTAATACAAATACGAAATACAAATAAATGTCCGGGTAAGACACCTTTGGCCACTGGGTGGGGTTGTTACCCCAATTTTGATGCTGGGAGAATATAGGGACATGTTTTTAAATTGGCCAAATTAAGTTTGTGTGTGTTTTGGTAAGTGAGATTCTCTGCCTGGCTTGCATGGAGTTTTTGGAGAGTGCGTCTGGTAGCTCTCCAGTAGGACTGTAAATAGATTCTCCGACTTAGCTTCATCCTAAAATACAATCAAATTTTATGACGCCAGTTTAGCCAGAGAACCTAAAACTCCATGTAACTACAACGCAATATAAATATTTTTTATATTGTAAAAAAATAAGAGACCATACGTAGTTTTTCCACTAAGAAAGAACCATTGTTATGTTGTTTTGATTGATACTGTGAAACTGCTTGATACAATCTATATTGCGAAAAGTGCTATATAAATATACTTTACTTGTTGTGTAAAGCATGTCAGCCAATTGATGTTTCTGAAAAGGTGTTCAACAAAAGTTAGGGGATTGTCAAGTTCTAAAAACAGAATAGTTTACAGTCCCTCAATAACAATATTTATATATACACTGCATTTAATATTCATTTATCACTTAAAAAAACATGTTTACCTGAAAAACACTGTCTTCACTGAAATCGGAAATCACAGAAAGCTGCAATGGAAGAAGAAATTAGATGCGAGTTTAATAGTTTCCCACACCACTATTGTGTGAATACAACATTTCCAGACAAAAAACAGGGTTTCTAGGAAATGTGAAGGGAGAAAGACAATGTAATAATAGAAAACAACAATTTAATAAAGCTGAAATAAGCTATTCTATTTACCAGGAAAATGAAATTACCACAGTAAGAAAATTGTAAACAGCAGTAAATTGCACTGATATAGATCAATTACTGATATAAATCAACTCTTTGATAATACTCTATATATCTGTGCATATAAAACACGTAGGCCAACAACAGTATAAACGTTAGCCCACTCGGACATGTTTGAGTAAGTTAAATGTGACTCAACACTGTCTACTCAACAATTAAACCTAACTAGTTAAAAATCCATTTAAAAACTACATTTGAAATAGAGATGGTTAAAAATACTATAGAGAAAGTGTGGGACCCTTAGCGGCAGATTGTTTTTGTGTAAACACTTAACGTTACCTGTGTTTCGTCGTGAAGGAATTGATATGTTAAACTAGCACTGCTGTAAAAGTGTGTAAAATAAACAACTAGAAGATAGTCAAAGGATATGAAAAGTGAAAATTCAAACAATCCACGCACGTTCGTGAGGCGGAACTTATGTGCCGACGTCACAGTTACGTCAGGGCGCTAGCTGGAGGCAAAACAAAGCAGTGCCGAAGTGATGACGTCACTTTGTAGGACAACTCGGAAGCTAGCCATAGACTTTTGGAAAATCGCAAAAAACAAGATGTGTTTAACAAAGGGTTGTGACGTCTACAGAGTGACGTCGTAACTTCGAGGACATCTCTGCGGAGCAACAAGAAGGCGTAAAACACCAGCAATATTGGAAACTGCACATTGTATTTTTTTATATAATGGAAGAGGATTGTTGATGTAAACTGTGCAATTGTTCAATAAAAAAAAAACAACAACAACAAGAAGGCGTTTCCCAATTATTCCAAGTAGCCTACGTTGCTAGCAGGCCGGGAAAGGCGAATTCCAGAGCCTAGCGCATTTTCATCAAAATCTCTACATCAAATGAGATTTCATTAGTAATTTTTTACATATATGTTTTTAAAATACCTCTGCATACAATTTAAAGTATTAATTCAGAAATAAATTCAACCTGCATGTTGCTCTTTAAGAGAGACACTAGGGTAACATTTTTAAAATAATATATATATATATATATATATATATATATATATATATATATATATATATATATATATATATATATATATATATATATATATATATATATATATATATAATTTTGGCAGGACAGAGACGGATAGAATACGAGAAAAATGGAAGAAAGTAAAGCAATGCAAAAAGATAAGGCGAAAGAAAAGGGACCTTACAGGAACAAACTCACACTAAGAGCAAAACAGCTGTAGCCTATTTGGAGAAGCAGCATCAAGATATTTGTTCTAATGCACTAATAACAGTATAATTATTTCATTCTTCTCAAGAGCGGCTGCACGAGCTCTGATGATGTCACAGCTGTTTCACGATTCGCCGGATTCACCGCATGACAACGATCACGTGCGTTTCGTGTTTATTCTCACACATTTTGTTCCACTAAAGCTCACAAATCAGTTTTTTATAACAGTAAACAGTCTTTTCATGTAGTCGCGATGTTATATTGTTTCATGTTTATCATGTTTATCAAAATAAAACTGATCCACGTCATTGATTATAGGCTTGAACTTTATTCTAGTTCAAATAGATGCTGTATGAAGCAGTAAATTATTGAATGAAAATGTGTCTTAAATATCTGAAATATCTGTTTATTTGGCAAATGTTGCATTTATTTCACTTAAGCTGTGGTAAAGCGTGGTGCAAACACCACGAGCGTTACTACGGGAACCAGAAAGTGTCCGACTTCACGTCCCCGTTTGCAGCTCCTCCCCGCCTGCACGCGGCTTTTCTCGCCGATCGGTTGCATCCAGCCGCAGCCGATGTCGAACACACCTGTAGTCTTTTGGTGACGCGACGAACCAATGACCAATTCTGACGTCACTTTTGGTCATCGTTACGTCACGTGTTTGCTGGGGTGTTCCATTATGACATCACAGAATAGAATGTTATTCAAATGCCAATGCCTGTTCAAAGACACTTTGCAGCAAAGGTGAGGCACATGATCCAAACTCAATCTAAGGTGTCTAAACTCCTGTGAGATATACAACTAGCCTATGTCTATTCATAACATTTTGAAAAGCTTGGGCTACAACTGCATCTCCTCGCTTGGTGAAGGCAGTTTTTCCAAAGTCAAGCTCGCCACCTCTTTGAAGTACAAATGTAATGTGGCCATCAAAATCGTGGACCGCGTAAGGGCCCCCAAGGATTTTATCCAAAAGTTTCTCCCAAGGGAACTGGCAGCTTTAAGACGAGTGCAGCATGACCATATTATCCAAATGTACGAATCCATCGAGGTGGCCGGTATGCGACTCTGTATCGTGATGGAAGCTGCTGCAAAAGATCTCCTTCACAAGATAAATGAAGTTCATTACATCCCAGAAGACCAAAGCAAAATCATGTTCTCTCAGATGGTCAGTGCTGTCAACTACCTCCACCAGAAGAACATCGTCCATCGGGACCTCAAATGCGAAAACATACTGTTGACAGCCGAAGAACAAATAAAGATTACAGACTTTAGTTTCGCCCGTAGCTTTCGAGATTCATCAGAGCTCAGTCACACCTTCTGCGGTACTTTAGCCTATAGTCCACCGGAAGTCATCAACGGAACGCCGTATGATCCAAAGAAGTTTGACGTATGGAGCCTCGGGGTGGTTCTATACACCATGGTCACTGGAGAGATGCCTTTCAAGGACACCAATATGAGTAGACTTCACCGTCGTCAGCAGCAGTCTTTGCTTTATCCGGATCACGCTGTTAGGAAACCATGCCGGGTCTTCATCTGTACTCTGCTCCAGTTTGATCCCTCCACACGTCCAACCATTCAACAGGTGTCAGAACATCAGTGGCTGCAGATGGGACAAGGCTGAAGAACAATGTGTGCAATTGCGGAAAGAGTCACAGAGTATTTAGATAAGAGTGTCATATCTGAATTTCATGAACATCGATCATGATTGAGGAAAATCATCGGAGGCTGAATATCCTTTAATGAGATACTCGTTTGGTCTAATAAGAAAGGTAAGTGGGTGACCGAAGCGCGTCTTATTTTACGCTACTTATTCATACATGCAATCTTAATGCATTTAATGGTATATATAAAATTGCATTCATACAATTTAAACGCTAAAAAAAAAAGAAATAAAATAAAATAAAAAAATTACCAATTAGTCACTATGATGTTAGCTTAGAGCAATTCAAATTTATTTAAAAATTCTAATTTTCCACTCAATATAACCGCAATCAGTTTGGTACTACACAAGTAAATAATTGTAATTTTAATTTTATTCCTTTTAAACTTAAATCTTTATCCCTCATAGCTCTCATTAACTTACCTACGTTGTCCACCCTGACTAAAAGCATTCACATTGCCGCCCAAACACTCGAAAGTTCGTTAAATGAATTAAAATTAGATTATACATAGAAAAAAAACTCAAAATACACCCACACAACAGATGAAACTGGTTAAAATTAGTTTTTATTATAATTATTAGCTGATAGAGCAGAAACAGAAGAAAAAAAGAAGTTTTTTTGTGTGTGTTTTTTTGAACAGTTCATAAAAGAGATGCTACACAATGGCAGCTTCCCGGGGGAAATGGAATGGTGTTAGTTGTCAGCAGCAGGCAGTAGTCAGAACAACAGTCGGATTTGTGACCCGAAACACTACACAGGCATTCGAGATCACTGAACGGATCATTCCGAGAAAAGAAAACGATGAATCGACAGAAGCAGACCTTACTTGATGTGTTTGTTGTACTGCGATGACTAAGAACCCGAGCTGTAGTAGCCTATATAATATACATAACTGCTAAAATCCAGAGCGTACTGCTAGCAAACCAAATTGGATGAAAGGAAAATAAGAGATGGTAAAAATAACAAGACCACCACCTGACAGGTAGGACTCAGTTTCATTTAGCTAAGATTGTGTGCTACATTCAATAAGCAGAAATGCTTTCAACCCAAATATTTCCTTTAAGGAAAGATAAAGGCGTGACTTAAGCGGTACGAACTTCCAACAGGATCTAAAATGGTCAGACGGGACACAAACGAATTGTGCTTTAGACAAAAAAAATCATTTATACACCCTAAATACAGTCCAATCTTAAATTCACAACCCTTTGAAGCTATTTGGGAAGGAGCTAACAGGATTTCCTTCATCTAAAGTGACATTTATAAATAACACAACATCCAAATATTACCTAGATGCCGTTACAAGAAAGCCTAAGGGGAGGACATCACAACGGTAACAAAGTGTAACGTAATATATCAATTGTTCCTGTAAGCAAAAGAAAAATGAGCTACCGTCAGACTCATCTGATTAACAAATCGCACAAACATGAAGGTCTAGAAGTAGTAGTCCCGTTGTGGCTGCTGCTTTTTGTTAGTTACGTCCATCTCTGTAACCATCCCTGATGCACAACTCTTGGTTAAATGTCTTTTAGAAGCTTACAAAGAAAAAGAAACAACCCAAAGTATTTAAAAACACACACTACACCAGCAGATGTATAACCACCTCAACAGTATAACAATTCCTTAAACTTGTAGCCTTTAAAAAAGGCCATTTCGAAAAAGGTGGAATGAGTCCACAGTGAAGCTAAAAACAAAACAAAAAAAAGCAATGTATCGACATCAAAATACACAAACATACACTTTTATATCTGTTCATGAGACGCTGCGGGCAATCGTAGCTGAAGTGATTGGATAGCGTGTAGATGGTCCACAAAACGGTCAATCCGTGGCGTCACGCAGGATCTCTCCGGTCCCGTGTCCTCCACTTCCTGGTAAGTATGTCCATGAGTCTCTGAAAATGCTGAACGGAGGCTTTCAGATTCACATAATGGAGGAATTTCTCCACCTGGAGGGCCTTAAATTGAGAGTTGTGGGTGATATCACCACCATAGATGTGTTTTAGATCACTAAAGCCCATTGGGTAATGGAGAAATTCAGTAGATGGATACAAAGGCCTGTAGAAAAGGTCCTTGTGTCTCCTTGAATCTCTGATCCCGGTACAGTTCTTCTCTAGGACACTTGTTGGCCAATGGGGTCTTACCTTAGACTGTATAACCGAGGGTCTCGGAACACAGGAGAAATAGAGAGAAAATATAATAATTTTTTAATTGTATTATTGCTTAAGGGCTGGTTGTCTGATACTGATAACCGACCAGATGTCCAACAAGACACGACTATAATTGTGTGAAAATTTAGGGCGATTTAATCAGGGCACTACTTCCATGTGTTTGCCGTTTGGGAAATGGAGCGGGAAGGGATCATGTCCAAGAGGTACTCTCGCTGACGGTCCACCGGAGACGTAGTCCTGTGCACGGACAGACTGGGGTTGACATAAGCCATGGTGACACCTGTCGGGGAGAGTGTGAAGTGGTTAATGGTCATTCATTTAAAAGGATGACCAAATACATATCTACAAGATTTTTTTGAACAAAGACTGTTTGAAGACTGTTAATGACTGCTAGCTTTGCCTTTCAAAACAGGGTTGTGAGGTAACCGTGTTGACAGTTTGATATTTACCTAGCAATTACTAGCCCTATGTTAAAGGTCATGACACTACAAGTTGTTTTTTAGAACAACAAAAACAACTGCTGATATTCTTTTATCAATTACAATTTTTTTCAATAATCAATTGTTTACTATGCAAAATTCATGATAACAGGGTTGAGGAATTTTCAGTTTAACAAACCTAATAACGCAAGAGAAGGTAAGGAAAGGAAAAATGTACGCATTCACAATGATGCCATATGAGTTTAATTAATTTGAGAATACCGACCTTTCATAAATCAACAGTTGTGATGGTAACAGGGTTGACATTAAGATTGTCCACTTCTTACACATTTAATAATTTAAGATAAAGTGGTTAAAAAAGAGCCATTTACTTGTCCATAGTTAAAAAAGATAACAAACGGTTTTTGAATAATCAAAAAGTACCAATGGAAAGGATGATGACTATGTCATATGATGGTTTTTGATTAATTGAAAAATCATAGATTTTAAGAACTGATAGTTACAACGGTAACTGGGTTGCAGTTAGTGATGAAAAGACGTTTACTTGTCCATGCAGAGTTGAAAGGATGTCATGACATGTTTTTGAATAATCAAATAATACAGAACTGTAATAATTAGTGCTGTCAAACGATTAAAATATTTAATCGCGATTAATCGCAATAATGTCATAGTTAACTCTCGATTAATCACATTAATGTCATAGTTAACTCACGATTAATCGCATTAATGTCATAGTTAACTCACGATTAATCATATTAATGTCATAGTTAACTCGCGATTAATCACATTAATGTCAGTTAACTCATCGATTAATCGACAATAATGTCATAGTTAACTCGCGATTAATCACATTAATGTCATAGTTAACTCGTGATTAATCACAATAAATGTCATAGTTAACTCACGATTAATCACATTAATGTCATAGTTAACTCGCAATTAATCGCATTAATGTCATAGTTAACTCGCGATTAATCGCATTAATATCATAGTTAACTCGCAATTAATCGCATTAATAACGTAGTTAACTCGCGATTAATCACACATTTTTATCTATTCTACATGTCTCTTGATTTCTTTCTCACATTATTTTTTCTCATTTTAATGCTCTTATCAATATGGAAAAGTGGATCTGCTTGCTTCATGCAAATGTTTTTATATTGACAACAACATTGGCATATACTGTGTTCAAATTCACACTAACATTCTTACTTAGAGCAAATACATCTCTCACACAATCTAACACTGTCCATCAATAAAAGGGTGAAAGAAATACTGACGAGGTCCTGATATTGACGAGGGAGCGAGAGATTCGCATCATTTGTGTGTGTGTGTGCTCTGACAATCAAGCTGTATTTCAGACTGGACGTGCTGCGATGATGATAGCTCAGTTCACAACGACAAAACACAGATCACTTTGGTCTTGTCAATTGAACCATTTGGCAACTTTTTAGTAAAGTAAAGTTTCCATTCAGAATCTTATTGGCATCCATTTCGGCGTCTCACGTCGTGATCCACTCAAAACGCAACGTTAATAACTATTTGCCAGCTCGCAAGCTTAAATGTGTGCGGCGTGCCTGTTGTTTCCGATCTAGCTAGATCCGCTGGTGCTTTGGTATACAAAATACCGAATATACAGTGGTCAACATTAAAAGTTCATCAAAGTTGTCCTAAGACAAGAAAGGGTATTGTTCAAAATGCATGTATAACTTTAATGATTCCACTTTAAAATGTTGACTACTGTATATACAAAATAAAATACATAAAATTTTTGTGCATTCATGTTTGTTAACGGGCACTTTCGGCCGTTTTTGTATGTGTGCCCTTTGCAGTATCAATCAGCTACTGTACACCAAAAAAGGTGCACGGATACAGGAAAAGGATACAGGAAAAGAGGAGACAGGAAGGGGCAGACACTTTTTTTTTTAAGTAGGCATCATCTACCTGTGGTGCCGCTGTTCTGTTTCCTCCAGGTATTGGTGTTGGGGTTGCTGCTGCTGGAGCCCCTTTCCCCCGCCCTCACGGCATGCTTACCTGGCCTGCTGACCAGCGCGGCGGCCGTGACGGCGTTCTGGAGCTGAGAGGACGTGGAGAAGCTGTGGCTCACCCCGCGTGCACCTGCGCTCACCGCCTGCTGTATGCTGCGGGACAGCTGGCCTGGAGTCTGAGAGGGAAAACGTAAATACGTCAAAAAAATTGGAAAAAAGCTATGTTGTGGACATACACCAGCCGAGCTAGGAGGATCCATTACCTGCTTAGTGGTGATGGTGTGGTAGCGACCGGCCGACGTCACTCTGTTGGTCTGCTGGGGCAGCGGCGTGCGCACCTGCTTGTACTGCGGGGACACCAGCACGTGTTCGGATTTAATCACCGGCGAGGATGAGGACGACGAAGATGAGGTGGTGGTGGTCTTGGAGAGCGGGCGAGGAGGCGGCCTGCTGCAGGATGCGCTGCTCGATCTCTTGCTCCTGCTGCAGGGCTTTGACAAATGCGGCCTTCAGGCGGCTGGTGTGCTCGGCCTTCAGTACCTTCTTCTGGTTGGAGCTCATGCAATGCTCACACAGGATGGAGCCGTTGCTTTTCTCCTGCCTCCAGCGAGAGGTGAAGTCTGTCTGGCACTGGGAACACTTAAAAGGCTCTTTGGGTGCCAGGCTTAATGCAGATTCAGTCTGCGGCTGCTTACCTGGAAAGAAAAGATGTGACATTAGCATGGTTATAGTTTCACAGCTCATGCATGTGCTTTTCTAGGCTGTACCCACTTTTCAGCCAGTGTGTCCAGCAGGTTCTGCACCACCATCTCCAGCCCCACCAGGTAGATGAACTCATTATTGGCTGCCGAGGGCAGGAAATTGAGCTCTGGTGCTGGAGGTTTAGGTGGTGGGATCTCAAGGAGGGTTTTCTCCAACTGTTTCCGTAACGCAAGTTCGCCGGGCCTGCCGGCTGGCGGGAGAGTCGTTGGAGTTGACAGTTGAGGTGCTGCTGCCTAGACCAGACTGAGAGGTCTTCAAACCGGTTGAAGAGGCCTGGACATGGGAAAACATGATGGTGAGGTGATTTGCAGAATTAGTTCATCAGACAAATTAATTTGTACACAAAAATATACAAAATATCTTCATATGCAAGCATTTTTGTTCATTGCATGCTTTGTGAAATATTTACATTTTTATTATGGCATTTATATATAAAAATATATAGTTTGTATAATATAGCTACTACATCAAATTAGGTATATAAGAGCAAAAATTAAAATTATAAATAAATAAATATATGTATTGTATTAAATATAAAATGTATATATATATCACACACACACCAAGTTAATAGTAGCTTTGTGTACATACAATAAATTATGTATATACTACATATAATACATATAAATATATATATATACATATGTATATATATATATATATATATATATATATATATATATATATATACAATACTGTAGCAAGTTAATTTAAGGATATGATAACAAAAATATAAATATTTAACTAGTTTTTAATATTATAAAAATAATGTTATAAAATGTGTTTAATTTATACAATTATACAATTTAAATGTTCTAATACCATAACAACAAAAATGTATATTATAAATTGTATATGCTTCTAGATAGTGGTTTTGATAAAAGTATATATATTATTAGAAATGTAAAAATATCATTCAAATAAATGTGTAAAACAAAAGGTTTTAATTAGGGCTGTCAAACGATTAATGCAATAATCACGATTAATTGCAATCTCATGAAAATAAAAGTTTGTGTTTACATAATATATGTGGGTGCACTGTGTATAATTATTTTGTATTTATAAAAACACTCACATGCACGTATATTTAAGAAAAAAAATATTTATATATAAAAAATGTATACTTCTATATAATATAAATTATATATAAACCTATATACAGTATATACATGAAAATATTTCTTAAATATATACAAGCATGTGTGTGTGTTATATATATATATGTCAAATAATTATACACAGTGCACCCACATAAATTAATGTGTAAACAAACTTTTATTTGATGCGATTGGTTTGACAGCCCTAGTTTTAATACTATACTTAACTATTACTAAATATTAAATAAATATGCTCATTAGTAGCTTTAAATGTAAAAATACAATATAAAATATTTATACATATACACCCATATAATATAAAACACATATAAACATTAAAATATGTAACTATACTATAATATTATTTATAAATATTTAGCATTATAAATATTTTAATGCATCTAAATATCACTGCAATAAATATATAATAACAGTAATTCTGAAGCAAGTGAATGACAGTAACCTGTGAGACCAGGACGTTTGTGCCGGCTACACTGGCGACCCGGATCAGGCCCTGCTGAATGATCCTCTGGCCCTGCACCTGCACGCTGGGTACAGAAGTGCGTGCGCCCAGCAGGAGAGGAGGAGGACCAGACCCCGAGTGCTGGTGCTGCTGCTGCCGTAGGGTCGCAATCTGCTGCGGGGTCACGGCAATGGGCTACAACACACAAACGGCAAAGAAAGAGGATTCATTTCAAAGCTAAAGCTGTTTTTTAGCTAAGATAGCAAAGACCATGCATACCTGTGAGCCTCTGACTAAGGGTGGCATGACTACGGAGCCGTGCTTGGAGGCCTGCGCTCCACCTCGAACCAGAGGAGGAGGAATGACTGTCCCTGAGTTTCGGTTGGAGACCTGAAATCAACCCACGTATTTAAATCTCAATAGCTCGTCACGGTTCAACTCGTAAAAACATGTCCGCTGTGAATGAATGGCACTGACCTGAAGGGGTCCTTTAGTGGATGAGATGCTGCCCCTGACGAGAGGTGGAGGAGCAGCCACAGAATTGGTTGACTGCAAAACAGAAAGGTCAGTTTTATACCTCAAACAACTGGATTTGAGTAGAGACATTATTTGTTGTTGTGTTCTGTTCATCTTACGTTTCTTTTAAAGCCGTTACCTTTTGCACAACGTCTTTTTGTGTCTGACTCTGCCGGAGTTTCTTCAGCAGGACGAGTTTGGCCTCCTGCAGACGCAGTTCTTCTTGCAGCTGCTTTATGATGTGCTCCCGTTCTGCCGGGCTGCTTTTCTGCACGTGCCATGAAGAGGGAAAGTCACATTAGCAAGTGAACGGGACATTTAAAGCATGAATTCTGCAAAACTTGATAAGGTGTGTCAAAAACACAGGACATTGTTACCATTAGCATTTCGGTATCTGTCTTCTTAAAACTGTAGCTGACCCCATTCATACAAGGACTTGAAGGCTCATTGTCTGACAAAACTATGACATCATCATCTGGTGTTGAAGGTCGCTCTTTCTTTATGTCGCTGAGGGAGACAGACGGGAAAACATGAGTCAGGGCTGAAAACATGATGTTAAAATACCTGAATATTCAGAGCAGACTTCATCCCACAATGCAATACACTTTCTAGACTCATTATTCGCTCATACTTACCAAAGAGTTTTACAAAAAGCTTGATTTAATAGGCAAAATATTGTTTTTATTATTTTGTAAATCAAAACTACCAAATATTTTATTTATTTCATATAATAATTAGGGCTGTCAAACGATTAATCGCGATTAATTGCATCCAAAATAAAAGTTTGTGTTTACATAATATATGTGGGTGCACTGTGTATAATTAGTTTTGTATAAAAATACACACATGCATGTATATTTAAGAAAAAAAATATTTATATATAAAATATTTATATTAATAATGTATAATATAAATTATATATAAATCTATATACAGTATATACATGAAAATATTACTTAAATATATACAAGCATGTGTGTGTATTTATATATATATATAAAATAACTATACACAGTGCACCCACATATATTATGTAAACAAACTTTTATTTTCGGATGCGATTAATCGATTAATCGTTTGACACCCCTAATAATAATAATAATGGTAATAATAACAATGATTATGATCACCATCATTATATAAAATAAAGAAAATATTTTGCATTCATAATCCATTTATCATTATAATCATTTTATGTTTGATATTATTATTTCTTTCCTCCAAATATTTTCTTTATTTTATATCATAAAAAACAACAATGATTTTTGTTACACAAAATACAAGGAAATATTTTGCATTTATAATCAATTAATTATTAGTATACTTAGAATCATTTTATGTGTTATTATTTTTCTTTATTAATTATTTCTGATTGTATTTTTTATTCATTTATTTTCAGCGATAACTACTGCAAGGCAACATGCTGATTTACATCATGACAATGTAGTGTGCAACTATTTGAAACGTTTAGCATTGTTTGACATTTACAATTTTATAGTTTGATTATTTACAATAGTATATATTTACATATGAAGAGTTCAGATGCAAAAGCCTCTAAGTGCCATTTGAAATTTTCTTCTAAAATGATCATTTTTATCAAGCTTGTATATTAAAGTTCAGTAATTTCACTTAAATGGCAATGAAGATTACCTATTAACTGTCATTTAAGTGAAATTACTGAACTTAAATATACACGCTTAATTAAAATGGTCATTTTAGAAGAAAATTTCAAATGGCATTTAGAGGCTTTTGCATCTGAACTCTTCATATTATAAAGCTAAGTATGTAGTATATACACTACACTAACACTTCACTGCTCCTCACCTAAAGCTGCATTTCCTATACTGCCCACTAGATGTCGTCCTATGACCTCCGTTTGCACATTTGGTAAAAAAAAAAAAAACACTTAAAGAAATGCTCTCCAAGGAAGCGCCGCGAGAAGTTTCACAAGGCCTCTTAACACGAAAATGAAACATTTTCAAGGTTCGATTAAACACAAGATTCTCCAAGTTCAAATCAGCCATAAGAAGCAATTCGAGAGCGGCGTCACATTGATGACTTGTAAGGACAGTAGAGCTGTACCCAGAGTAAGTCTACGGCCCCTCCTGAGGGACGACGGAGGAGGGGATGGGATGGCTAGCGTCCAGGCTATTGTGTGTACTCCGTCCTCAACTTTCACTGCAGACAGGGTGCTCGCATATCAACAAAGACACCCTCTTTCAAGCTTCTGCTCCGACCGCTGATAGGAAATCTGCTGCTTATAGGATAAGGGTCAAATACTAAACATATCGCAACAACACACTCGTCAATAGTGAAATTGGCTTCTTGGCAGGCAACTGTAGCAGCTACATTTTCTGAAGACAACAAGTTAACGTTTGCGCGCTGACAATGCTAGTGTGTTCTAGGCTGTTGTTAGGCCTTTGTTAGGGCTTCCTGAATGGACACATACTGGTCTAAACAGCTTATTCCCCCGAGTCATTCTGGTCCCTAAATATGCCTGAAGTTCCTTACACCAAATTTTGTTAGTGCATTTTATCGCTCGCTAAGCTAGAATTGTAAAATTGCCTCCAGAAGTAATAGCATGCAAAAACACACCCTCACATGTTTGCATGCTGATGTGATGCTAATGTGTTGTTTCATGATATAGTGGCTGTTAGGGCGTTGCTAGGGTTTTCCGAGTGGATGTATACTAGTATAAGACTAAAAAGTCATTCTGGTCCTAAGATATGCTTGAAGTTCTTTAGGACTTACTTTTCGGTCACATACTTGTTAGGGTGGTAACGCTTCCTTTTACAGTCCAGTTACCCATGTAAATACTATGTACTTATTTTAGTAACTACAATTACTGGGTAATAACTAGGGTGGGGAAAAAAATCGATTCTTTCGATGCATCGCGATGCGGACATGGACGATCCTGAATCGATTCACAAATATCCCAAAAATCGATTTTCCAAAAAAAAAAAATGTATATATATATTTATAATAACGTAATATTGACGGAACGCGAAAGACGGAAGTACAGTGACCGGACCGTCTGACGCGTGCACATAACAGAGACGCGATGGCCGCAAGATCCAAACACCCTCCGTGTTAGGTTAAAAGCTGACGTGTGGAAATATTTTGGCTTCTGAAGTTGAAGAGGGAAAGGAACTGGGCAAGAGCCACGCTAGTTGTAAGCTTTGTAGAATAAAACTAACGACAGAAACACGACAAATATGAGAAGCCATATGACACGTTTCCAGCCAGAGGAGGAAAAACACTCGGCTGTACCGGTCGTTATAATATTAATTTACTACAAGTAAGTTAAAGTTATGCTCCTAGTTCAGGCACACGTTTATTTTCCTGTTGGTTCTTTGGAATGCTAATAAAATATATTGTACGTTAATTCTTTATGGGTCATTACTTTGTACATTTAAAGGAAAGTATTTATAGTCACACACACAAAAGATTCAGATAATCGATTTGTAACATTATAAATGTCTTCACTGTAACTTTTGATCAACTTAATTTAATTTATCCTTGATGAATAAAAGTATAGATTTCTTTTTTCTTTCTCCCAAAAAATGTAAGAAAAATTCTTACCGACTCCAAACTTTTGAACTGTATTGTTTAATGTTACAAAAGCTTTCTATTTCAGATAAATGCTGTTCTTTTGAATTTCTGGGTGATTCTCTGAATCGGGTGCCCTTCAAGCCCCCCAAACTTGCTTCAAAGATTTTCAATTGAAGGAAATCACAAAATGCATTTTAATGCTGTCAATTAATAGAACCAGGTGCCTTTGCATTATAATGCAACACAATTGTTAAAAAAATGATTTAAAGATAATGGGTTGCCTAAGTAGTAGACAACAAGCATGTTTGCATGTCTTCACTAACCATCATTACATTTTCATTGAATTTCAAACAAATAAAAAGTTCAATTAATACCAAAATGATGCTGCTGCTAATATAATCATATGTTGGTCTAGTGTATTTTTGTTTACTGTTGTAAAATGGAAAATCAATAATCGCAAATAAAATGGAGAATCGTTAATAATCGAAAATCGACTGTAATCGGGACTTCAATAATCGTAATCGAATCGAATCGGGAAATCAGACAGATTAACCACCCCTAGTAATAACTAGTACTAACCCCTAAACCTACCCTTGTTCCATGTACTTACCTTATATTAGCCAGTACTTTCTAGGTAAGTACACTGTAAGTACTGTACTGTAAAAGGAAGTGTTACCGTTAGGGTTTGGGGGTATGTATATAGTAGGGAAGTATGCGATTTCGGATGCCTTTCTTCCCAAGTCTCCCGTGGTGTGTGTGTGTGATTGCCCACTAAGCCAAAAATCAGATTCCCTCTAAGTAACGGCACACAAAAAGCTGCACATTTTGACATATCATTAATTTCTCAACAAGTGTGGCAACAAGTATTGTACCCATCAGGCAGAGCGAGTAAACGTTCCTAAAGTACGGCCCATCAAGTAAAAGGACAGGAAGAAACATAACGCATCTAGGGGCAGAACTTCTGTTTCCTTAAAAGGAAACCGACCAATTAAATCCATCCGTCAAAACACGACATGCTCAAGTTTACTGGAACCACTGAGGTTCTTCATGGGAGTTGACAAGCAAAACTTCACTAGAAGTGACTTCATATCACTTCCTGTGCATTAACCAGCATCAACAAGATCACGTGATGCAAGAATTTTCCTCTGGTCACATGACTCACACCCTCCCTTTTCTTTAACTGTTCCTGGCAGTGTGGAAACCATGGCAACGGCCGGTTCAAACCAGTTTGTGACATAGGCCTCTTTTTGCAAAGTCAGTCAGGGTTCAGGTACGACGGGGAAAGCGCTTCAGACTGCTGCCGCTTTCTTTTTTGAATGAAGTGGGGCAGCGTGCCACCCGAGGGAGGACCGGCGTGCTGAGCAAGCACACACTCGAGTGTGGTCTTTGGGAAGAGTTGAGCATATGACGGTCGTGTTTGTGGAGTGTGACATCTTTCAACTCAACTTTCTGCCCCTCCCCCATCCCACATGGCATCAGGCCACCTCCTTTGTCTTTTATCACGAGCTCGACTCTGCTTCATCACGACTTCTGTTTGCTTTTGACATTAATCATGCAGTCACAAACAAATAGGAATTGCCTTTAGTTTATCATGCAATTTTAACAGATTAACAATCAAAACAAACTTTGGGACTAACCATCAAGATGCATTATTTGCCATTGAGAATTTTTTTTTACCATTTCAACATTTATTGTATTATTACTAATGGATTCATGGTCACTTTTGAATAGCAACCAATGATAAAAACCATTAAGAACAGCTTTGCAATTACTTTGTAATGGGTCTGGTGAGTTTTATTCAGAAAAACGCAAGAAATCGCAAGAAATATATTTTTCTGCTACTATCGATACAATAATGAAGAATGGACAGGAACAGGAAAAACTGCATGCAAATAAAGTCCATGAGTAATTATATTTAAGGAGTAGTTCACTTTTAAAAAAAAATTTTGCTGATAATTTACTCACTCCCATGTCATCCAAGATGTCCATCGTCTTTCCTTCTTCAGTTGAAAAAGAAATTAAGGTTTTTGATGAAAACATTCCAGGATTTTCTCCATATAATGGACTTCAATGGGAACCAAACGGTTCAAGGTCCAAATGAGAGTTTCAGTGCAGCTTCAAAGGGCTTTAAATGACACCAGACGATGAATAAGGGTCTTATCAGGACCCTTTGAGTCATGACTCGAAAAAAGAATTGTTCATTTTGATGAACGAGTTTGAACAGGAGAGTCACAAACGCTCATCACAGAACAGAGCAAAGCGAGCATTTGTGCTTATAAAACTTAAACTTTTTTATTTATTTGTGAAATGAGTGATCGTTTTGCTACATAAGACCCTTATTCATCGTCTGGTGTCGTTTAAAGCCCTTTGAAGCTGCACTGAAACTCTCATTTGGACCTTGAACCGTTTGGTTCCCATTGAAGTCCATTATATGGAGAAAATCCTGGAATTTTTTCATCAAAAACCTTCATTTCTTTTCGACTGAAGAAAGAAAGACGTGGACATCTTGGATGACATGGGGTGAGTAAATTATCAACAAAAGTTTTTTTAATAGTGAACTACTCATTTAATAGTAAAACTTCATTCATAGTGCAGTTCAAGTTGTTAACCTTAATTTCTTGGTATACTAATTACTTAATTCAAGTTGTTTGACACTATTTCATGCATTATGAATAAACAAATTAAAAATAATAAATTGTTATATATTACATAACACACAAAAATGCTGAATTTTCAGCATCATTACTCCAGACTTCAGTGTCACATGATCCTTCAGAAATCATTCTAATATGCTGCTTTGAAACTCAGTTATTCTCAATGCTGGAAACAGTTGTCCTGCTTAATATTTATTTGGAACCTGTAATCCTTTTTTTCAGGATTCATTAATAAATAAAAAGTTTAAAAGAATTTTTACAAGCATATAAAATTTCTTTACTATCACTTATGTCAATTTAAGATCCTTGCTAAATAAAAGTATTATGATAAGGTACACATACATTAAAAAATGTTTCTTGAGAAGTAAATCATCATATTAAAATGATTTCTGAAGGATCATGTGACATGGAAGACTGGAGCATTGAGGCTGAAAATTCAGCTTTGATCACAGGAATAAATTACATTTCAAAATATAATTTTTTTGTTTATTTAACTAGAATAATAAATTCTGCAAAAGTTGTTCGTTCAAAAAAGAAATTTGAATAAAACTAATGCTATTTAATTGAACCTTGCTATAAAATGGTACCATTTTAATTTTCAAACGTTCTCCCGTTTATGCACTCAGTCTTATCTGCATCACTTAACTTCATTGAAAAAAAACAAGTAAAAAAAGTTATTGCACATGCTTTATTGCATGGTTTCTGACTTCATACATCCCAAGTTGTTATTTTTCCATGTTGGACCAAATTTGTGGAATTCGAGTTAAACTCTAATTGTACGCATGGTATAAACAAGGCCTTAAAACCAGAAGAGCAAAAGAGGCACCAGACTGAACCCGGGCCGTTCTCTTTTGCATCTAATTGATACCTTGTTTGCTTTGCATTTAGCAGATGCTTTATATTCAGAACTACAAGCAGGAAGTCTCAGCGGAGCAGCCTGAGGTTAAGAGCCCTTGGCACAAACACAAAAGAGAAACGGCAGGACCAAGATCTCACTAATTCTCTGGTTCACAGGTCACGACTACCTAAGATCAGCTTTGGTGTTAGCAGCTTTGTTATTTCATTAAAGGAGTATTGGGAATAAAAATACACTCTTATGTTCGACCTGTGGTCTACCTCTTAGATGTGCTCATGTCCACAGGCTCGTCGCTGGTCTGTACCTCCACCTTGATGGTGGCCTTCACCTCCCCAGACCGCAGGATGTTAGCCACCTTGTTGGCCTGTTCACTTTTGGTCTTCAGTCCATCTACAGCTCCCAGTTCTCCTCTCTCCAACTTGACCTTTTTCAAGTCGCCCTCCGAAGCAGGTGTATCTCGCTCCAGAGCCCGCTTCTGACTACGAGTCTGACGCACCGCCTCTTCCGACATCTTCTCGTCTGTAAAACAACATATTAGGTCAGACAGTCAATTATATTATAGAGTCATTTGTCTTAACAAATAATATGCACTCAAAAGTGCTAAAACAAGTGAATGCATATTTTTACACAATATTTGGTCAATAGAGCCAGACCGATATATCGGCAGGCCGATATTATCGGCCGATATTAGGCATTTGCCAAACTATCGGTATCGGCAGGTTATAATGGCCGATAAATGAATATTATAAGGGACTAATTATTATTTTATTTATCAGAACTTTAATATATTTTGATGTTCCTCTGTTCTGTTGTGACAATAAAAGAAACAAGTTTCTTTTTAAAATCCATTATCATATTATTTAACTTGAAATAACTAATGTTAGGGAAATCTATTAATGTTTTGTTGCGCGTTTCTGAAATAAAAAAAATATTGGCCAATATATCGGATTTTATAACCAACAAATATTTGTATCGGTATCGGCCTTAAAAATCCTTTATCGGTCGGGCTTAAGTCAATACACAATTATGCTTTTTTTCCAACAATATTGATAAGGAAATGATAATATGCATGTAGATGAAATGATATGCATGTAGAGAGCCTGAACAGAAGCGTTTTAAGTGCCGTTCACACAGGATGTGAACGGAATCGTCTGATGCCAATAATCTAAAAATGGACTAAAACTGTACAATACAATGACTAAAACAATATCAATATACATGTATCATATGATTCATGATTTTCACATTTGTTGAGATTGAACTAAAAACTTATAGGTGAACAAAATATTTAGAGTAGAAATGCAGTTTTTCACTTTAAGCCCCTTTCACACAGCGCGGTGATCCCGGGAAATTGCCAGAACGCCTTTTGTTTGAACGCAAACACGACCCGGGATTGATGCTGGAATCGATGCCGGGTTGGGGACCTAGTAACATTGCTGGGATCAGTCCCGGAACGCGCTGTGTGAACAAAAGCCAGGACCAATGCCATAAGGGGTGTGTCATAGTGATGACGCTCGTGCCATCGCACGACTCTGTTGCTCTTAAAAGAAAGTTTGTGTTCGTCATCAACAAAGGAAGAAGGAAATAATGTCCAGGAGCTCCTTAATATCCACGCTGAAGCCGACATCGTTCGTTCACAAGCTTTGTGGAACATGCGTGTGTACATGTTTTCTACTTGTACGTTACATGTCTCATCTTGACGTCATGTGTCTTTACGGGATGTGTGCTGAACGCACTCATAGATCCCGGCAAATCACTGGCAGTGTGAATGAACCGAAATCAAACAATCCCGAGACAAATGCCGGGTCACATTATACATGTATTTTCCCAAATCTCTGTGTGAAAAAAGCTTTAGAAGAAACCTTTTTTTAAAACCATGCATTTCCAAGCCTGGAAACCACAATTTCCAATATTTCCACCAGGAATCTGAGAAACAACAAATCTTAATATGCAACAAAACACTCCTCTTTCTTGATGCTTCAACTTTAACTTGTTTTGAAAAAAAAAAAAAACCATTAAAAAATTAAATTGTTCAAGTGATTTTAAAGATACGTCTTCTATTTCCAATAAATGCTGTTCTTCTGTACTTTGAAATCGGTCACTAATACAACATTATACCATATCAAGAACCCAGATTTTACTGTAGGACAATAAATATTGTGTGATATTAGCGTGATGCCAAACACATTTCTGTGCATGTGAAATACGATGTTTTATGTCGATATTAATAGGCGAGTAAGGCACAAAGCCTAGTTTACATAATAAATAAGTTTAGCATTCAAACACATCACGAATGTAAGCATTTGGATCTGTGCCGAATGAGAGAGGCTACATGAGCCCAACAGCGGTTTCAGTTTTACTGTTTTTATAAATTAGATTTTTTTTTTAGAACTTAATAAATTAGAAAACTTTTTTTTTTCAGTTTTTATAAATTAGTTTTGGCTTATAGCCTCTTATATTTTTCATTCTTGTTTTTTTCTGAATACCGCTAAATTTAAAGGATCTTTGGTGGAGCAAGGGGAGCTTAAATAACCTTTCATAATGTTTATAAAGTTTGAAAACATTTAGCTTTATTTACCGGTATTTTACATTATTTCTGAAGGAAATGATCAAATGTGACATACACATGGCTGTTTTTTTTCTCTTAATCCACCCCCACCCTTCACAATTTTCTATGTATTGTATTTTTTAATCAAGTAGCCTTTAAAGAATACTTTAAAAATGACTTAAATTACTTTTTAAACCATTAAATAGTGGGATGCCCCATTATTAACATTTTTACCAATACTGACAACCAATAATACTTTATATTTGAAAGTCGACGACAACTGGTATATTGGCCGATAAATCCTAATTTATTTATTTTTGAGAGTCTGATAAAAAAAACCAAATGTCTCACCATTAAAAGCCATGACCTAAATCGTAGCCTATATGAGAGACTTGTGTTGCACTTTTCCTTTTTTAAATGATTTTAATCAAATTTCAAGCAATTCAAAACCATCATGGTGACCAGTGTGCATCTGAAGTGTCTCAGCCGAGGGAAATAATCCATTATTAATCGGCTTTAATAAATCAGCCAAATGTTCTAACCGGGCTGATCGATAACATTAAAAATGAACATGTATCAGCCGATACCGATATGGTGGCCGTTATGTCGTGCATCCCTACCATTTAACATAGTATTAATTGATACAAATTCTTACTGTAGTTGGTTAACAGTTGACCAGTTAATCATGAGCATCCTTAACTTTAAACTATTACTTGCATTTGACATTGAGTGTTTTCTTGTTAATCCTATCAGAACAGATCTGCACCCCTATATGATGATGTTTGTACCTGAGCAAGACAACTCAAACAACAGTTGGCATAAAGAGAGACCACAGAAGCAAACAGGAAAGACAATCGCACCAAGCAGAAGCCTGAATTGTGGGGTTTGAACATGCATTCAAACCTCAACAGCCACTTTACAGAAAGCTAATCCATCATTTGGGCACATCGAGGCACATACGAAACGTGCCGACCTACCTGTCTTACATATGATATCAGCCATCTGATAGCAAGACAGCTGACTCAACACCCAGGCCTGCTCTCATCTGCCATGACATCACTAGGGCTCCACATGACCCTTCCCAAGATTCCATGGGACACATAAAGCATTTCCCCTGAAAACCAGTCTGAACCGGTTGGTGGACGCAGCCGAGAGACTGAAGCAGGTTTTTAACCCCTTGAGAGACTGACTGGCAGTGAATGCGGCCACACAGACGCAGGAGTTTTGCCAGTGGGGGGAAGGGCCGCACGCATTCCAAAACACAAGTCTTTCAGAGATGAGGAGGAAGTGTCCGCCCCTTTGTTGCTCGCCAAATAACAACCGCCACAGTGGTCTCGACAATAAAGGTAGTCAATAAACCAAACGACTTGATCATGTTGATCCAAACAAGCTTCTGCGAACTGTAGGGTTTGGTCATCTTAATTCTTGAAATTGAAAGAGTTTCAGTGTCTCGTGATCCATGACTTTCACATTTGTTTGTGGTTCTCAAACAAGGATTTTTAGAGATGGCACTCACAAGTTATAGGTGATGAAATATTTTAGAGTAGAAACGAATATATTCATTACAGGTACTTGTTCCTGAGACTGTATTAGGCCTGGAAACCAACATTTCTAATATTACCAAGATTCTGAAGAACATCAAAGCTAAGGATGTAACAAAAAAACCCCAAAAAAATAAACTTATTTTGAGTTTGAAAAAACTCAAAAAAAAAAAAATGTCCATCATGAATTGCTTGAATTGGCCAGTAATTGAATAATCCGATCATTACAATGCAAATAAAAGTAAATTATTCTTTTCTTAACTTGCTAAAAACGAATTAAATAACTGACAGTAAAGATATTTATACTGTTAAATAACTGACAGTAAAGATATTTAAATAAACACTATTCTTTTGAACTCTCTATTTATTAGGGTTGGGTATCGATTTGAATTTGAACGATTCTGATTCCGATTCCTTGTTTTCGTTTGCGGTACCTAACGACTTTTAAGAGGCAGGGTCAAAAAAGTTTAGCTAACCTTGCTAACCAATGGTCTTTTTGAAGGAAATACTCCTTCTGTCAAAAATACTCCTTTTGTCACAAATTTTGCATTTTGCCGAGATTTCGTTATTTTTAGAAAAGTGAAGCCACAGTTTGGACCGCCGACGTAGCTACTCATGTTCGACTCGCGCGGTTATGCCAACACTTCCGGTAGACGCTTCTTCGTTGGTGTTGTTGAGTGGTTTCTTCTTCCGGTCGGCGGACTGTGAATATCGAAACTAGGAATTGAAATTTTAACTTTTGAACGATTCCGGAAAAAGCGAAAAGTTAGTCCCGGTTCCAATTCGATACTCGATTCTCAATACCCAACCCTACTATTTATCAAAGAATCTTAAAATAAAATGTATCAGGGTTTCCAACAAATATTAAGCAGCACAACTGTTTTAACTTTAATAATAATGAAAAATAAAAATCTTGAGCATCAAATAAACCTGAATGATTTGAATGAATGATGCTGAAAATTCAGCTTTGATCACAGGAATAAATTAAATTTAAAAATATTTTTAAAAAGAAAAAAAAAATATTTCAAATGATAATAATATTTCACATTATTACTAATTTTACTGTATTTGTGATCTAATAAATGCAGCCTTGGTGGGCAGAAGAGAAATTATATTACAACCATACTACAACTTTACTGTTTCCCATCAAGTTATACTGTCCTGAAAGTTATACTGGCGAAAGTTCCTATTAATACACTTTAAAAATACTGAAATATCTTTTAAAGCAAACCTCGGTTTGAATCAATTCCGTGTCTTCTGAAAGATCATAGCGTTTAAATTAGCCTTTGGGCAATATTTATTTATTTATATATATTTTTTGTGGATCGTCTATGTAAATGAACACTGGACAGGGCCCTTAAAAGTAGGTCACCAAACCTGTCAATGTATACTGTCAGTTAAAAATGCAGTCAGCCGAGCCCATTGCACAATCATGTCCATCGGTAAGAAAATCATTAGCTTAAAGGAGTCTTTGCTGTACATAAACATTTGACAGCAAAGAGACTTTTAAAAGTACATAGTAAATCCCAAATGATCTCCAACTAAGACAAAGTGAATCATTTCACCACTTAATGTCACACTGCAGAACCGGACTGCCATGTTTTCATACTTGAGCGAACCAGTTGAGTCATACACAAGCCACTTGTTCTGGTTAGGAAATGGATGCTTGCCGCTAAAGCTGCAGACACGTGGCTTGCACGGCCTCATGGGAAGCGGATGGCATCATATATGCAACACTCGCGCCTCTATGAAGTGTCCAAACCCTTTTTTTAAAAGAATCAAAGGTTGTTAAACCTATACGTTTTCCTCACTTTCATATACCGAAGCTTAAAACGAACCACAGTGTGACGCAAGACAGGAAGCTTAATATTTTAATAACAAATAGTTTGCAGAGGATTATTTATACATCAGTGTTTGGGTTTTACTAATCGGATTTGAGACGTCACGTCATGTAAACCCCCTGCCACATTAAGGTTGAGCATTTGTTTGTTTACAACAATTACACTGAGGAAATACTCAAATCGCGGAGACGTCTGCATTTGATAAAGCATAAACAGCACGACAGGGGTGTATTGGATTGTCTTGAGCTGTGTGAAAAACATGTCTGTTCATGCCACGCCACGACGAGCTGGGAGCGCGGTGACTATCCTCATGGGGCCTTCTGAAGAAGAGTCGTCTGATGTAATGACGGCCCTTAGGGCGCAGGCCGAGCAAGACAATAGAAGGCATCGCTAGTGCTATTCAACAACACAGCATGGCGGCAACACAACCCAAACTGGATCGGTACATTCAGCTGGCCAACTGATAAGGACGACCCGCTGGCCAAGGCCAGGAGAGACGAAATCGTCACTTGACCTACTGCAAGTGTACACATTTGATTTTCTAGTGACAAATTCTGCTCGTGGACCTTATTAAACATGTCATCTATAGGTAAAATTATCAAGCTGGTTGACATCGCAAAAATAACCTGTAATAGCATCAATAAGAATAGGCTAAACTATATAAATTAAAATAAAATTATTTTAAAATAAATTAATGTAAATAAAATATATTCTTTGTAAAGAATATATGAAGCACATGTGGGAAAAAAATATCAAAAAATATATAATAAAACCTATAGGCCTGATTTCAGAGACCAGGGCTTAGATTAAGCCAGGATTAGGCTTTAGTTCAATTAGGACATGGCTTTTATAAACGTGCCTTAGAAGAAAAAAAAACTTTATTGGTGTTCATCTTTCTCCAAACTCACATATTTTAAGATATGTCAGTGTCAGGTTCTTTCAGTTAAAGCATCTCAAACCTTTTAGTCTGAGACCGTGTATATGACATATGTGTGTGTTGCAAAACAAGCTGAAAACTGCTGTTAATATAATCCTTACCAAATTACTATTAATCGAGTATTAAATCAAGTTTAACGATCCTTGAATATGCAAAGTATCCCCACTCGGTCAACTTTACTGTAGTAAACTCTGCACAATGGCAAGTGGAAATACTGGTTTAATTCAGCCATATACGTTTGAAACAGAAACTTATTCAGAAGAAGAAGTGGAAGAGTGAATTATACAGGCTCGTCTACAAGTCAACAAATCAGAATGGAGGACGCATAACGTAATTAATATGATCAGACTTTCGCTTGACTACGTTATCAAACAGCTAATAATGTGTTGCTAATTTTCCACAAACCATGTTCTTGTTTGCCATTTCAGAGTAAAGGCCCGTACACACCCCGGGACGAATATTAGCGCACGTTATTCGTCAGCGTTTTTCAACGCGTTTTTTGTGTTCACACCCAAACGATTTTTGCTGACGATGAACTCGTCTTATTTCTTCTTAGTGTAGTGTATAGACGACGACGAGTATATCTTCTTCGCCGTTGCATATGCGCGCTCGCTCGGCAAGACTGTTTTGTGTTTGAGCACCCCAAGTTGTGTTTTACTGTAACTTCAGAAGCTACAAACACATGAGCAAAAGCGCCAATCTCATTGGTCGGATAGTTTGAAAAAAAAAACTTTAGGCATTTTTTAAAAATTACGCTTTTACGCGTGGCGTTTTACGCGTCGGTGTGAACACTCACATTGGCGCCCTTTTTTAGTCACGAGGCGTTAACGTCGGCAAATAACGCGCCAGAAATTCATCCAGGTGTGAACATGCATTAAGTGTAAGCCGAAATGTTTAAAAACAGAAACCTTTTGCTACGTTTGCACCTCCCGTCCAGACTAAAACAGAAAAAACGAAGACCTAAAACGGAGAACTTTAGAAACGCTGCAGCTCTGTTTTACGTTTTGAATCTCCGGAAGTCGTTTTAGTGAAGATGGGACAAAACCCGTTGTTGGTGAATGGTCACGTGATCCACGTTTTCAGTCGTTTTAATGTGGACAGAGACCAATTCTAATACGCAAACGAAACGCAGTAGTGTGGACGGGGCCTAAGACTACTGACTTCTAAAAATCAGTATCCTTTAAAAACGCTTTAAAAAATACAGCGGGATAACCTGGCTTCTCTTGGCACTCCCCTGCTTCAGAGCATCATAATAAAAGGTATGGTTAGGCCCCGCCCCCACACACTGATGGGTTGATTGGTTACTTTAATATTTGTGACATGGAGAACCGTTTCAAAACGTGTTTTGAGACCGTCTTTGATTCCCTGCAGTTTTAAAGAGAAAATACTCAGCAATGGTGCTGATTAATCAATGTGCACATAGTTTGTCTGAAAGCATAGTAAGACAACACAGACACAAACCACATTAAAAACTTGATTTTCATTTTTCACCACAGGCCTTTAACTATAGTACTTTAGTACGAGCGATATAATTGATGCTCAGGTTAGAAAAAACACCACCACAGGTCATCTTAAACGGAGATGAGAACCAACTCCACAAGATTATTAAGTGCTGGACAGTAGAGTTGCTTTAACAGAGCTTGTCCAGTTCAGAAGGACTTCCTGATTGAGTCACCAACAAATTTCTAAAAGCCAATCAGATAAGTACTGAAAAACAAAGTTCCAGGTAAGTCTAACATACTACAGATGTTCCTCTGGATCTCTAACAACTAGCTCATCTGGTCATCCAACAATGGCGAAGTGGCTGGCAAGAGGGTTGAGCCAAAGGTGCCTCTGTCGTCTCCAGTCCTGCATATCAAGGGTTAAGCCCTGCCATTTTAACACCACAGACAGATCAGGCCACGAGGGTGTTACCTAACAAAATGGACGTTGTTAACCCTGTATCTGCTGGAAGATCCACCTGGTGTGCCCCCAACAACAGGACGACACAGAAAGAAAGTACACCCAATTGCTTTTCATGTGGGCACAAAGAATAACTTGTGCTGTAAGAACAGTCGCGAGCAGCCACCCCCTCTCTCTCTCACACACACACATGCGCGCACACACACACGCATGCGAATTTACCCATCCCCCACTGTGATCTCAAACAGACTAGAGTGCAAATGTACACTGACGCACACACATTTACAATACTGGTCTTCAGATCAGTTAGCTATAGTCAAATTGGTTGATAAGAATAACCACCACTGGGGCACCAAAGTGTGTTAATTTCCAGTAATTACTGGGGACGGTCACGACCAATGACTTGTTGATTAGTGAGGTCAACTTTCTTTTTTTTTAACTTCAATATTTTAAATTAGCATGCTAGAAGACAGTCAAATCATTTCCGCAAAGTCATATTTGACTGGGTTAAATCCCCTTTAAAGCATGACTGCTAGCCATAGTCAAACACATTCACATGAGTGTTGCATTTTTAAGATGGCGCATCAAGTTAACAGTAATCTTTTTAAAAACTTGTAAAAAGGCACAGAATACTTATTTTTTAAACACCCTCTAAGAAACATCCAATTGCATATGCAAAAGGATGCTTTTGGAAAAGTTGCGCCCTTGATGTTGCTATAACCACACACATTAAAAAAAATGTCATTTTAGGCAGCACTAATGTTGGCATACCAACTTTTTTTTTTAATGCTCACTAGCTGTTTTTGAACACGAAAAAGAGCATATTAGCTATGTAGCTCGTCTACCCCGAAACACATCAACCTAATTAAGTGTTGTTTATTCTGCATTGGAAGTATATCCCTCTTGAGCACCATCGCTACACCCAAACAAATTAAAACCGGTTTTGTTATAAATGCTGAAGGTTTTTAAATGGGATGCCAACTTTTAAAGGAGTACTATTACGCCGTTTTACGAAGTCTTGATTTTGTTTTTGGGGTGCACTATTTTTCATGCTTGATTGTTAAAAAAAACATTATTTTTCACATATTTTACATTACAGCTCATCTTTCCCCTATCTGACGCGTCATTAGTTCCTGTTTCGATGAAGCTCCTCCTTCCGAAATGAGCTGTGATTGGTTAGCTGGCCCAGTGTATTGTCGCTTAGCGTGTTCAGAAAATGTCATAACCCTTCTTAACTGCGAGCTCTACTCGGATGTAAATATTAATTTTGTTCTCAATTTCAAACCATTTCGAGCCCAATTCAGAACATTAACGAACAAGAGAATTGTGCCGAATGAATTTCATGCACAGACTTTGAAAGCACGGATTTTACACAACGTTTAGGAGTAGGAAATGTATGCTTTTTTGTCATAGATCCGATGTTATCCACTATATAATCATATTTGTCGGAAAACTATGGTAATACAAACAGCAATCGATCACAAAATCATGAATAATTTTCCTAAGGGGCTTTCAAAAGCTAAAGTAAACACTACATCAATACTGTAATGTTAATTACCAGGCTAGCGGAGGCAATCATAGCAACTACATCATAGCTATCACAGCAACTACATAAAGCTACAAATAAGACATACTTACAAGTTGTGATAACAACAGATTGCCAGACAAAATTGGAATGGCTACATCTTTAAGGAGAAGCTTATGTGCGTATAGCCTTCATTGTACTCTCTTCTGGAAGCTGTTCTCCATGAAATGTGCAGCTCAAAGACAAACATTGAGGTGATAATGTTCAGGAACAAAGTAAAAAATAAATTAACTTCTCTACGTTCATCAGCCTTAGGACAAACTTTTCCCGGGGTGTAAAAAACAGTGACAACAACTCTTCCTCTTCTCTAAAGCAGCTTGTAGATTCAATCGAATCCAGCCGTGACATCTTGTGAAGTGTGCACTGCACATATTTATATTTTTAAATACTTTGTGAAAAATACTGTAATAGGATTGCAGATTCAAGAAGTTGCCATCTAAAGTATAAGCAGGTTTATTTTAAAGATTTGTTTTCCGATTTATTTCTAATTTATTAAATTGATTTAATAAATATGATCTATTTATTATTGATATTATCTAGTGGTTGACCGATATTGTTCTTTTGATTGCCGATATCTTAGAGAGTAGGATGGCCGATATAAAATATAAGATATCGGCAATCAAAAGAACAATATCGGTTAACCACTAGATAATATTGTGTCAGGCTTTAACGAGGAGCAGTGGGTCCGAAATTTTAGGATGAGCATGCCAACCTTTGATATGTTGTGTCAACGTTTGTCCACATTCCTCTCCTACGACGACACGTTTCGTCTGAGCCATCCGTCCCTTTGCAGATGCGCATCGGGGTTGCTCTCGTCATTAAACCGCAGAGACGTAGCCTAATGCCTGAGAAAATCTGCCTGTTTATACCAGTCGCATTGGCACATATCTGATTTATTTCCTCAAATGAATGAGGTCATTGTGTGGCAGCGACTCTGGACTTGCACCAGGTCCTTCTCGTGGATCTCCGCAGCTATGGCTCGTCGGGACCTCGTCTGGGCGTCTCCAGTCGCAGACTGGTGCAGACCAGGGGAGTCTATCTTTATTTTTTTAGATACATTGTTTTTTATTAACCGACCAATAGAAAAATTAATTGTCCAATTAGTTGTTAGATCAGTCAACGAATCGATAAAATAATAGCCCGACTAATCGTTTCAATAATAATCGTTTACCCCAGCCCAATAGTTAAAGCTAATCAACAATTGTAGGTCTAGGACAGCTATTTGATTGTTACAAATCCATACGGACAGTTCACCTTCATAATCCTGGTGTCAAACTTAACCAATCGGCTGAAGACTTAAATTTAGATTGAAGCACTTATTTTGAATGACAGCCGGATTCTGCAGTTAATCTCTCTGGTCTGTCGGGCCGAGAGCCAGATCTACAAGAACTGACAGAGGAAACAAGTGGATCGGCTTGATCTGATCTTGAAAACTTCTGCACTTCTACATATTCTTTCTACATTTACTTCAAATATTGAAGAGTATTAGCCCAGACATGATTCTGAACTTTGCAACTGCATCTTAATTTGTGGTGTAAAGGGTATCATACCACAAATCATGCAACTTTTTCAGAAGAGGTGTGCTAAAACTTTTCCAAGTGATCAGGTTTACAATTTTCACAATAAGATGGGCAATAAAAACCCAAACTTACATTGACGGAGGGAGCCAACTCGGAAAAGAATATCATCGCTGACATCTCTTACACGCTTGGGCAAAATGCACATATAGGGGAAAACAACCAAGCCCCAATGTGTCCGAGGTGTGCGAGGACCCATAAGTCTTCACTCCTGGATGAATACCTTAATGGTGTATTCATGTCACTACAGCACACAGAGAGTTCCAGAGTTGCCGCGTCAGCAAAGTCCAGTTTTGACACACAGTGGAAAATACTACTGGAGAAACTCTAGAAAAACACAGAATTAGCTTCTTGGTTCATAATATGCTCCATTCCTACACAACTCAATGCACTGGGAAAAAAACATGTCTGATGTATAAATGTGCAGTTCATTAGACAACTTAATTTTCCTCTTCTCTGAATGATCGCCACTTGATTTTAAACTTCAAGAGCTTGAATTCACTAGCTTAGATTTATGGTCACAGAGTTTTTACCATTACTATGGCTTAACTCTACTAAACCTTCCTTGGGCAGTAGTAGTAGCCTAGTAGTATGAGTAGAAGTTTTAATGCAATGTCAGCAGCTGAGGCTATTTTCATGGCAAGAGCCGAGTTACAAGTTGAATAAATTCAATAATTAAAAAAATAATAATAATAATAAAAACAAGAGAGAGAAATTCAACAGTTTAAAACTACACAAGATGTTTTACATTTAGATATGATACATTTTCTTTATTCTTACTAAAAAAGTCCTTAATTTTAACCTGCCTGTGTACAACTAAATTATCAGAATTAGAAGCAAAACTAATTAAATTCTTAGCATTTATATTTAAACTCTTACATGGTGTTTAAAAAAAAATTGTTCGGCTGCTTTTTTTAATTACTATAAGATGAAAACAAAGATTAACAAAACTATGAAATTAAGGGCATTACACATTATTAAAAAAATTGTTTTTTACACCAATGTTTCATGCTTTTGCTTCGGCAACAGTAAGCTATGTTTAAGTTAACTTAATTTCTGCACGACCAAACCATTATCACTGGTCATTCCAAGAACTCATGAAACTTGAATTATCAGGTTTTGGCAAAAACGTAATCAAACATTCGTAAACCAAATAAGCATATTAATTGGGATATGAGAAAGCATTTAAACGTAAAAGTATTTAATTACACACCTGTTGACGTATACTGTTGATATAATGGTATACTATATGTGATCTAACTTACAAAGTACAAATAAATATACAATATACAAATATAGTACAAATAATCAGAAACTTAAAATATGATTTGTTAAAGGGTTAGTTCACCCCAAAATGAAAATTCTGTCAGTAATGACTCACCCTAATGTTGTTCCAACCCCGCAAGACCTTCGTTCATCTTCGGAACACAAATTAAGATTTTTTTTTATTTTTTTATTAAATCTGAGAGCTGGATCACTCCTCCATAGGCCTCCAATGTTTCTACTAACTTTTTTTTACTAAGTTTCAATTACAATAGTAATTGAAACTTAGAAAAAAGTTAGTAGAAACATTGTTAAAATAGTCCAAGTGAGTAAAGTGGCTCAACAATATCAAGCGATGAGAATACTTTTTGTGTGCAAAAAAAAAACAACTAATATAACTACTTTATTCAACTATTCATTTTCTTCTGTGTGGGCCCCTGACGTGAGTTCACGTAGTGTAAGAGCGCATCGATTCTGTATTGTGTCAGAATGTAGGCTTACTATTGGCTGACGCTGGTCGTGTGTGATGCGTGTGAACGTACAACACGGATGCGCTGCGCTGTTACTGAATATAGTCGTTATTTTTGTTTGTTTTTTGCACACAAAAAGTATGCAAAAATCTTGTCGCTTTATAAACTTATGGTTGAGCCACTGTAGTCACTTAGGACTATTTTAACAATGTTTTTACTAACTTTTCTGGGTGCGTTTCCCGAAAGCATCGTTAGCCAACTATGGTCGCAAGTTCCATCGTTATCAGCATATTTGCAACGAGTCGGTGTTTCCCGAAACCATTGGTTCCAACTAGGGCTGCACGATGCATCACTTTAACATCGATATCGCGATGTGCGCATCCACGATAGTCACATCGCAAGAATGTGCAATGTCACTAGGGATCGTGAGCTTAATCCGTGATTCGTGATCAGTAGGCTGCGTGCCAGCAGCTCCCGGCCCGTAACGGCTTGTGATTTGCGGATTAAATGCAAAGTTTAACCATCATAGTGAGAGTTTATCAATTTGCAAGTCCTGTCAGTTTAAACATCGAGCGCAAGAAGACTGGAACTTGCGCGCTGTGTTTCCGTTTTCTTACTAAAGCGCATTTTTGTCTCGCCAAACTTGACCGGTGAATGATGTAGATGACGATGAGTGACTTCTGCGCTCGTTTAACTGAGAGAGAAAGTCCCGAGTTGCGCGTACACTCACCGTCTTCAAACTCTCTTGTCTCCCCTGCTCGTGCATATCAATGAATTGAGTTAACTGAATATCTTTGAGAATACATGACGGTAAAAGGTCAGAAGACCTTTTTCTGAAACTACCACTGGTTGCTGTTCCACACATTCAGATGACATTACATAAACCACACTTTCAAAAAAAAATGCAACGGTGATGAAATGTTTTCCATGTTGACAGAAATCTTGAGCGATGTCCTGAACCTGCCTGGATAATCACACAGTGGGTATGGTCGTGACGTTAATGAAACGTCCGATTCACGAACTAATGACTCATTTGAACCGATTCACTTTAATGAATGGTTAAAACAACTGATCTATTCAACACTGAACTTAAGAGACATAAATCGGAAACAATTTACAATCAAGTGTTCCATTTATTAAAGCCTATAGGCTTTAATAAATGGAATTTATTTATAAATGGATTAAAAATCCATTTATTAAATGCTTTAATAAATGGATTATTATTAATGTAGTTAACTATAGTTAACTACATTAATAATAATAATTCATTACATGTATATAGTGCTTTTCTCTGCACTCAAAGTGCTTTATATACAACCACCACTAATGTGCAGCATCCTGTTAACATAACCTGTTAACAACATTAGTAAACATTCAATTAATTAATATTAGTTTCTATGCGGATATACTCCATAACTAAAACCGCCCCAGTCATTCAATGATTCTATTCTTTCCAAATAGAGCTATTTAAATCATCTGGGAAAATTATTCTAATATCGCAATATATTTATCGCGGAAATATAAATATTCGCAATGCCATTCTTTTACCAATATTCGTGCAGCCCTAGTTTCCAGCGAACATTCGCAAACAGCATCGCAAAGTTGTGTGGTTTGAACAACAGCTCTCGACCTGTGGTTAGAAGCATTGTTTCTATATAGCATGACATTTGAACGTAATAAATCCTTATCTTAGCAAAATAAGCAAGCTGACATTCAGTACAACCGGTGCCTTTTATTTAGAATACATATAAATGTAATTTATGTCTTTTAGTTTATCAAAATATCTAAAGTACCGTGTTTGAAGAGTGCGCATGTGCGAACGTGCTCTACCATGTAAGAACGAGCCAAATATTGAGTCTGGTAATAAAGCAAATTGAAATAGTCCTCAGATGACATGACTGTAATTTATATAAAACAAATCTAGCGTTAATTGGATCTCAAACGGTTTAATTAAAAGTAGTTACTTCACCACGTGCGAAACCAACGTGGTTCGAAACGATACTTTGCGACAATGGGTTTAGGGAAACAGCTCGCGAACTAGCTAGTTGATTTCTCCAACAATGCATCGTACTATGGTAGTGAAGCAGCAGAGTTACATCATTGTATGGGAAATGCACCCCTGGGCTGGAAAGTGTCAATTACAATAGAAGCCTATGATAGAAGTGATCCAGCTCTCAGATTTAATCAAAAATATCTTAATTTGTGTTCCGAAGATGAACGAAAGTCTTACGGGGTTGAACAACATGAGGGTGAGTCATTACGGACAGAATTTTCTAGGATATGAAAATTTTGGCCGATACCAATAACTCTTTATATTTGAAAGCCGATAAACGATATATCGGCCGATAAATTTAAATCCAAATATTTATCTAATTTTGAGAGCCTGATTACAAAAACAAAAGTCTCACAATTAAATCCATGTCGCATGCGCACAATTATAATGATGTTCTCATTATAGTGTTGTATAGCCGATATGACAGATTTGCGCTAAACATGTTGTACCGAACCATATTTTCGTTTTTTAAGAGATTTCAATCATATTTCAAGAAATTCAAAAACATAAACAGTGCTCAACAAGTGTCTCAGCTGAAGGGAATAATACATTATTTATCGGCTTTAATATATCGGCCACATTTTCTTACCAGGCCGATAACGATAACTTTAAAAATGAACATATAGCCTATCGGCCGATAATCGATATGCTGGCCGATAGATCGTGCATCCCTAGAATTTTCATTTTTGCATGAACTATCCCTTTAAAATTCAAAATGTAAGTAACTGTTCGATTTTGAGCTTCAGGAAATTATAATTATGAACTTTGCTCATTAACAACCATATTGTTTTTAACCAATAACAATAACCAAATTATAAAATATGCAACAGAAATACTATTTCCAAACTGTCCCAATTCAAAAATGCAATGTTCTATTAACTGACAAGTAATAAACAGTCAATAGTAAGTAATAGATAAGTTGATTTCATAATTCCATTTTTATGAACCCTGCAAAATGGTGGTGATTTCCAAGAAAACCAGCGAGCAACCCCTACACAAAACCACACCTTACTGATAATGACAGTCAGCTGAAAGTGAAACACTCAAACGGTTACAATGGCATGTACTTTTGTTCTATAGCCAAGACAGAAGAGCCTTTCAAAAAAATAATAGAATAAAAAAAAGTCACATGTAGCCACGTCAATCAGAATAAATTGGCCATCTCCAAATTAAATTTCATTCCGATTGTATGGGATGGTTTAAAACCTTTTCTTATCTGATTGAGAGGACATGCAAACACTTGATCCGATTAAAACCCGAAACTGAAAAGTACTGCGCATGTGCAATGTTGTGGAAATGGCTGTAATGACATACATCACACGTAATGAGCCGTTGTTGTATGAAGCGTCATTCTAAAATTTCCCTCCATTCATCGTCTGTGAAGTGGAGCGGGACAACGTCTCACCAGTCCTTCAGATTCTCATTGGGCAATGAGAATTTTTACTGCTTGATAAATATAAGCAGCACGATAAATTGGTTCATGTGTTTCTCATCTCCAAATAAGGATCCACAATTAAGCTTGAGACATAAACGCACATCAACCCAATCAAATTCATCAATCCATGTAAACGCTCTAGAGTGTCCTTCATATTACACATCTAGAAGTCTCCAGCTCTCTTCCCCTGACGTTATCAGGAAGTAGAGGTAAAACAGTAAAAAGATCTCACTAGATTGCAGCGGCCATGTATCAGTCTCCAGCCCTTCCTGTTTACCAGCAGCCACCATCTCAGATACAGCAGCGCTGGTGTGTTTCTCAGGTACTGATGAATGGATCCCAGCCCTCATTTCTGCTAAATATACATGGAAACAAAACTATTATTTTTCAACAAGTCTGTTATGGAGGAGAAGCCCATTGAGGCTTGTCCTTGGCATGGCATGAGAATGAGAGACATGCCTACTAAAAAGTGAAAAGTGGCTTAACTGGTTGCCTGTAGACACCCAACATGGTACGCAAGGAATCGACAACACCCAGCACATAACGACAGGAGCATATTGGGAAATTCTGTGTGGTTGGGCTGATAATGTGTTTTTATGTGCTATGATTATACTTGGTGGACAGTAAATTGGTCCCACCCTATTTATTTACAAAAAGCCACCTCAAGTCATCCTTCAGACAAAACACTTTAAGCCACCATAACCACCACACCCATGCAGACCAACCTTGATCTACACCTCTGCTACACCTTAAGAAACAGCACAAGTATTTCGGGAGGATCGTGAGATCATACATCACTAGAGCTGACGGTCAGTTAGACTTTTACACAAGTCCAAAGTCTCAGAAATTGAAACAACTGCCATTTTATAACCAACACAGATGCTAAATTCATCTTGGGTCAGTTGGTGTATGTTTACTGGATTCACATATTAGAACATTATTACAAGTGTGCATGTAAACAACAAAACCCTTTACGCTATATTTCATCTAAAACTGTTTTAAACACTACCATTCAAAAGTGTGGGGTGGGTTGGTAAGATTACCACCATGGCTGCATTTATTTGCTCAAATTTGCTCATTTATTTGCTCAACTTTTCTATTTGAATATATTTTAAAATGTAATTTATTCCTGTGATCAAAGCTGAATTTTCAGCATCCTTACTCCGGTTCAGCAGGGCTCAACATTAAGGCTTGTCCGGGACAAGTGGATTTTTTGTAGGACAAGTAGAAGAGAAAATTAGTTGTCCGACCGGACAAGTTAAATGTCTGTGAATGTCCTGAATGTGACTCACAGAAAGACGCGCGCCAGTATAATGCACATGCACGACCGCGCGGCAGAAGTTCTCTCGCGCTTGAACGAACAACAACACACACAATTAAGCCAAAATGTTATGTGTCGAGTATCTTCATAACATAAGAGCAGTCTTATGATGGACATAAAGAGTTGTGACTCGTGAGAGAATGAGGCGCATGTGAGATCCGCGTCTCTGTCCACAGCGGCTGCTCTTAAAGGGCCAGCTACCAATAAAGCGTTCTGTCAGTAAAGTTAATGAAAGAACAAAGGGAACAGAGAAAATTACTCACTGCTCTTGACTAAAGAACTTATGTAGCTTTAATAAGGAGTAGTCTATATATAATTTATAATTTATGCAGCGCAGACTGTTTGATAACTTTATTCAGTTTCTGTATATGTCCTACCTGTTAGACAGTTAATTTTTATCCAGACATCAATGGCTTACTCTTATTGATCATTATAGGTGTTATCAATCATTTAGTTGTTATTGCTAATTTCAGAATTATCACTAATCTGTGTGTGCATTTGGTTTAGAACCAAACAAGTTGACTCATGAAACCATTTGTTTATTATATCGCAATCGCATATCACAACCTCAATATTGACCTCAATAATCGCAATATGACATTTTCCCCAAATCGTGCAGCCCTAGATAAAATTATAAATCTTTACCCGGACAAGCGACTTTTGTGCATGGACAAGTGAAACATAAATTTACTTGTCCGAAGGACAAGTGCCTCAAAAAGTTAATGTCAAGCCCTGTTCAGTGTCACATGATCCTTCATAAATGTAAACGTAAAGGTGCTACACGTTCAAAAACAACAGCATTTATTTGCCACAATATATCGCAATACAAAAATGCAACAATACGTATTGTAGATCGTGACAATATGTATCGTGGATAGTTCCCCGAAAATAAAAATTCCTTTGCGAGAAAAAAAGTTTTCTGAGTTTTAATGTCGGTACTACATTAAACTACTATATATAATATTGGTTATAATGTATAATAATGCAATATGGGAATATTTGTGGGTCCTGATAATGCCAAATGTCTGATGTTACCAGTAAAAAGTGGCCTACATTTATTTAAATATATCTAGTCAGTGAAAGCATGCAAGCTTATTCATCTACAATAACTCAGTAATTTCAGCTTCAGAATCATAAATATTGTTATTCTGGTGTCACCATTGTCCTTGGGTTACAAGCACCAAGTCCAAACCTATTCATTTAAACCTACAATGTAATATCAAAGTTTGCATTTTAATCAACTGTAATTTTTTTGTTAACCTTTTACTAGATGTCTTAGAGTATCGTCATAATATCGTATTGTGAGTTCAGTATCAGTGATATGTATCAAATCATGATGTGAGGGTATCGTTACACCCTTATTACTAACCCAAACCTTCTGAATGGTAGCGTGTAAATAATAACATCAAAAACTTCACATTGAGATGCGCTACATGAAACATCAATGGTAGTACAACTAGCCCTAGTGAAACTATTAAAACTAAACTCTGTGCAACTAATAACTAGCGAAACTGAACCCTGACCTTGGTCTTAACCTCTGAACTGACGACTTGCATGTTGTTAGTCACAAATCTAACAGCGTGAACCAGGCAGACAACATATTTTTAAACAGTACTAGGATCCAACTCTTAATCTTTAACCAGATTCAGACCCATTGAAACATCTTATAGCAGTGGACACTGTAAATGAAAGTTTAGAGCGTCTTGGTTTCACACACACTTTTACATGGCTGGTGTAAATATCACATGGCCAGTTTGCCCTCTTTGAAGAATGATGTCTATGTCAAAGGTCCAGAAAGGAAGCATGTAAAACATGGCATAATGCAGATACCACCACATTTAGTGTACATTTAAAGGGTCAATTATTAAAATGTTATTACGAAAGCTCTGTCTCGTTTAATCATAATCACAATACCTAATGAAAACAGACATTTGTGACCAGTGGGAAAGACTCATTTGGTGAACTGTGCTGTACTGTTAAATTAACCAAAACAAAGTGAAAGTAAAATTGCCTTACAGTATTACTTATTGTTTTCAACTTTCTTGGATCTTATTGACCAACTAAGCAATTTTAACCCTGTAGCTTCCCACTGGTTTTATTTGTGCGCAAGAATTAAACACATGATTTATAACTTTAAAAAATATAAAAAGTGTTTCATTAAGGTGTTCACAGAGTAAAATACACATGTCCACTTATCTGGAAGAATATGGGATTAAATGGGTTAATTAACTTAACTACACCCACTTCTCTGTATTAATCAAATCCAATACAATAGTCATAAACATCAATTTCTGACAGATAATCTAATGACTAAATCCAACATTTCATAACTTGTGTTTAAAAAGGAGTTTGAGCTTGGTAAAGCTCAGTGGCAACAAACCAATTCTTGAATAAATAAGACCCCGGTGAGTTAAGTGCTGAGGAAGCAAAACTAGTTAGCTAACCCGGCTAACATCAGCTAATGCTGACTTACTCATCAAGTCCAATTAGCAGGCGAGCTAAATGAATAGTTTATATCCCCAAACAGAAAACAAATGAGCAGTTTCTTCTCTAAAGTTGATCATTATATCGCACTGTATCGGTATCGATAGAGTTAGGTGGAATCTGTCAAATTTATTTGATGAAATTGATGGTTAAGTTTGTAAGTCCCCTGTTTAACTCAACAGTCCAGTTGCTAGCAAAGCTAATGTGAAGTCAAAACACCCTGAAAACCCTTAAGTATCACTCAATCTCTCTTTAGAAGAACTTACTGAGAAGATGAAACGCTTATTGGTCTTCTGGGGGACCTCCACGCGTCTGGTTGTTGTTTTTTATCCTAGTATTTTGGCATAAAACTATCCCGGGGATCCCCTCACTATCTATCTGCCCTGCCCGCTGCCGCTCCGGTCGCCAAATAAAGATCCTCGCTGCTGCTGCCTACACATGGACCCGAGAGACCGCAGTGCGCATGCGCAGTGGCGCACTGGCCCATATGAAGAGGGGATTTATATGAGGAAGAGCATCCAAACACCATAGTCACCATTACAAGTATTTACTGAGGTAACCATAGTTTCAGATTAAACAGCTACTGTTGTATTCTGTTGACCACTCATACTGTAGATTTTTTTGTAAAGGCAATGATGTCAGTCACATTTTTGGATATTTACCAATGACATGGTCAGACAACAAACTCAAAACTAGCTCACGACTATAAAAAATGCAAAGGCAAAATGAGAACTATTAAAATATAATAATCTAGATCAAATATTACTAAGGGCTGACTCAAAATAAATAAATAAATGTTGAAATGTTTCATTAAATTAATAAAATACCTCCTAAATATCAATTGTACCACAATTTACCTCTTTGCTATGATGTGATTGTAAATAAGAATTTAGATTTTAAGTGACTTACCTGATTAAATAAAGGCTAAAAAAAAGAAAAAGCCATTTCTCCAATTAAATTAGCCTACATTAATCAGAATGGTAACACTTTATAATAAGGTTAATTAGTTAACATAAGTTACATTAGTTAGCATGAACTAATAATGCACTGTAATTTCAGCATTTACTAATACTTCAATAAAATCCTGTAAACATTAGCTAATGCACTGTGAACTAACATGAACTAACAATGGACAGCTGTAATTTTATTAACTAATGTTAACTAACATGGTTAGTTGATGTTAGTTACACTCATGCTAACTAATGAATGAACCTTGGTAAAGTGTTACCATTCGAAGAATATATTTTGGTCCTTAATTTTAAAATGTCAAGACACAAATTTTCCTCAGGTACCGTAGGCCTAAAAAACAAATTGCTTCATGTCCAGTTCAGGTGTGGCAAAAGTTTTAAAGTAATGTACATTGATTTAGATATTTGCTATTGAATCTTAAAAGCGATTCTAGAACACTCCATCATAATCTGGCCAATTTTACTTACCTGACTTCATCTAATAATTTGTCAACTATTATTATTTCATTCCAAACTGCATGACAAAACAGGTGTATTCCAAAAGGGGGCGCTCTACGGCTTACAAAATCGATTAAATATATCTATTTTAATCTTTTAATCTATAAAAAATTACTCTGAAAATGACTCTAAAGAAAATACTCTCCACAAACGTCAATAAAAAATAAAATAAAAACTCGTCGTGTAATCACAAACGACTGTAATTTGTCTATGCTGACAAGCGTTGAGAATAGTAACAGAAACCACGTTGCAACGCCGTCTACGAAAAGCATAACAGAAACTCAAACTATAACTGAAAAAAAGTAATACCGTAACAGTCCTATACATCATGGTTTTATGTCCTATAAACATTTAAATAAAATTAACTAATTCCGTAAACATACCAGGCCCGTTAGCTTCCAGAATTAGTTTCCGCTTGCCTTGGTGGTTGTGACCCAGGTACAGCTCAGGGTCCGGGTGCAGCTCCGTGGGCTTTTTATCGACGAAATGAAACGAACACACATACACTTTCTTCGGAGGATTTTTTAATTTTAGAGCCGCGAGCCAAGCCTGTTTCCTCTCCTCTTTAGTCGGCATACAGTGTAATGCATACGGCGCAGCGCACGGACATTCATCCCTTATCTTTTGGTGTTCAATGCAGATATTATTTTTAAAATCCTTGAGTTTTTTCGAATTGTTGTAACAACCAGATACAGCACAAGTCGAACCGGAGCTCATTTTAAACTTAAGTTCACTGTGCGTATTTAAAAATAATAATAACATAAATATATATATATTTTAAATGAGACGGACCGGAAGCAGAACACCGTTTGCCGGAAATAGGGAGAAGTTGCATTGTTTTCCAAACCAAACTTTATTTTTTATTTTGAGTAGTACAACATATAGTTACTTAGATGATAAAAACTTAAAATGTATAAATATTTAAAGCATTTGAAAAGGTTTAGAAGCGTTGTTTTGTAACTTTCATTTTACTTTCACTCTGTCAGCTGTGGTTTGGACTTAGCCTACACTAAATCATAGGCTATTCATCCCAAAATGATTTTTCTAGTTTCACATTCATAATAAAACAAGTTTTATTATGAAGTAAAATGATCACGATATAACCTCATGTCGGCTATATTTTGTCCACCTATATTTTGAGATTATATTATCCCTGAATGGTTTCACAGACAAGGCTCAGCTATTACCTCAGACTATGCATGTTTGAGCTATTTTAACTGAAAATAACGTGCACTGACATATCTTAAAATATGTCTTGTCATTGTTTTGTCTCGAGATGCAGACTAGTAATGTTTCTAAGTCAAGTTAATAAAAGCTACTAATGTTCTACACTTCTCTATTGAAGAGTAAAGGGTTAGTTCACCTAAAATTTTAAATGATCCCATAATTCACTCACACTCAAACAATCCTATATTACTTTCTTCTTTCAGCCAAACACAATCTGAGTTATATTAATAAAGATCCTGGCTCTTCCCAGCTTTATAATGGGATCCCATTATAAAGCTGGGAAAGCTAGGATCTTTATTAAGTGAATAGTCTGAGATTTTGAAACCCAAAAAAGCACATCCATTGTATAAGTAATCCATACACCTCCAGGGGTTAATAAAGGCCTTCTGAAGCGAAGTGATGCGTTTTTGTAAGAAAAATATCCATATTTATTACTTTATAAACTATAATCACTGCTTCCGGTAACGGCCATTCACAAGTCTTGTTCCAGCGGGAAGAAGGACCTCTGACCTGACATATGACAAACAAGGAAGCGCAGAGGATAGAACAAAACAAAACACAGCTCATGAATTAGAAGTTTAAAACGAGAATTAAAAAAAAATTCTTGGAGGAGTTTGTTGCCCAGCCCTGTTAGTTTGAACCATGAGAGGCGTCAAAGCTTACGCTACTACATGCGCCGGGTCAGAGGTCACTCTTACCGTTACCAGAAGCCAGTATGGATATAATGGATATCACAAATACAAAAACGCATCGCTTCACTTTAGAAGGCCTTTAGTGGAGCCGTATGGATTACTTTTATGATGGATGGATGTGCTTTTTAGGGCTTCAAAATCTCAGTTACCATTCAGTCCCATTATAAAGCTTGGAAGAGCCAGGATTTTTTAAAAATATATAACTTCGGTTGTGTTTGTCTGAAAGAAGAAAGTCATATACACTTAGGATGGCTTGAGGGTGAGTCAATTATGGAAAAAAAAATAATTTTTGGGTGAACTAACCCTTTAAGTAATCATTATGAAAAAAAATCATAAAGTTTAATGAATGTACAAGGCAGGAATAAACACTGCTGCTGCAGCAAAAGTTCTCTGAAATTCTTTTAAAACTGCTTTAATTTGGAGCGAGAGATACAGGGATACATGTCACTTTACTCACAGCGGATTGGTCCAGTTTTGTTCTTTATCCCAGAATAAAACTTACTTCGGTACAGTGTTTGCCGTGTAGCGTAGGCCTAAGTTACAAACAAATCCACCTTCTTGAGCACGAAAAAAAACAGAGTTTGCTCAAACTAATCTTGAACTTAGCTGGGTAGAAACTGAAACCGGCTCTGTGCAACAGGCCACAGAATACACCCATTGCTTGTTTGGATATTTATTGACATCTACTGGTTGTTTTGAGGTATGACAGCTCATGATGAACAACTATATTATTTAATTAGTGATGCAATTTCCAGCACTTTACTATACCATATCTCAATTATAAGACATACATATATAATTATATTATTATTATCATTATTATTATATATAATATATGTATTATTATTATATATAAAATATAACATATAACATAAGAGAAGCAAGTTAAAAAATTATTAACCTAGAATTAGAGGGCAGCAATAATTTTAAACTAACTTCATAAGTTATTATCCGTGTTTTTACATGATGGGGGTTATTAAAGGCGTGTGTTACATCTTCAAGAGAAAATTAATAAGAGCTTACAAGTTTAACAACTATAATTAAAAAAATAGTCAAACAAAACGATTACTAAATAATAAATATGTTTATTTTAAAATAACGCTTTATATTATTTTAATATGCGTAAAATAGGGCTGTGCAAAAGTTAATTGCGATTGATCGCATCCAAAATAAAAGTCTGTGCTTACATAATATATTTGTGTGTGCTGTATATAATTATTTTGTATATATAAATACCTATGCATGCATGTATATATTTAAGGATTATTTGCGCTTAAATTCTGAATATATATATATAAATACATAATCTATATTATATAAATATAAATATTTTATTTATGAATAACATATTTTCTGAAATATATACATGCATGCGTGTGTATTTATATATACAAAATAATTATATGCAGCACACACAAATATATTATGTAAACACAGACTTTTATTTTGGATGCCATTAATCGCAATTAATTTTTGCACAGCCCTAGCATAAAATAATACTATAATTCTGTTAATAATTATTATTACTTGTAATTTTAGAAAATAGGCTAGCCTATAGCTAGATAAAATATTTAATATGAAATACCATTGGAAACAAGCAATATGAGTACAATTAGGCTACTAGTTTGATTATTTATAGAATTGCTAATTTAATTTAATTTTAAAGATTTTATTCGGGTTTTTAAATTATAATTCAAATGATGGACACCCATTTCCACACCACTAGGTGGCAGCAAAGGCTTGGGTATCCTTACATTGATTAGCAAATATATGAATTATGTTGATATGCGTATTAAAAGAATCTGATAAATACTTCTCGTCTAATTTTGAACCAAATCTTAGATCTTAGAACATCGGAAAGTTAATTAGCGGTCCCAAATAGTTCTCCAGGCTAAAAGGACAGTCAGATTAGAGTCAGTTTGGCCTTTACCACAAGATGGCGTTATTAGCCTATACAGTAATTCAATGTATTGACAAAAACCCTGATGAGATTCTGGCCTGAACTTGACCTTGGCAGTACAATATATGTGCCCTTTAACAACACATTGCAACATAAATTCCTATGGAGTGTTTATTTAATAGAGTTTTTATTATTAGAATTATTCAACATGCTTAAAGGTTTTTTTAGGGCTAATGTAGGTTATAGGTTTTTCTTATAAGGTTTTCAAATACAATAGCAATATACTTAGGCTATTTATAAATGTAAATACAATATCGAAGAATATCTCAAATTCAAAATAAAAACACATTGGTTCCCAAACCTCCTTAAATAGTGTGTGTGTTGAACCGTGAAGGTTATCTTGAATCATCAGCCAGCTAATTAATAAACTTATTAATAAACTGATTGTTAGAGATGAGTAACTTATGTTTCTCCAGGCTTCCGGGCTGCTTTTCTTGGCAACCCCGCTAGGATAGGCTACCAGGGCTGGGTGAAATCTCATTTGCATGCATTAAAATGACGCATAAATAATTTACACATGGCTTGAAGAAGGCAAAACAGAAAACCAGTCGACTCACGATGATCTTAGGACTGTATAAAAAAGAAAACGGCCCTAAAAACAAAGTCTACGGCTTCCTTCGGGTAAAAACAAATGCGGCACTGTGTGTGTTATGTGAGCGACGTCCCATTAAATGGCCTTTTTGGCAGCTTCACAAGCATCCACTTACTAGAACCTTCCATAAATTACCACCACATTAAAATGCCCCACACATTATCGGAAAGGCTTGTAAAAAGGCAAGGAAAAACTAAAACACGTATTTTCACACACACAGGAGGGGGACATCTCTATGTTTACACGCTAACCTGTAACTACCTCTGTTTTTCCCATAGACAGTAAGGTTTTTACCTTTCTTGCCCGTAGTTTTGTTGGTTTTATACGAAAGAGGGTGTGCTTATCAGCGGGTGGTGCAGTAAAAGCGTTCAGGGTCAAAGCATTACTGAACCGTGATTGGTTCTTCCATTAGAAGAAGCGCGCGGCCCGAGTTTCCTCTCAGCCAATCAGATGCGCTCACCGTACTATTGTTCCAAGTGCAAGTGTGCATTCTTTAGACTCCCCCATATGATTTGAAAATAAATTGCACATAATTGTGAGTGACCCTTCTTCCACAATCTGAAGATAATAGACTGTGAAAAATGCACGGCTGATTCAAACAAGCCATTTGGTGTATTAACAAGGAATAGACAGAAGATATTTACTGGTTTAGGTGAACAGAATAAAAGCAAAAACGAGACTGGTGTTTATAAAAAAATCGACTGAGGCCTGTCTGCTGATAATAAAAATGTTCCCTGAAACGAAAATTTAATAACGCCACTCAAATGTCAAAGTATCTCATATTTTCAAGTTCAAATGCAGCTTGAAATGAATTAAACAATCGTATTTAATTAATATTTCGTAATAATTTAAAAGCTTTCCGGTCCTGACATCGGATTGGTCAACATGGACTATACCGAATTGATGCTAACTGCTTTCCCACAAACAACAACAACATATTTAAAAATAATTTAAGGATTCAAATTTGAGATGTTTACAAAGATCCTTCTATTATCCTTTGAATCCACAATAATATTTAAAATATCAGTAAGCTTAATGTATATCAAATCATAATTGATTGGGTTCTTTCAAATGGGAGGGGATGTCCCGAAACCTATAACCCCTAAATTTCCTGAATTTCAACTTGTGAAATGTTGTTGTTGATATTGTAGTTTTCAAGTTTTTTTTTCCATTGTTGTTTATAAAAATATATTTTTGATTTATTTTAAAAAGTGAAGTAAAAAAAACAACATTTATTTTATTTTTCAAACATGAAACTAAAAAAAAAAAATGTGACGCGCATTTTTATGTCACTACCCAACCAGTGTGTTTTAGTCCATTGCCTGAGACTGATTTTAACCACCACATGCACCCCTACATTTTTGATCAGGAAATATTCCTGTGTCCCTCTCTTTCATCATAGGGGCTGTCATGTTGAGGGAAATGTGTTCAAAAGCCTGAAAATCTGTGTAACTTTAAGGAACGTCACTACCACCAAACACATTTTTTTTCTGAAATTAAACAAACTTTTTGGGGTTTTATTCCATAAAATGGCTAGTTTTTATGTGTGTTACGTTTCAGAACTGTGTTAGTTAATCATGTGCTGATTAGCATCTTTGAGTTATAGGCTCAAAAGGATCTAAAATTGTCACTGCCGTAACAGTCATAACCGAAACATGTCATCATAGTTTTGGTATAACCTAGTGACAAAAGGGAACACATAATCATTTAGCCTATTTGGGGGAAATAAACTAAATTTTAGTACAGTTATGCAAATATCTTAGTATGTTTTAGACAGTAGGCTAATTAACTTAATGCCTTTTACAAAGATTGGATTCAAAATACAACAAATCTTTAAAATGCACTGGAAATATTGTTAAAATTGTCATTGTTATTGATTTACATGTGAAAACGTTTTTTTTTTAAATAGCTAAACATATTTGTAAAAGATATGTAAACAAAATAAGCCTTCTTATTGTATGTATTAATTATTGTGTTTCAGTAGTGACAAATTTTGGGAGAGGAAAAATATTCCAAAACTGTCTGAACATACATTATGATAATTAACTGCAAACTTAGTAGAAATATGTACCTTGGATATTATTACAGTTTGCATACTCGTTTCCAACTCTAATTTTGAACCAATTCTGTAGAATGGCCCATATAGACATTTGACGTGAATCATAGCGCTATTTTGTAGCGGCAGATTTCCATTTAATTTGCTACTAAAATTACGTTGTTTTTGTTTACCTAATATTTTTATTAAAATTATTTTTAATAAATAGGCTATATATAGGCTATATAAATCTTTTTTTTAAAAGATTCACTCAGGGCCTGCCGAATAGCCTAAATATCGTGCTCGCTGTAACCGTTACTAATCGCACAATGTAACGCGGCCTCTCGTATGTTATTGGTATACTGAAATGAAACTGAATGGCTACTTCAATCAGCAATGGTGCTACATTATTCCACTTGTAAATAATAAAACGAGTCCATACCTCTCCACATGGATTAGACTATTAACTACGTTAGGGTACGTGATAAAGTTTCTCAGAAAAATAATATGTGAGCCCATGCACCCCCGCCCAAAGCATTGAGTCAATACAGACACATATATGAACCCAGGGGGTGCGGGGTCTCACTGGTTTTGCATACAAAAAGACGAGGTCCTGTGAAAGTTCTGCTCCCTGTGTGTGAATTCAATAGCTCCAGCATGGTTAGCATGACAAACTGCTCTTCAAGTTCACAGAAGAGCCTAACCTCCCCCGTCCCGCACACACACACACACTCCCGCTGTTGACCCTCGTTTATTCTCAAGTCTATTTCAGGCAAGTCAAAGGGCATCTTACTTCTGAAATTTCAATAATGCTATCTGCTTGGAGGAAATGTTTTTAAGGTCATGATTTTTCTTTTTATTCAGCCTATTTATGTATGCTAAGATTAAGCGAAGCACGCATGGCCAAACGGAAAACGCAACACTATAAAATGTATTAGGAAATTGTGGAAGTTTTTTTTAACACGTGCACAGAATATCATATTCAAGATAGTCTTCAATCGAAACAATTATTTACATTTAAATAGCCTTCAGGCTTTTTTTTACCCTTTAGTTATTTTCTGCATTCGTTTATATTTTATCACTTGTTTTGATTTATGTTACATATACTAATATGTAGCTTAGTTAATATTTTATAATTTGACTAATGTTGAATATTATTGATAATTCACCTCATCTTCTTAATCTTCAAACCTATTTATTTTAAATATAATTGTCAACACTGGCTCAATTTGTTTCTTGAAACATGTAAACAAATGTAAACATTGTCGTATAAATAATTGTTTTTTTTTAATACATAAATATTTTTTTCAGATCCATTTGTTTAGAGAAATAACCATATTTATTAAACCACCACAAAGATGAAATAAACGGCGTCACAACAAAAATATAAAAAATATTTTCAAAATAAAAGAGTTTTTTGTTTGTCTTTTCATTTTGTAAGCATCCTGATATAATAATAGTGATCAACATTAAATATTTCAATAACCAACAATAAACATTTTATAATGGTTAACATAAATTAATACAAATATTTATTATTATTATTAAACCAAGAACCAAAACTATATAAATGCGGTTAATATACATTTACAAATAAATTCAAACATCCAGTGAATTCAAAAATCTACTGGAAACATTTTGTTAGATAAATCACTGACTTCTGAATTCATAACAATTTTTTTAAACATCTTCAACTTGTATTTTTAGCAGGTACACTGTAAAAAAATATTTTCATGATTTGTAATCACAACATTATTTATTTTGATAATTTATGTATTTCAGATAACAATATTTTAAGTTTCTGATGATTAAATCAATCCCCTTGATTGTATTAACTCAATTTTTCCATTTCAATGAACTTAAATTTTTTTCATTTTTTAAGTTAAACCAACAATATTTTTTACAGTGTAAAGGGACATTCTGTCATGTAATTAAATACACCAAAACCATCAAAATTACACTATATTTATTTATATTGCTTTGCCTTGGTGTTTCCATGTAGATTTTGCAGAGGTGATTAAACTGTATTTTCTCTCATCTGATGTTAGCCAGAGGTATCTGGACTTCACGGCTAAACTCACTCCTCACCTCTAATGGCAAAGACAATGAATGTCTTGGCAGACCACCAAGAACTGTTTCACCGCCGATTCTGAGCCCTGTCTCTGGGCAGAGGATGGTCGAGGGGGGTGAACAAGGGGACAAGAGCTGCCACCCTAATCTCTCCGAAAGAGGCTTGTTCGCTGTGGGTTTATCCCGTTGAGAGTAAGGGAATCTGCCATGCTCAGTAAGCATGTATATCAGGCCATCTCATGGCTCAATGGACGCTCCATGGGTGGCCCCTCCTGGTCAATACCACCGTACCCTCCGCCGGACCGGCCCAGAATAGGATAATCTCTCCTTCTCGCTTTCTTTCAGGCCAAAGCTTGGCCTCCCGGTGTCTGAGTCATGGCCAGGGTGGTTTGGCCCTGATCCCGGGTCAGTGTGGCTGGGTGACCGCAGGCGCTTTGAGAAGAGGGGCAGATTTCAGTAGGTGCACTGGAGTGCACTGGACCAGCGCTTGAGCTGACCGTAAAGGAAAACAATAGGAAGCAGGACTGCCACCGGAGAAGCCTGATGTGTGTGTGTGTTTCTGGTAAAACACTTTCTGGATGAGCGAAACTCACCGTTAAATTATTACATAAGGTGGTTTACTTTCTGTTCGATTTATAGGAAGTTTGCGGTTTTCAACCCTGTTAACAAATACATTTCTAAACAGTTCATAATCCTGATTTTGTGTGATATATATATATATATATATATATATATATATATATATATATATATATATATATATATATCACTTCTAGTAGTAATAAAAATATAAATAGGCAATTTATAAAATGACCAACAATTCCACACCAGAATCATGCAGTAACAGGGCTGAGGGTAGTAAATATTGCACTGTTGGGAAAGAAAATGAGTTAAGGTTTATTTTTTATTTTACCTTAATAATTCATTTTTAATAGCTATTCAACAGATCATGACAAAATTATAAAGTTGTATGATTTTAATTGTTAAATGCAGTCAAGAAAATTATGACCTTTGAAGAGGGACAGGCCAAAATCACCATACGGCCCTTAAGGTGTTTAAAATTAGTTACTTTTCATTGTAGGATAATTATGTTAGATATGGGTAGATTACTTACAAATTATAATGGGTTACTGATTCTTAATTACCTGACAAAAATGGTGATCTTCTGAATGTATGGCTTTTTTTAAGAGAGGAAAATTAAAAGATTACAAGTATTTTACTCGGATTACAAGTATTTTAAAACAATCTAATTCCATGAACTTAATTTTTGGATTCTGATAATGTAATCCAGATTACATGTAATCAACCCAGCACTGTTTGTAAATCTAGTGCTTTAAAACACTAATCATAGGACACCAACATCTTCCTCATGGAAAGTGCAAAAAAAAGAAAAAAAGAAAAGAAATCACAAAGATAGCAAGGACGTTTTTTTCAAGATTTATTCAAATAACTTTCTATTTTTAATACAAAGCAATTAGGCAAAAATTAATAAAATGTAATGTTTGACAGCAATAGCAAAACATCTATCTATATCTATATCTATCTCTATCTATCTATCTATCTATCTATCTATCTATCTATCTATCTATCTATCTATCTATCTATCTATCTATCTATCTATCTATCTATCTATCATCTATCATCTATCTTATCTATGTCTGTCTGTGTATCTATCTATCTATCTATCTATCTATCTATCTATCTATCTATCTATCTATCTATCTATCTATCTATCTATCTATCTATCTATCTATCTATCTATCTATCTATCTATCTATGTCTGTCTGTCTGTCTGTCTGTCTGTCTGTCTGTCTGTCTGTCTATCTATCTATGTCTGTCTGTCTGTCTGTCTGTCTATCTATCTATATATATATATGTCTGTCTGTCTGTCTATCTATCTGTCTGTCTGTCTGTCTATCTATCTGTCTGTCTGTCTGTCTGTCTGTCTGTCTGTCTGTCTGTCTATCTATCTATATATATATATATGTCTGTCTGTCTGTCTATCTGTCTGTCTGTCTATCTATCTATCTATCTATCTATCTATCTATCTATCTATCTATCTATCTATCTATCTATCTATCTATCTATCTATCTATCTATCTATCTATCTATCTATCTATCTATCTATCTATCTATCTATCTGTCTGTCTGTCTGTCTGTCTGTCTGTCTGTCTATCTATCTATCTATGTCTGTCTGTCTGTCTGTCTGTCTGTCTGTCTGTCTGTCTGTCTATCTATATATATATATATGTCTGTCTGTCTGTATGTCTGTCTGTCTGTCAGTCTATCTATCTGTCTGACTACAATATTCAAGTTAGCATAAGTCAAAGTCTCAGTTTCATTAACTGTCCATTGTACTGTAGATTTAAAAAATCTTTATTCAAATATTGAACTTACCTTTATTGTCCTTGATGAAGAAGAGATCCGACACAAAGCAACACAAACAGTCTTACTGAAAACAGTTATGTACAGTAATTAAATAATAGAAAAATAAAGGAAAAAATGTGAAAAATATCTCCTCTTGATGGTCTCTGGTGGTCCTGGGATCAAGATTTAATCACTTTCTCTTGCGGTCTCACGAAACCTGAGGAGACACAAGAAAATAGGAGAGAATTAGTATCAGTTTCACTAAACGTTTGAAGAATTATAATGTTATCCCAATAATGCACTTCCTATCATGATCATATTTTCATAACATAAAATCTTTTTCTTCAAGCCATTGACTGTACGCATATGTGAATGAGGTGTGGCTTGAGCGCAGGCTCGGATGAGAAGGGAGGGGGTTGAGAGTTGATTGACAGCACACAGATGCCGGGATGCTCAGAGTCACGTGTGTGTGGGGATGACGCTGCGTGTGTGTGCCACGCCACGGCATGAGTGTGTTTACCAGCACGCAGGTTGAAGGGGCGGGGAAGCAGACTTTATCAGCCGTGATGTTTGACCCCGAGCCTAGAGCCAGACAGGGGTCAGGGGAAGGACTGTCTGGGCAGTGGGATTGACCTCAGGGCTGTGGGGGTGGGGGGGTGCTTGTTGGTTCCAGTCTAGGGTGCTTAATATCACCTCTGGGGATTGAGGTGCAGACAGCTCAACGACTGACCCTGCTTAATCATCAGTGCGCAACGTCTAGTCTGCTTGGTCATGGTATAAGCCGTGCGTTATGGAAGTCAAAAATGGCTGCCATATTGTATTTTATTTGAATGAATCTAATCGATTAATCGTGTATAATCGGATCTAACCAAAGGTTTTGTTTACATAATATACATGTGTATATATATATATATATATACTGTATACACACAAATATATGTATATATATATACACGGACATACACACACACAAATATTGTGTTAACAAAATCTTATGTTCGATGCGATTAATCGATTTTGACAAGTTATTTCATCTCCATCTTACAGAGATACATTGTTCATTGTCCAGCTAGCGTCTGAAACAGGACGTTTTTATTGGACGAGTCGCGGGTGTGATTTATTTGAATTCTCCTACTGTAAACAAACAGCTAGCTTGATGCTAGGCTAGCAACCGTAGGGAACAGGTTGGGAGGACGAGTCGCGCCAAAGGCGTCAGGAGACGTTCTAATGTACCCAGCGTTTGGATGGGGGCAGGAATCGCACATCTGGGACCTCCCCTCCATAGAGAAGGAAAGCGCCTCAGGATGGAGGCGGGGGGGGCGGTTTAGTCCTCGATTCAGACAGTCCTGTCTGATGTCCCATTAAGATTTGAGTCCAGGACTGGAGGGTGAGGGGCAGAGCGCTGGTTGAGCCCCCTGGACTTCTGCTACTGCTCCTGGGTCCTATTATTTGAGGCAAGCTGTTGGCTGCATACTAATTCTGCATCACTCAGTCATGAATCGGGCTTGTACAAGGAGCGGCGTTTGAAATAAAGGTGGCAGCAGGAAGGAATATATGCTCACTAAACACACTCATACTGGCAAACGTCCAGTGCACTTGATAAAAAAGGGTTCGCTCGGTTAACACAGCTCGCTAACTGGTTAGTTGCATCATTCTGCAGGGAAGAGGAGGAGCCTGGAATCATGCAGCTGAAATGATCTGCATTCGTTTTCATTTAGTTTAGGCCTTTTGGCCTAATGATACACACTGTCAGGAGAGAGGAAAGGAAGTGATGGGGAGCAGCAATGGCAGGAAATGTTGTGAGCCAGACTTGAACTTGCATCATCCACAGGAACGCCACAGATTAATGAGTCAGAGCTCATGCACTAACCACTAGAACATTTACATTTATTATTCAATGATTAAGGACATTTTTTATATTTAGAATTAGCTAAAACATTATTAAGCAAATATATTAAAAGCACAATAAATAAAAGATAAAATATCTTATTAAATATCTAATATTTTTACAAGTAAAATATTTTTGGTATCATTTTAGTTTTTGTTATTTTCTCACCATTTTATTATTTATAACTGATTTTATTAACAAAATAAAGCTTTTTAAAATATAGAGAATAATTACCTTATTATCAAATTATAATAGATATTTTATTTAAATAGAATATGACTAAATATGGTTATTAATTGTTTAAATATTTTATAAATATTTAAATAAAATATATATATATAATAAATAAAATAAATATTTAATTTATTTTCAATATTATATTATTAATTTAATGCAAATAATTAAAAACTTTAATGAAAGAACTGTCTTGACGTGACACATTAAACTAAAACTAAAACTATACTTTTAATATAAATACAAAATATAAAGTACACAAATGAATATAATAAAATGTCTTATATTTAATGTATTACTATTTTATTAAATATTAACATGTTAAATGTTATTTATGTTATTACATATTTGAATTTAATAATTATTGTACTTTTAAAATATTTTCATAAAATCTATTTAATATTTTAATAAAACTTTAATAAAATATTTTTCAGCCTTTTTTATATAAAAATATTAAAAAATATGTAAAAAAAATTAATTAAAAATATGTAATAAAAATGGACATTTAATAATATTATATTTATCCTAAATTTACTTTCAATTTGATACTAGAGTAAATATTCTGCCTTCTGATCATATTATCATCGTAAGTCCAAACTATGTTTTTTTGAAAAGTTCTAAAAGGTTTTAAAATACATTCTAAAATACAAATACATTCTGCTGGGCTATACAGAGGCTGAATGAGACACAGACACCAGGCGAAGGCCAGTGGAGAAAAGCATCCAGTCTCCAATGAGACCCCTCTCTCCATAAAGGGGGGCTCATACCAAGATTTGTTCCCCGTTTAACACTGCTTTAAAACAACTCTTCTTTATGGACACAGCAAAGCAAACTTTAAGCAAAGAAAAAAAAAAACAATGACATCAGAGATGCACTGTAAGAGAAAGAGAGGATATATAGATGTCCCCAGGGTTGCCAGGTCTGCAGTGAAACGAACATTTACATCCTATGTCGCTGTAATAATTGCACCCCTATTTGCCAGTCAAATTTGTTTCAGGGTGTAGCGAGACGACGAACCCCCTGACCTTGACCTCTAGGGTCCTTCTTCACCTGCAGCTGAATAGAGCAGCTGGGCCGTCTAGCCAGCGAATGACTGAATATTTGACACTTTTACTCGTTCCCAAGCTCTACCATGGGGGGATAGGGTGAACATTATTTCACCAAGTACAACATGGTCCTGGATCGACACCTTTGTTGATCCTGGAACAACATTCAAATCAACCAATCAGATTTGAGCGACAAGCAGGGTTAGGTGCTTCTACACATTATTATTTCCCACTGATTTTAGGGATAATTTATGGGCAGGGTTAGGTTTATAAGTAGCAATAAGATTAGGGCTAAATATTCAGACAGGAATGTTAATCCAGGATCAACAAAATATGTTGATCCAGATTCCAGGAACATGTTTTACTTGGAAAAATCACGGTGACCTCATAGGTCCTTGTAAGGCTTTTTCAGACAAGCAGCAGCATAAAAATCTGGGGGGTTTTTTTTCGGGCATATCTGACAAATATTTGTGTTTGTGTCATTGAAAACAAAAAAAACTGAACAAAAACAACATATGAAATTTGGTGTTTACAAATCCAATTTAAATGTGGTGTGAAACCAGATTTAAATGTGCTAGTGTGAACGCTCTTATTTTAAATTTTCCATGGATTAACAAAAGCATTGTCATACATTATCAGTTTGTAGCAGTAAATGAAGAGATGTCTGTTCAGTATGGTGTACCACAAGGCTCAGTACTAGGACCACTGCTATTCACTCTGTACATGCTACCATTAGGAGATATAATTAGGAAACACGGAATTAGCTTTCACTGTTATGCTGATGATACTCGGCTGTATATTTCTTCAAAACCTAACGAAACCTACCAATTCACAAAATTAACGGAATGCATAGCTGATATAAAAAATTGGATGACTAGTAATTTCCTACTACTAAATTCTGAAAAAACAGAGATTCTAGTTACTGGACAAAAAAACTTCCACACGTAACAGCCTAGAATAGTGTCTAACACTTGATAGCTGCTCTGTTAAATCTGTATTGTACAAAGCGCTATATAAATAAATGTGACTTGACTTAATATTCGCTCGTTTGAAATTGTTTTAGATTATTAGACATGATTTTATGGCTTCTTAAAAGTCTATCTGAATCAAGTTTCCTTAAAAAGTAGCTCCATACACAAAATACTGCCTGTTTAGTCATTCACTTTAGATTTCGGACACAGCCAGTACTGTACTGTAGACCATCACGCTCCCTCCCTCGCCCGTCTCTCTCCACTGACAGCATGAGGACCCCAGGATACTTCCTTATGGCTGCCTGCAACACGCCTGTCTGAAATGCAAAACAACGGGGTTGACGTATCGGGAGCTGAACCTAAAAACTCATTATTCAGTGTGGATCACAGAGCTTTAGGTGAATGTAATTACTTTCAGGTGCGATTTATTGGGGGTTTATGTGACCTGTTCTGGCAATACAGGCATTTTCTTCTTCTCATAATCTACTGCTGGGATGTGACTCATTTTTACAGACACCTGTATTCTGGTACACAAGATCCAGCAAAGCTGGTGGTCTCCCTGCTTGCTGTCATCTGAATACATTTACATAAATTGTGCTAGGCTGGCAGACACTAAGCACCGCTGAGACTTCACTGAGCAAGACAGTGTCCAAAAAAATCATAATATACAGGCATATCAGACAGCTTCTCGACTAAATCAGCCACGTATTTACCACAGTGTCACGATCTTACTGCAATCCCATAATTACGTAATCATAACTGAACAATTCAGAAGGGAAAAGAGCTGCTAGGCAGGACAGGATGTGCCAAATGCATTAGAATATTATAAAACAGCAAAGTCAAACTAATGCAAATACACAAATCAAAATGTATATGCACTGTAAAAACGACAAATTTACTAATAACAATAATTATAAGAGTCAATGACTGAATCAACCTGACTACACCAGGGTAACACCAATGGAAACGATTTTAAGGGACAGAGTAGGTATAAATATGTCTAATTTTTACAATTCACATAAGCATGCATAAATACACAACTGGACATACACATGTGTAAAAAAGAAATAGATAATTCAGTATTTTGGTTATATTTGCCAATTTTTTTTAACAAACATTTAAAAATATGTTCTGTTTAAAAATATACGGTCTTGTTTGCATTGATGTTTTACGTGTCTATATGTTATAGACCTTATTCAGAGCAGCATGACGTATGAAAGGCTGTGAGGGACAGACTTACCTGTGTTTTTAATGGCATCTGCTGTATAAAGCTGCATAAAGCTCCCATATCAATAAAACATTTTCACAGCTCATGTTGTCTGAGAGGGCGCTTATTTGAATAAGATCTATAGTTCTGAGTTTCTCATATGTTTTCCCTGTTAAATTTGTGATAAAAACTTTGAGTTATTGAATTCTCCATCGTCGTGCTTTCACTGCAGCCAACGCCTGACATTAAGTATTAGTTTTGTTTTTGTTAATAAATAACAATGACATGCAGTTCATATCTTAATAGTTCACACGAAAGACCTATGTAACACAAATAATTAGAAAATATTTTTAAAAATATAGCCGATATTTGAAAGCCAATAACCGATATGTTGGCCGATAAATCTAAATCCAAATTTTTGTAATAATTTTCAAGCCTGATTACAAAAACAGAAGTCTCACCATCAAAAGCCACATCCATAGTTCACATAAAAGTAACACAAATAATTACAAGATATATATATTTTTTTAAACATAGCCGATATTTGAAAGCCGATAACCGATATATTTGCAGATAAATCTAAATCTAAAAAATTATTACATTTTTGTAATCATTTTCTAGCCTGATTACAAAAACATAAGTCTCACCGTCAAAAACCACGTCCCAAACACAATTATGATGATAACAATAACAGTTCATATCTTAATAGTTCAAATAAAAGACCTAAGAAACACAAATAATTAGAAAGTATTTTTAAAAATATAGCCGATATTTGAAAGCCAATAACCGATATATTGGCCAATTAATCTAAGTCTAAAAGACTATCAAATTTTTGTAATAATTTTCGAGCCTGATTACAAAAACAGAAGTCACACAGTCAAAAGCCACGTCCCAAAGACAATTATTATCATGTTCTCAATGTAATTTTATGTAGCCTATATGACAGACTTGTGTTGCACTTAACTGTTCAAGTTAATTTCAAGCCATTCAAAACCATTGCGGTGAACAGTGCGCATTTCATATCTTAATAGTTCACATGAAAGACCTAAATAACACAAATTATTAGTAAATATTTCAAAAAATATAGCCGATATTTGAAAGCCGATAACCGATATATTGGCCGATAAATCTAAATCCAAATTTTTGTAATAACATCTGAAGTGTCTCAGCAAAAGGAAATAATTTATCGGCTTTAATATATCGGGCAAATTTTCTTATCGGGCCGATAACAATAACATTAAAAATTAACATATAGAGGGTATGCGCGTGACGTCACCTCCGGCCGGAGTGCTGCAGTTCCTCACAGTGAGTGGCAAAAAGACTGAGCGGCTGTATATGTGTTCAGCGTGAATGCCGCAAAAACAAACACAACGCATATAAAGTGGGAAAGAGCTTTGCGATTGACTTTACAACTATATTTGACAAAAAATCAGAGGTATATTTTTACAGACTGCGATAGAAAGAGGAGCAAATGGATCACTGCAATTCACAGAAACAACTGGACTCCAGTCAGCGAAAGGTAGATTTGCAGTTATCATTTTGTGTCAATATGCTGAATTTAGCTGTAAAACCATACCCATATATATTTGTATTGTTATATATATATATATATATATATATATATATATATATATATATATAAACAACTCATCAATTAAATATGTATCATTCCATATTCTGCATTATTGGATGTTTTTTTTAATAAAACACTGACTTAAAAAAAACTATAAAGTTTTAGGGCTGGACGATATGATGATATATAGGCTATATAACACTGATATAAGTAATCACCCGGATTTAAACCTATATTGTATTTATATAAAGCGTTCACAGGCAAAGTTGCTTTATGTTTAGGTCTATGTTGCTTTTATTTCCCCGGTGTCGAAATCAGGCAAACATAAATGTCAGGCAACACGATTCCTGGCTGCATGTCAATAATATCCATGGATCACTGGATCTTTAGTAAGTTGTAAGAAACACTATATTGAGTCCAACATTTAATTTAAATTGATAAAATTGTACGTTTTAGTCGCATTTTCGCAGTTTCCCCTATTAAATCCAGTCACGCAGCAGATCTTTTGCCACTCGGTCAGGCTGAGAGGGGTTGTTCCGGCGGGAAAGTCACGTGAATGCATTCCCTCTATATCAGCCGATACCGATATGGTGACCGATATATCTTGCGTCCCTAACACTATATGTATATAAAAAAAACTTAACGCTCATTCTAATAACAATAATTTTCTAATATGAGTTACTTTTTAACTGAAATAATGTATCAGCATTGTGTCAGCCATATTTGAGTTAAAAACTACATTTTGATGATACTGCACAGCACAGATACTGGATTCTGCAAGAACCAGTTCATCATTAAAACACAAACTAACATCATATACTTGAGTCCGCGAGCAGCTCTAGAGACGGAACAAATAACGACGAGAGATCGAGGGGGTCAGCGAGGAGGAGGTGAAGCCCCAGAGGCGAGCGAGTGTCAACCCCAGCTGGGCGGACATTTTGTTGACATGCTGATAGGGATTTAAGCAGTGGGTGGGTGTGTGTGCATGCGTGTGTGAGCTAGGTGAGAGAATGAGCTGGAAAGGGGGACGCAAGGAGAGAGGCACAGAGCAGCGACGTTTCTAAGCTTGATTTCAGCGCGAGCTGAGACGATTAGGGGGAACGGTGAAGGACAAGGAAGAGGGGGCTCTCTGGGAAAGATGGGGACCGGTCCATTGAGACGCTGGTATGGGGGGGCGGGCTTTTTCAGCTGAGCTAATGAAGCATAGGTGGAGATGAATAATGGAATCTTCCAGAGGGTGGGCTGGTGTCTTCGTCCGCTATTCAAAAACTTGGTTTCTTTGGAGAAACATGTTGAGAGGAAGAAAAGCCCTCCTCTTAAAGGGGTATCATTGTTTACACTGCAGGAGATGGACAGCAGGAACAAATGTGGCATAGCGGCAAAGTTGATTCCTTGCAAACCATGCTATAAATAAATGTCTGTGGACTTCATTAAAACATGCTTAGGATCATGTAAATGAAAAAACGGTTGCTAGGTTAGCGTAGAAAAGAAGCCGCGGTTATAGGCGCCCCCTTATTTGCTAGTCAAATACGTTTTGGGGTGTAGCGAGACGTCTGACCGTACAACAAACCCCCCTGACCTTGACCTCTAGGGTCCTTCTTCACCTGCAGCTGAATAGAGCAGCTGGGCCGTCTGAGCCAGCGAATGACTGAATATTTGACACTTTTACTCGTTCCCACACTCAACCGAGACAATCTTATGTATTTGTGGAAGGGAGTAATGTTTGCTGTGATCGTTTTACCATTATCTGCGATGATAAATGATAAAGATTATTAGCATCCACACCAAGAAACAAAACCTTTCTATTTTATACAGTAAGGCCGTGTGTCCACCAAAGAAACGACACTGACCAACTGTCACAACATTCTTTCTGTACAACGACATCAACCAACAGAGCTAACCGAACAAAATGGATGAAAAATACATTTTTAGTATGAAACAAATTATATACAAAATCAATTACAAGTAAACTGTGCTGCGAATATTCCATATCATAGCAACGAAACGTCTCAACGAAAAAAACGCTGCGCTGACAAAACGCTCTCTAGCGCCCACAGCATGGCGTCTAGCGTTTTCAGCGGGCTAAAAACGCTAGACGCTCTGCTGAAGATGCTATGCTGTGGGCGCTAGAGAGCGTTTTGTCAGCGCATCGTTTTTTTCCGTTTACTTGTAATTGATTTTGTATATAATTTGTTTCATACTAAAAATTTATTTTTCATCCATTTTGTTCGGCTAGCTCTGCTGGTTGATGTCGTTGTACAGAAACAATGCTGTGACAGTTCGTCAGTGTGGTTTAGTCCCGCCCCTCCTCCACTGTGATTGGACGGCTGGGTAAAAAGTGACAGTGATGGGCGTTGCGTTTTATCCAAAGTTGAACATTTTTCAACTCTCCGCGACCAGTAAAAAACGCCGAGCGCTCGGCGCTTCAGCGTGAAAAAAAACGCTCAGCGCCTCGTTACGCTCATGGCGTTTAAAAAATGCAGCGCTCCCATTGAAAACAATTGAAAACGTACGCCAGGCGCGTGGAAAAACGCTTTGGTGGACACACGGCCTAAACTTTTAAGCATACAGTAAGTGTGTTTGCAGTTTTATTGCTGGTCACTCTAAATGCTTGAGCTCTTTAAAGTTGGGTAGATTGGTAATTGATAATTGGCTGTCAATCAAAGTGACTATGAAACATTCTTTTGTGTTGTTATAGATGTGATGAGGACTTTCCTATTATTATTGAATTAAAACAATTATTAAAACATATAGTTATGGTTATTGTTATAGTTATCATCCTTTGGAATGAGTACGCCTTTAGTCATATATGAGTCAAAATCTGCTAAGGGGAAACAAATCAAAATGTATCATCTTTTATTGGAAAATTAAACAACGTTTTACCAAACTTTGATAATTGGCTTTATATTTTAAACAACTAAGATGGTTATCAAGCTACATTTTATCAAAATCACCTGTCCCGAATCTATGCTTATGAGAGTCAAATTGGACGACTACAGGGACTCATCTCGAGATCACTCTTTTAACAGTTCATCTATTGCCAAAAATAGAATGCGAGAATAGAATAGAACAGAACATTTTTGAAAATGTTTAACTAAGGAATGTCAGAATTAAGTTTAAAAAAAATATTGTTGTTTAACTTAAAAAATGAAGTAACCTGGCTGCCTTAAAATTTCATTGAAAGTTCATTGAAATGGAAAAATTGAGTTAATACAAATGAAGGAGATTGATTTAATCATCAGAAACTTAAAATATTATGTTATCTGAACAACATAAATGATCTAAGTTGATTTGACAAAAGAAAAAATGTTGTGATTGCAAATCATGAAAACAGTTTTTTTACAGTGAGAATTCGTAGTATAAAAAATGAACGATGATCACTAACCCAGCGAAATGTTTTAATTGGATTGGCATTTATTCTCTTTAGTATGAAGTATTTCAGTCAGTTCTCTGATCGTTCCGATTGAGTTTAAGCGAGTGAAGAACAAATTTATACTCAAGTGCGTTATTTATTATGCACTATCTTCTCTGACAGACAGCATGTTGAAGCCGCTCAGGCCACCAGAAAGCGATGACATAGTCAAAACATCCGATAGTGTGGGTTTTCCAGGAAATGCGTGTAGGCCTACTCCCTGGACCTCAGCTTCACGTAAATACTAGTGTGTATTGTGCACATTATTTTTTGACAGACATTGATGTTGTTATATTAGAATGATGTGGATCTGAAAACCAATGGATCGTAGGGTAATAATTATTAATTTATTAGCTGGCAAATATTCAGGGAAGTGATTGATGCCCATGAATGTATTATGTCGATGTTTTTACTTTATACGATTTTTTGCATTTTTCGCATCCATAGCAAGCATTTTAAATGGTGTTTTGACAATTAGGAGCCACCGAATGACGAATACGAAAATTTCGGACTGCAGGTAGCTAAAGGTGTGAACTTTTGGATTTTTGGGTAATTATATGCTTTTTGCATAGTTCATTTGACTTATTTTTTGGAATGAAGTTTATTTCATGACTTACATGTTAAATAAATTACATGTTACTCAGTGACGGATATGTTTGTCTTATCAACGATTTTTAAAAATTCGTTGACTTTAGAAAGGGGGCGGGGTATCTGACTCAAATCTGTTAAATTTTGTGTAGTCTAAACAACCAAAAACACATAAAATCTGATGTTTATTAATGCAATCCAAATGCGGCATGAAATCAGATTAAAATGCGTTTCAGTGTAAACGCTCAGATTTCAAGTGTTTTTTTTGTCATTTAGAACGCTAAATGTGTGTAACATCTTATAAAATATGTAATTTTATATATATATATATATATATATATATAAAGATAGATAGATATAGATGTGACAACTTGAACAAACAGAATGGATTTTATCATTTGCAAACTGACAGTATGCAATCAGCCCTAAAAATCAGACTTAAAAACAAATTTGATTTGTGTGCAATGTAAACAAAACATTAAAGGGATAGTTCAAAATGTTTTAATTCTGTCATAATCTACTCACCCTCATGTCATTGTAAGCCTGCAGGACTTTCTTCTTTTTATAAAGAACATTTTGGACCCCATTGACTTCCATTGTATGAAAAATTTTCGAAAATATCTTTGTTCCACAGAAAAAAAGTGAGTGATACAGTTTTGGAACAACATGAGGGTGAGAAAATAATGACAAAATTTAAATTTTTGGTTGAACTATCCCTTTAATTGCCGAATATGAGGTACAGCACAATTTGAAGTTCACTCGTCAAGCCCTCATCCTAACCTTACACTTCCTGTCTACATCTGTCTACATCATGTGCAGCCACGAAACCATTTGCCACGGAACGGTACTTTCTCATTCCCTCTCTTTCTCCCTGTCTGTCTATCTTGTTCCACGTCTCCTTTCTCTTCTCGGCGTACAGAAAGACCCGAGCTGGTCTGAAGCAATGTTTTGAAAGGGTGGGGGGTGCAGTTCGGGGGCATTTTCATTACGGTCAAATCTCAGGCCCGGCTCTTCAGACGTGGCCTGTGCCACCGAGCCGACAGTTTAATCATACAAACAGCACTCCATTCCCATTTCCAGCTCTCTCCTTCACACACTCCACTCCTCGCTTCATAATTCTGCGCCCCACACACTCCGCACGCAGTGCTGTGTTTTGGCTTAAAAATGACATAATCAGTGACTTGGATAAACGCCTGTTTTCTCTCAGACTGTAATCAGCCATGGTTGACGCTAGTGTGTTTTAAAGGGCCAGTAGCTCTTTTTGGATCAAGTTGTCTAGATGAAGCACAATTTGATGCTTTTGATATTGCATATATTGTACATATGATCTTAAAAATTACCCATTAGTGCTAAAACTGTATATGTGTGTGTGTGTGTGTATATATATATATATATATATATATATATATATATTAGGGCTGTCAAATGATTAATCGCGATTAATCACATCCAAAATAAAAGTTTGTGTTTACATAATAATGTGGGTTCACTGTGTACACATGCATGTATATTTAAGAAAAAAATACTATTTATATATAAAATATTTATATTTATAATATAAATGATAGTCTATATAAATGATAAATCTATATACAGTATATACATGAAAATATTTCTTAAATATATACAAGCATGTTTGTGTATTTATATATTTAAAATAATTATACACAGTGGACCCACATATATTAAGTATAAAACACAAACTTTTATTTTGGATGCGATTAATCGCTTGACAGCCCTAATATATATATATATATATATATATATATATATATATATATATATATATATTAGGGCTGTGCAAAAGTTAATTGCGATTAATCGCATCCAAAATAAAAGTCTGTGCTTACATAATATATTTGTGTGTGCTGTATCTAATTATTTTGTATATATAAATACCTATGCATGCATGTATATATTTAAGAATTATTTGCGCTTAAATTCTGTATATATATATATATATATATATATATATATAAATAAATAATCTATATTATATAAATATAAATATTTTATATATGAATTACACATTTTCTTAAATATATACATGCATGGGTGTGTATTTATATATACAAAATAATTATATACAGCACACACAAATATATTAAGTAAACACAGACTTTTATTTTGGATGCGAATTAATCGCAATTAATTTTTGCACAGCCCTAATATATATATATATATATATATATATATATACACACACACACATCTTGAATCTTACAAAATGCACAGCTTATATGTAATATGCATGAAAGTAAAAACCTACACATAGCCCCTTTAAATGCTGCATATACAGCTTAACATGCTAAATGCTAATCAGTTTGACAAAAAGAGAGACTTATAATACAAAAAAAAAATCAATGAATGCTTTGTGGTAAATAGGTTTAAAATATTATTAAATGAGCTGCTAATGAATTCACAGGCATTGAGTAGTTAGATTCCCCTTTTCCCCAGAGTCTTTAGCCTGGCTAGCCACTTGTCAGATCACAGGTGGAACACAATCAAATAAATAAAAAAAACTGCATATCACCCTGGCAGAACTGAGCAGTGCCAATAAATGCTTTTAGCAACTATTACTTCTGTGGGTGGACCACATTCAATCAATAACCAAGCAAATAAAAGCAGCGGGTACTCAGAGCATAGAAACCCCCTCATAACAGTGAGACAGCACTAAGGCACGGCTAACATTAAAACATTAAACATATAAGCCGGTCTCTGCACAGAGGGGAGCCACAACGTTCTCACATGTTACAGCACTCGTGGAATGTAAAAACGGTCCCGACTTTTTTTTTCTCTTCAAGGCTAATCAGGAATTGGAGAAAGGCTAGTAGCAGACAGGCAGCGAGGGGAATGTTGTCGTTTTTATATTTTGATAGAGAGTTGGAGCCATATACCACTCATTTGAGATAGTTCAGCCCAGTTATTAAGCTTCAAGACTTTCAGGCCTTCAAGGTAGAAGTGTAAAAGGTTTACAAGCTAGACAGCCATAAGGATCGTGGTTTCGTATTGTGAGAACAACTGAAGCCTAGTACGGTTACGGCAGATAATAAAAAGGCAGCTCTAATAAATTAATTGAAAGTCTCTAACAAAAAAAAAATTCTTATGACACATTAATCTTGTGCCGTCCACCACACGTGTACACCTGGGGTGGGAGGTTAACATATTGCTTGGTCCTAATGAAAACGCAGCCTTTATTCTGGCACCTAATGGGCGTAACACTCGCCCCACTATCCCCTCCTTTCGTTTCCCGCCTTTACGGGCTGCTAACAGGATTTACTGTACTCAGCTTTCCAGCCTAGCTTTGCGTTGAATTATGCATAATTGCGCTAGTGTACTCACACGCATGGCTAACGCTGCTATTAGCATAAAAGCTTTTTGGTTTCCTTTTTTTTTTCAGGTGGGAGGGGGATATTTTTATGTTTTGAAGAGAACTTGAATGGCACAAGATTTGCAGCATGTGTGAGTGTGTGTATTTGTTTAGTGGGGGGGGGATGTCATGGGGTGCGGTAGCTTTGCTAGCGTGTCAGGCTATATATAATTTTGTCTGGCTCAGGCTAAAACATATGGGCTCCACAGCTGTTGTAAATATGCAAATATGGAACAAACGCAGACTGTCTGACCTAGACGTACCACTCTGCTGCTAATATGCGTTTTAGACATCAACTTGTCCAGACAGACGGATAACCCCACACCCACCCCAAAATTTAACTGCCCTCTCTGCCCAATTTAAACAAAATCACCCCACCCACATGACATATCAAATCTATGAACCACAAACGATAAAACCAATAAGAGAAACGGTTATTCCAGACAGTTAGCAGTTAGTTAGCATCATTAGCATCCAATATGATACCTTTTTTAAAATAACTAAACATTTTTAAAAGGAGACTTTTCAAATCTATAATAGGCTAAAAAGAATCTATCTTTTTTTAACTTTTTTTGAGAAATACTGATTGAATGAACTGATTTAAATACAAGCGTTCAATATTGATGTGTCAAATTGTTTACAGTTGCTGAGACTACTTCATGCTGTCCCTAACAATGCGAACAAATAAATTTGCAGGGGCTTTGTTTTCTTTATCATTCTTACAAATATCATAGAGCGGTATTTACGAGAAAAAAATATATTTTTACTGCTATACGGTACTAGTCTAGTTCAGAATTTCACCCCTTTTATTACTATGAAACGTAATAATAAGAGACAAGAACTAGTCATCACGCTTTATGATGTACAAGATGGTGAAAATTTGTCTCATAAATGTAATGTTTAAACATAGTACTTTTTCTTTACGATTTGCATCATGCATTTTTGTAAAACCCAACTTATACAATTTCTTGCCATTTTGCCATCTAGTACAAATTATTACGTCTTTGCGCGAGTTTGGATCTAGTCAGTTTCGACTACTATGATGCTGCAATTTCAAGCTAAATAGTTTACATCTATTGAGGACTTTTTAAACTCTGTGTTTTCTTAAAACAGCACATACAGCTTAAAGAGATACTCCACCTTTTTTGGAAATAGGCTCATTTTTCAACTCCCCCTGAGTTAAACAGTTGGGTTTTACCGTTTTCGAATCCATTCAGATCGATTTTCTGATATTTAGAAGAATATCAGTAACCAGACCGTTTCTGGTCTCATTGACTTCCATAGTATTTTTTTTTCCTACTATGGAAGTCAATGAGACCAAATACTGTCTGGTTACTGATATTCTTCTAAATATCAGAAAATCGTCTGAATGCATTTTAAAAACGGTGAAACTCGACTGTTTAACTCTGGGGGAGCCTATTTCCAAAAAAAAGTGGAGTATCCCTTTAAAAGTAATTGAGGTGAAAATCAAATAAATAAAATCTGAATCAACCCAACAACTGGTTGAAAAAGCCAACAGACATGTACACAGACATTTCCCTGAGCATGCAGGCTAACTGCCTAAGCCCCTTTCAGATCTTCAGCTCCACTGACATGATTGTAATAAAACAAGTGTGAAGTTTTGTATTGTAAGGAGGAACACAATGTTGCCCGGCAAGCGTTTGTGTGAAGGGCGCGGATTGTCGGGTCCCACGGCACAGCAGTGCACCAGGGCCTACAGTGAGGAGTGCTGTGCATGCTAATGAGGTCATTATGGGAGGCTGTCTGGAACCGGGCCCTGCGAGTGAGGGATTTATGTAGCTAGACTACCCAGTCACAGATGTCACAGATGGCACAGGCATCAGATGCTTTGTGTGTGTTAACGCCATATTTTTCACCCATTTCCAATGATAGAACGCTACTGCAGCTTAACATAAAGCAGACAGACTGTAAAAGGATTTAAGCGATAAAGGAAACATGTGCATATGCCATGCGTGTTCAAAGGCGGCGTGGTTAACTGGGCCCACCAATAACGGGTAAGGGAAATAAGCATATGCAAACGCAATTATCTGGAATCTGCATACTGGCCCTTGATTAGGCAGATGGGCAGCGTTTAAAGTGCCGCCATCTTGGCAGGGAGACAGCTGGCAGGCATCGCGGCCATTTTGTCGAAGGCGCTGCCCAGTGGAGACGAGACAGGATGACGGAAATCTATACAATCGTCTGCCACTTTATTCGATTAACATAATGCAAATCAGGACCTTAAAACAAGACACCTCATCAACTGGAACACAACGTAAAGCTGGTGTTATTGAACCCACGCGTGACAGATTACTGAAATATTTTCTTACCGAATCCAACTTGTTCCTGTTGAGCATCCAGGGAGACTATCCACTGCAACCAGCACTCCACTTTTCGAATTGTTAGCATCGTGGGAAGGTCACGTTTCAGTCGTTCACATCCCAAGCGGGAGCCTTGCAGGAGCAACTTTTCTGGAACTTGCTCCATCTTGCACTGTTCTCCATTGGTCCATGATTTTATTAATACCCGCCAAGTGCTTCGGTCAAGGGTGAAAGCCATTACGAAGAGCAAAGCCCTTCACCTACAAGTCCTTTTCCAAGCCACTCGAATAGTGGCAACCATCAAAAAAGATCCAACCATGGTGGAAAAGGTGAAAGCGAATTCAAAATGCTCTCTTATCCCGACCCATCAGATGTAGAGCACTTTGTACATGCTTAGGAGGAGGACCACTGAAAAAAGAAGGCCTCTCGATTTGGCGTAAAAAGAGATCTCCGTCAAGCACTCATTACAACAGTCAGGGGGAATGTGCACTCATGGCGAAGACGGGGGAAAAAAAGACCTTTGACATTCTTTTTCTACTCGTTCTCCAGCAGGCAAAGTTTTATCAAGTGATGCCGAGCCTGGAAAGGCCCTCTGGCAGAACCACACACGCAACACGCACACACTCGGTGTTGCATGAAGAGCGTCAATGCTATTGGCCCACTCTTTAGCTGATGCAAGTTGACTGAGATTGGGCTGAGAGAGAGAGAAAGCGGAACACACAGGCTCCCATGGCTCCATGGCTGGAGGCAGCGTTGGGCGACCCCTGGCAGCATCTCTCCTCAGTATTGATTTCTCTCCCTCCTCGCTGCTGAGGAGCCAGTAGCCGGCGGGGAAAGCGAGCTGCCTCGCCTGCCCACTCCGACGCTCCCTTGCTGGCCCCTGCCGTCTCTCAGAGACCCGAAGACGGAGAGTCGGGACCGATGGAAGAGAGCCCATGGCGGTCCGCAGCTGTGTTCACCTGCTCCGGGTTCACTCCTCCACCACTATCACTACTCCCACTCTCCGCTCGTCTTCCGACTCCTGCCAAAACAACAGCGAGGAGAGAGATAGAAAACAAGTTTAGCTTAACTTTCAGCATTTTGCCCATTGCAAATGTCAATCCGCGGCTTTGATCAGGGAGATGTGCAAGGTGAATGTTTTGGCATCTGCTCTCAGTTAGTAATGTGAACTTTCTAACCTTGGAATAAAAAAGCTGAGGCAGGAGATTTTTTGAGTTAAGGATGTCAGGCTGAAAGAAACTGTCTGCCAAGTGCACTTAGAGCCCCTATGCTGATGCTTCCCCCGTACCGCCGACAAAACCGGGACTTTAAACAGAACTTGTAAAGCTAGAAACTCGACTAAAGACTTTTCCGGGCATGGGGAATCACATTTTCCGTGTTATTTATGGACTTTTCTTGACCGTGGGAACATCCCACTACGTTCGTATTTTATTGATTATTTTTAAATGACACTTATGACACTGTTCCAGTGCTGAAAGTTGTCTTTAAGTAGGTTAAGTGCTGAAAAATAGAGGGACCGCTTCTGAGTTTGGGGGCAGGGTGCAACCGAGGGGGCGAGCTGCATGTCTCAGACACAATAATACTATTCATTGGGTCCAGACATGGGTGTTAACACCCCTCTAGCAGCACACAATGGGGCTCCCTGGCATTGAGACAGCCTCGCTGATATTGTTAGTTCAGGGCAGCATTCGGCCGGCCGCGGGAGAAAGCGTCGGCATTGTGCCGGGCCGGCAGGACGGGCGGAGGGAGGTGAAAGGCGAAGAAAGAGAGAACAGTGTTTCTGTCAGCTCGAAGGGAGAGGGCTGGGGCAAAAAGAGGGGATGGGAGGGTGGGAGGCTGAGGCATGGCATTGGACTTGTGAAAGAGAAAGGGAAAAAATCCCTAAAAAGAAGATGGGGGTGAGAAAAAGATTGCACTATAAATATTATTGAAGGGAGGGGAGAAGGCGGAGGGGATGGGTAGGAAGGTTGGGGCTGGGAAGCCGCTTTCTGCGTTTAGGTGAATTTCATGCCTGCCATAGTTACAAAGCACAGGGGAACAATGAAACTGTGTGGCGATGGATAAAAAAAAAATTATTCAGGGAGCTTACAAGGGAGAGCGTGAGAGAATACGAGAGAGCGAAAGAGGGAGGGCGCTGCTGCAGTCGCTTCACGGTCGAAATCAGGTACGCCACTGACATCCAACTACCGCGAGAAGTGTATCTCACTAGCTTCTCCCGTCTTTCCTCTGTGTCCACATGGGGAGCAAGACAGAAAGGAGGAGAGCAGGAGGGAAGTGGAAAAATATGATTTGAGATGTGCGAACTTTGCAGAACTAGTTCAGCGGGTAAAGCATTGCAGATATCAGATTAAATAATGACAAACATGATATTGAGGTATTGAGGTCTTACTCCATACATTCTTGATACATACTCAAAAAATTTACATTTGTTCCCACCTAATCCCAAATATGTGTCTATATTCTTGCAGAAATGCTTGGCATTTGTATGCCAATAAGTAGCATTGTAACACTCACCAACAAAAGTCAATACATCCCATATAAGGAAGATATGCATCATGATACATCTCAAATTAGCATTTTTTTAAAGGAACAGTTCACCCTAAAATTAGAATTATTATTTGCTGAAACTCTTGTCCTTCACTGTATCTCTTGAATCATATTTCTCTTGTGAGCGCTTAATAGATACAAATTGTTTTTGGTGCCATCAAAAGTTCAACTTGCCGTGATATTATCATGTTAAAATATGCTTAAGCATGAATGAGAAAACTATGAAATCAATGAAAAATGTATGCATATCAATGACATGTGGCAAACTATTGTGGACTACGTTTACGATGCTTTTAAGTCAATATTTGTTTTTTCAATTTATATTTGTAAAAAACAATATCCTTCAAAATCACGACAAATGTAATTTTTGAGTAAACCATTACTCTGCAATAAGGCACACTGTGCATGACCATGAGCTTTATTTTTTTTACAGGTGTGGAATACTTGAATCCAAGGACTGTATTTGCCAAAAACTTTTTTTTTTCCTAAAGAAAAATATACCAAAGCATCTCCTCTCACTTTTACAATAGCAAGGCCAGTCAATCTGCCCTTGCTGCAAAGGTTCAAGAAGATCTCTGCAAAATCTATGATTTGACTCTTCAGGCTTTCTTCAACACAAAAACATTAGTTTTTGTACTAATAAAACAAAACATTAGTACACACAGACACACGCACTGGTTTTGACCTTACACAAATACTCTACATAAATACGCAAACACATTTCAAAAGAGCTCCAGTTTCTTCTGCACAACACCAAGCCTGCTTTTCAAGAACACTACTTTATGAAACGCTACTGTTTGTTTCCCTCCTGGTTAATACAGAGCATCTGTTCCCATGGCAACCTCACCTCCTCTTCCGTCTCTGACTGATGCTGGGGCAGCGGGGGCGCGGCCTGTCCGAGGACACGCCCCCTGCATCTCACTGCAGCCCATGAAGGAGAAACACAATATGATCAAATACACTATATGGTCAAAAGTATGTTTTCCCCTTGGATAAGCCCTTTATATACAATTAGGAGAACTGGTTTTGAAATAATAATAAGTGTGATATTTGGGTGTCCAGGTACTATAGACCACGTAGTGTAGTCATATTTATGTTATTAAGAGAATACATAAGAAGTCTTTTTTTGTCCATAGAATAAAGGTCAAAGGGGTCCAACACATTTTATTGTACAGAAAAATTCTTCAAAATATTTTGTTTCACGGAAGAAAGTCTTAAATATTTGGAATGACATGAGGGTGAATAAATGATAACACTATTTTTCCATTAATTATCCCCTCAACTATAAGTAAGCCAATTGTTGGTTGATAACCATGAAAAGGTATAAACACTTCGCCACTTTGTCAAAAAATATTTCGTTTGAACATTTCGACCAGCCTGGGGTGCGTTTCCTGTACAACGACGTAGTTCGCTGATTCACTACCATAGTACGATGCATCGTTGGAAAAATCAACTAGCTAGTCACGACTGTTTCCCGAAACCCACTGTCGCAAAGTATCGATTCAACCACGGTGGTTTCGCACGTGGTGGAGTAATAACTACTTTTAATGAAACTGTTTGAGATCCAATTAATGCTAGATTTGTTTTATATAAATTACAGACATGTCATCTGAGGACTATTTCTAATTGTTCTCAGTTGTTTTGCTTTATTACCAGACTCAATATTTGGCTCGTTCTTACATAGTAGAGCACGTTCGCACATGCGCACTCTTCAAACACGTTACTGACAAACTTAAAGACGTAAATTCCATTTGTATGTATTCTAAATAAAAGACACCGGTTGTACTGAATGTCAGCTTGCTTTTTTTGCTCAAGATAAGGATTTATTACCTCCAAATATCATGCAATATAGAAACGATGCCTCTAACCACAGGTCGAGAGCTGTCGTTCAAACCACACAACTTTGCGATGCTGTTTGCGAATGTTCGTTGGAACGATGTTTTCGGGAAACACCGACTCATTGAACTATGCTGACAACGACGGAACTTGCGACCATAGTTGGCTAACGATGCTTTCGGGAAACGCACCCCTGCATAGCAACACTGGCTCAACCGATGGTGTGGGTTTGGGGGCGTGGCTACCTGTTTAACCAACCAATAGCAGATGAGAAGAGTGGTTCTTGACACCAGTTCAAAAACAACGGCTGCATCTGAAATAGGATACTTCCCTACTATATATAGGCGAAAAACAGTATGTGACTATGTCTGAATTCACAGTACTCATATAAGAGTAGGCAAAGAGTAACCGAATGACCAACTACTTCCGGCAAGTTTCTGAACTGTGCATACGATGGACACTTTACTATCCCATGAGGTCACTGGAAAGGATTTATGAATGGCAGTGAAGCAACGCACTGGCGCTGGTAGGCCACATGATAATGACAACATGGCAAATGTAAGTCCCGATTATATTCGTACACATATTCATACTATGTAGAACATGCTTTTTTAACAGTCGTGAAGTAAACACTTATTCAAAATAAGTACCTACTCGAGATTCTACTACCATTCTGCTTGGTCTCACTTCACTGTAACGCGATGCACTTAAAGATCAACAATACTGAATTTCCCTTCTTCCACGGCCTTCACAGTGTATTGGATTCACATGTCGCCGATATGTCTGACATAATCTCCACATCACAAATGCTGCAGCTCAACTACAGCAGATCACAGTACAGTACACAGTCGGCTAAAGCCAAGCTGTGGGCATCACTCGCTCTGATAACAGGCTGCATTATTGGGACAAGATGTTTGATGTAGGGGCCAGATATCCCCTCAGCGCTGCGACATAGATCACAGCACCAACCAGCGTCGGATTGGCTTTTCTAACTCCTTACTGAGACCACAGGGGAGCTGTTCCACTCTGCACATCAGTGGGTCTCCTCCTCGCCACTGCCGTTTCATCTCCATGGACTGTCTCCCAGGCCCGCATGAATAAGTAACCGTACACACGAGCTCAGCTCTCGGCTTTGATGTGCCGAGTGCCGGTAGCTGTTAGCTGGGCTGGATGAGCGGGGCTCTGCCGCTCGGGTCAGAGGGCTCGCTGGCTGGTGGGTTAATGTACCTCTGTGGCCCGTGGGTAGGTCCTTTGTCCCAGTGGAAGGGATTACACCGGTGGGAGAGGGGATGGACAATGTGACCCTCCTGAGAGGGAGGGGCACCAGGATTCCTTGCCATTGAGGCGGGTGGTTAACTTCTCACTCAACTCAATTACCTAAGCTGAGCGGGAGGGGAGAACTCACGAGCAGGAGAACGTCTCAACAACCTGGGAGAGGAAAATGACAGCAGGGCTAGCAAAGGCTAATGATAGCTAACAAGCAAGGGATAATAACGTTCTGTTGATTAAACCAATCTCCTTCATAGCGTTACCTCAAATATTTACCTGGCGACCAGGTAACTTACTTTTTTAAGTTAAACCAACAATATTTTGTTACAGTGTAATAATGTTGTCACAAATTAAACCTACAACCACAAAGAGTCTTGGATCATTCAGAAGGGTTTATTTTGGGATAATGATGGGCTGACTGTACTGTATCCCAATACATTAAATATAATAATACATATGAGTAATAACACTAATATTAATAAATAATAATATTTAAAATATATAATTGTGTTTACTTCCAGTCTTGTGGAAAATGATAATAAGTTAAGTCCAGGGCTGCATCCAAAATCGCACACTCACTTGAGTAGGTACGTATTGTGAATAAATAATTACTTCAAGACCACTAAAAAAAGTATGTTCTATATAGTATGAATGTGTTTAGGATATATATGATCTGGGCATACTACATTCGTCATGCCACATTATCATGTGAACCAGGGTTAGTTGCGTCGCTTTGCTGCCATTCATAAATCCTTTCGCGTGGCCTCATGGGATAGTAAAGTGTCCATCGAATCCATGTTTCAATATCTCGCCATGAAGAGGTAGTTCATCCAAGTACTTTCTGTCTAATTTTGAGTACAGTGAATTCGGACATACTTCTATTGTCATATATAGGGTAGTAAGCGATTTCGGATGCAGCCTGAGTCCAGTTAACTTTGGTTTGCTCTAGTGGTAAATACCATAACTACACCATAATGCTAGCATAAAGTAACTTTCATCACTGACTAACATTTAAAAGTTCTTTGGATGACCCTTAAGCCTGGAACACACCAAGCCGACGTCGACGAACTAGCGCTGATGAAAGCCGACTGTGTTGTCGCCTAGGTAAAAAGCTCCACTTGAACACGCCGAGAGAACTACCGCCGACTGTTAGCTAGGATGTGCGTCTCTGCGCCTACGTGTAAATGAGACAACTGTCCATTTACTGCAGATATATTCGTCTATATTCGCCATTCAAAAAGAGAAACCCACGCTGCAGGCTGCAGATACACACCGTAAACAAACAGCTTTTGAAAATCAATCCTGCTAAACAATTTCTTTATTCCACTTCGCTCATGTTAATATTCAAATACTCGCCAAGGAACACTCAGGTATGATGATGAAACATGAACAGCCTTCTATCTGTACCGTTTTGATTTCTTTGCTCGCTGTTTTGCTATTATTCTCTTGCACTGACTCAAGCTGAACAGCCAATCAGAGTTCACTCTTTCACCGATGGCCCGACGCAGATTCAATGTCGAATCGGCCAGAAAAAAGCGGCGGGGACCAATTTTAGCCAACGGTGCGGAACCGTGCGTAAAACACACTAAGAAGATTTGGTCGGGCGACGCACAAAAACTGCCCGGCGGCCGACCGTTGGCTTAGTGTGATCCAGGCTTTAAAAGCATGAAACATATTTTTCCACATCTGCAGCAAAAAGGTCTAATAAAGTTTCCGGATCCGATTGCCAATAAACAAAATAAGGCCATATAGATATCACAAACTTCCTGAAACAAATTTATATGAGTTTCTATACATTCTCATACTTTACACTATGGTGTCTATTATGTCTAAGGCCCCGCCCACACTACTGCATTTTCGTTTAAAAACTGAGAATTAAAACGAATACGATTTCCGTCCACTCCGCCGTTTTATCTGCGTATTAGAATTGATATTTGTCCACATTAAAATGACTGAAAAGCGGATCACGTGACCATTCACCAACACTGGGCATGTGCGTGTCGGCGTAAACAGTGGCTGATGAATCAGGTAAGAACACGTCATGACTGATGACACCCAATCATAGAGCCGAGCGTGAGCCTCTGCGTCAGCGTTTCTAAAGTCCTTCATTTTGTCCCGTCTTCACTGAAACGCCCTCTGGAGATTTAAAACGGACTGCAGCGTTTCTAAACTTCTCCGTTTTTGGTCTTCGTTTTTTCCGTTCAGTCTGGACGGGAGGTGCAGACGTAGCAAAAGGTCTCAGTTTTTAAACGAAAACGCAGTAGTGTGGACGGGGCCTAAAACACTTTATTGTCATAAAGTTTAACACACTTGAGGCCCTCCTCAAAAAAAAGAAGCAGATCACAAAAACAGATCTTCTTAAGTAGGGCAGAGCCAAATGAAACAGACATGGACACAAAGCTCTGACCGCAGAGCATGTTAAATCTCACAAATCTGGTATTAACAAGCGAGCCTATGACAGAAATGTGTAAAGACAGCCGAAAGCAGAGGCGCTAGATACCAGGTGCACTTAAGACTCTTTATGGACGTCAGTAGAGCTTTCCTACACCCACCACCACCTTCAATGCCTGACTAGCCCAGCTCTCTGTTAGCCATATTGATCCTGACAAGGAGGAGGGGTGGGTTTTTTCTATACATACACTGTAACAGCACAGTCACTTGTCTATCCTCTCTGACCCCTTCATCTCACTCATCAAGGTTAAAGAACTCTCCAGAAAGAGGAAGAGAAGGCTAGGGTGGCACTCATGCGGCGTGGTGAAGGGGAGAGAGAGGGATTTTCACGGTGAGCTTATCTGTCTTCATGAAAGTAACCGCCTCAGGGTGCCACTGTAACAGAAGCAACCTGAATAAGCCCCCCACCCCCACTTCAACCCCAAACACAATCACACCTCCCACTCAATTGAACAGAAATAGATTTACGGGATCCATAACGAGGCCGCGGATCGCAACACAGCATCGTTCACGGAAGTTTGCGTTAATTGCACAAACGGTGTTTAGCTAGTCACAAAACTTAAAGGTTTTTTGATACTGTCAATGATAACGGAGCCTCGACAAAAAAATGCACATTGTGAATAAAACATTTAATATCGCATGGTATTAATGCGCTAAGAATGTTTTTGGAAGAAAAATCATCAATAGTCAATAATGTCAAGCTTGAGCTGTGGGTGTGAGGAGCTAAACAAGGAATAAACAATTTAATAGTGTTTGCATGTTATACTTACAGTATGAGCTTAATATGATATTTAATTATAACATGTGTACTATATCTGCACAAAATGACACAAAAAAGTTATCCGCTAGTCAGAATACGCAAGTCACATTGTGAATATGCTCTTTCCGAAACAAAATGCTAAACATGGCAGGATATTGAATATTTGGTGTAAAATGTTATTTTCACTGAGTGAAATTTCCATTTTAATCAGAGTAAAATTTTCCAAAAATGTATAAACTAGAGCTGTCAAACGATTAATCGCGATTAATCACATACAAAATAAAAGTTTGTGTTTACATAATATATGTGGGTGCACTGTGTATAATTATTTTATATATAAATACACACATGCATGTATATTTAAGAATAAAAATATTATTTATATATAAAATATTTATATTTATATATAATATAAATTATACATAAATCTATATACAGTAAATACATAAAAATATTTCTTAAATATATACAAGCATGTGTGTGTGTTTATATATATAAAATAATTATAAACAGTTCACCCATATATATTATGTAAACACAAACATTTATTTTGGATGCGATTAATGCGATTATCGCATTAATTGCGATTGTCTACAGCTCTAGTGTGAATATATATACTAAGTATACAGACTAAATTTAAAAGGTGCAATGAAACGGAAGTAGCAAAAATAAATTGTATATTTTGAGGTACATTGGAGTGTCAAAAGAAAAAACGGTAGCCCTTTATTTTACAGTCCTGTTCCCCATGTACATACTTTGTACTTGTTATAGTAATTACAATAACTGGTTAATGTACTAACCCTGAACCTACACCTAAACCTAACGTTAACCCATGTAGTTACTGTTACATATTAACCAGTGCTTTCTTAGGTAAGTGCACTGTAAGTACATGTACTGTAAAATAAAGTGCTATGGAAAAACAATGAGTAAAACAAAAAAACGAACAATACAATGGAGCAAAAGTCCCTCTGTTGAAAGATATATGACCTAATATACATATCCAAACATAAAAAGTGGATTTTTGACAGATTTTTGAGTGAACTATCTAACACTTTAGAATAATAGTCCAACATTAATAGGTAACTATGCAGGAAGTAATGCAGGACCAATAGTACTACCTTAACCCTTCAGCTTCAACTATTAACTAATATGTAAGTAATAGCAAATTAGACAGAGATAGTCTCTTATTAGGTAATCAATAATTACTGAACAAGATTAGCCTCATTAATAACTATCCACTAACTATGACAAATTATAAAGCATGACTAATTAATTACTAATCACAACATTATTGTGTATCTGAGACGTAATCATTCATCTTTTGTACTCAGAACATGGTCATAAAATGCATCACTAATTACTTAAGTGTTGCCTGGTCAGTCTGCAGGAACCACTAGTGATCTGGACTATTATTTTTAAGTGAGCTTTCCTAGCTGCAAAAAGACTGACTATAATACAGTGATAAGCAGTAAATAACAAATGTGTGAGGAAAAGACCAAAATGTGCAAGTTGGTCAAACAGCTTCATTAGAAAGACTGAGCTAGAACAGCAGCAAATAAGCAGGATCCTTAAACAAACAAAAATAATATACATCCGCACCTTCTCGAAACGAGGCTCAGAACACTTTCTCTTTAATTGAAGCACATCTGATCTATTACGCCGGCCATGCGCTAAACAAAAGGCTATTCTGGGCCCGGAAGCTCGCTACAACCCCACGCTGAATTAACATGCTGTACGTTTCCCTCATTGTGCAGGGTGATTGCCCCAATGCATCTTCTCGCTCAGCTAATTAAGTGAGTCTCTTCTTTGTCTTGCTGTACTCCAGGAGCCTCTGAATAGGAGAGGAGAGGGGCGATGCCAGAGCCTGTGCTTGTTTATCAAAAGAATGGGGCTTATTGCAGGACAAATGTACCATAAAGGAGTGTAAACGGCACAAGGTGGGTGGGGAGAGGCAGAAAGACTGTGACACACTGGCCGAGTTTGTAATACGCCTTTAACAAGATGGCACTTTCTATTGAAGACGAACCCGGAGAGACGCAGGGTCCATATTCGCTAATAGACTGCATGTATAGGGCCATAAACGTGTAGTCAGGCGAGTGAGCTCTACAGAAAATGGGGAAACAAACATGCAATTAAAACTAAGAAGCATTTTATGGACCTTTCAACATAAAAGCACTAAAAGCCAACAAGATGCACTAAAAATAGTTTAATTATAATATATATAAACATATATGGGTTATTTTAACTCAACTTTGGGTCAAATAATGGACAAACCCAAACTTTGGGTTAAAAATGTAATTAAAAAATTTAACCCAATGGCTGGGTTCATCCATATTTGACCCAAAGTTGGATTAACACAACCCAGCAATTTTTAGAGAGTATATAAAAATAAAAATATATATAAACACAATATATTTTTCCTGCATTATTCATTTTTTTCACATATTTTATAAAAATGGTGTGTGAAAAATACACTCTAAAAAATGCTGGGTGGTTTTAACCCATCATTTGAAAATATGGTCAAACTCAGCCATTAGGTTAAATGTTTAAATTACATTTTAACCCAACATCTGGGTTTGTCCATATTTACCCAAATTTGAGTTAAAACAACCCAGCATTTTTTAGAGTGTATATATTAATATATAAAAGTAAGGCTGTTTTCTCCAGAAAAATATAAAAACATGCACTCTAAAAAATGCTGGGATGTTTCAAACCAAATTTGGGTCAAATATGGACAAACCCAATTGTTGGGTTAAAAATGTAATTTAAAAAATTACAGTTGAAAGTGAAAGTTGAAGTTGGGTTAAAATTTTATAATTACATTTTTTACCCAACATTTGGGTCTGTCCATATTTGACCCAAATTTGGGTTAAAACAACCCAGCATTTTTTAGAGTGTATATATTAAAATATATTCATATATATAAGTAAGGCTGTTTTCTTCTGAAAAATATAAAAATATGCACTCTAAAAAATGCTGGGATGTTTTAACCCAAATTTGGGTCAAATATAGACAAACCCAACTGTTGGGTTAAAAATGTAATTTAAAAAAAATTACAGTTGAAAGTGAAAGTTGAAGTTGGGTTAAAATGTTAAATTACATTTTTAACCCAACATTTGGGTTTGTCCATATTTGACCCAAATTTTGGGTTAAAACAACCAAGCATTTTTTAGAGTGTATATATTAATATATATTAATATATAAAAGTTAGGCTGTTTTCTCCTGAAAAATATAAAAACATACACTCTAAAAAATGCTTGGTTGTTTCAACCCAAATTTGGGTTAATCATGGCCCAACCCAATTGTTGGGTTAAAAAATGTAATAAAAAATACAGTTTTGAAAGTTGTCCATATTTGACCCAAATTTGGGTTGAAACAACCCAGCATTTTTTAGAGTATGGCTCTGATTTAGCATCCCAGTTCGACCGGCACAGTCTGAATATCCAAAAATCATCTATCTATCTGAATGTCCATGCATAAGATCAAAATATATGACTAAAAAATGTCAATATTTGGGGAACCGACTGATCTCTGAACAGCAGGTGTATGCCTGTGTAAGTCCCGGTTAGCTTGTTAATTTTCAGAATCTAGGACTGTTGGTCTAGAACTAGACAATGGCCTCAATGTGACCGAAATTAGAGTCAGGGTCTTTCACGCTGCCCCGTCTCCCCAGTCTGAAGGTGGCTGTGTGCACACACCAAATAAATGAGTTGTGTGTATGCATTGTCTGCGTACACAAGCTCAGTGTATATATTAGCAAAGTGACTTGACCCTGGCAGACTCGGGCCACTGTTTTGCCCCATTGCTGGGTCGTGGGAAAAGGGGAGACCTCCTTTCACAGCTGCTCTGGCCGTTGCATTGAACCAATGGAGGCGCGGACCCTGCCAGCCCCCTCCCCGCTGGTCCCATTCACCTCGCAGCCTGCTGCCTTTTCATAACGTCCCCGCTAAAACTCCCTCCTCCCCACACACACCACCCTCATCTTCATAAATACACTTCACTATTGAGGCAGTATTTTGCATGGCAATGTCACAGAGGCCTTACTCAGCTCAGCTAGCTTTTCTATTCTTGAGAAAATCAGCCGATTTCTGCACCCGGTTTTGACGTTGCCAGCACACAGCACACTTTAAGCAATTCGCTGTAAGAAAATGTAGGCTTTTTGTAGCTTTTAAACAGAAAGAAACATCAATCAGTTTTCTACAGAGAAGCATAGGCTTTAATTTATGTTAGCATATGCTAGCGCTAACAACAAAACCCTGCCTTGAACGCAACCCCCTTGAGCGCATGCATTTAAAGAGATTTATTTCCTATCAAGGCGTATAATGCAGGGGGTATAATTCAAATGAACTTACAAAGCGAGCTATCGAGCCCTGTATATGAATTCCAATCTATAAAGAATTTTCCTTTCTGTTTTTTTTTTTTTTTGTAGACCAGAGGCTTTCAAACAAATGAAAACTACCATGAGTAATATATCTACAATTTGGTTTGGTTCACAGCATTAGCCTGAGAAAACCACTGCATAAATCTCAAAATAAATTGTTGCTTAGAAACTTTTAGTCAGACGAATTCACTTTACAAAAGGGAATCAAAGTTTATGATGCAATGCTGTTCTAGTGATGAATGTAGCATTGTAATGCTAATACAACTAGCATACTAACTAATCAACTGGAGAGATTAAGCTAGATTTTATGTTTTCTGAAGTAAATGTGCATTGTTTGTCTGTACAAACCTTTTTTTTACAGTCAAACCCTAAAACTGCCACAATATTAGAGCTGGTCTGATAACTTCCCTAGTATATGATAAGCATTCTGAGTGGTTTCGATAGCATTGCTAGGTGGATGCTAAGCTGTTCTGAGTAGTTATATGCATCAACCACAAAGTTTATATGATATTCTGTGCCCAAAAATATGCTTGAGGTCTTCTGTAAATCGAATTCTATGATGTTTTTTTTTCTGGTGTTTTTATCAGCCAGGCGAAAAAAAATCATCTGATTGCTTGAAAAGTTTAAGTAACAATAAAAACACTTATATTTAAAAAGAATCATTAAAACTTAAAATTTAAACTTATTTATTTTTTTCATTTTTGATTTTGAGCATCATTACTCCAGTCTTCAGTGTCATATGATTCTTCAGTAATCATTCTAATTTGCTGATTTGCTGTTTTAGAAACATTTCTCATTACCAATGTTGAAAATAGTTGTTTAATATTTTTTGTGCAAAGTAATACATTATGCACTATTTTCAGGATTTTAATGATGAAAGTTTAAAAGAACAGCATTTATATGAAATAGTAAAGACTTTAACATTGTTACAAAAGATTTCTGTCACGTTTGATCAATTTATTGGACCTGAATTTCATGAAGAAATTACTCACCCTAAACTTTTCAATGTTAATAAGATATTGATGTATAATTCATGTCTGTAGCACAAAAAGAGGTTTTGCACTCTAAAAAATGCTGGGTTGTTTTAACCCAATTTTGGGTTAATTTGGGTTAACCCAATTTTAAAACCCAAATTTTAACCCAATTTTAAAACCCAATTTTAATCCAAATGTTGGATTAAAAAATGCAATTAATACATTTAACCCAACAGCTGGGTTTGTCCATATTTGACCCAAAATAGGGTTAAAACAACCCAGCATTATTTAGAGTGTGGGTGGAAAATATTAAGTATGAGCAATAACAACCATTTTAAGAGAAAACTGCAGGGACTTGATCTAAAACACTAGTAATTTCCTGGTTTTCTGATTCCACGTTTGCCCATAAACATTTGATCACAATGGTTCTGTCCATGTGAGGCATATATACACCTTCTAACTGAATATCAATAATTCCTGATACATTTTCAAAGCATTGCACTAACAGCGCAATCGTCCGTGGCATTTACAAATGGTAATAGTGCAAGTCAACAGACAGAACATCTAGAGAAATCTATAGATTTTTGTGTGCGCGTGAGGCACGGAGAATTTGTTTATATGTGCTGCCTCTTCTCTCTCCTACATGCATGATTTCAGAAATCTTGCCTCGCACTGAACTATCGAACCTTGCGTGCGTGATATTGAGTTCCTCTATAAAAAGTGGGGGCTCGTCCGGGTTAATAAAGAATAAGGAAAAGCCATGGATAAGGGTGAAAGGTGGCTAGCTGGTATGGAGCGAGGGTTTCTCATAGCCACAGGGTGCTAAGTCCCCTCTGATCCTCTGTCTCTGATTCCACAATTCAATTCTTCCTCTGGGCAATCATGATCTAGAACTAGGCCAATGTCACAGACTGTTTTTCTGGCTTACAGAATGGGGGAGAAAGAGACTCCATTGCTTGCTCTCTCTTGACCAACTTGATATCCCTCCACTAGCCCTTTTCATAGTTAGCGCCCAAATGACACCCTATATACTTATACACTATGTACTCAACTGTGTAGTTTATAAATTCCATATGGTTATTATGTAATTCAACATCAGAGTCTGATCCCCACTCCCCATCTTCAACATATTTAAAACTGTGACAGTGAAACCTGTGAATTTACAAAAAAATCTACTAGTAAGTAGATCTACTAAATCTAAATCTACTAAAAATCCTTTAGTAAACTCATTTACATCCAGGTATTTAAAGAGATAATTCACTTTGAAATTAATTTTTGGTATGTTTTAGCTTACCTAAAGGGCATCCAAGATGTAGGTGTCTTTATTTCCACAGTATTTTCAATTTGGATATTTTTAGGTCAAACCGTTCTTGTCTGTCAGTCATATAATGGAGGTCTATGGTCACCACCTCATAGAGCATGCACAGAGAAGTCCAAATTAAACATGATTTAATGATTCATAAATGCAAGTACACATTGATGGCCTAAGACAAGTAACGAGCGGTTTGTGTGAGAAAACGAACAGTATTTATATCGTTTTTACCTCTTGTTACCACAACATGCGTCCGCGCCCTCAGATCACTTGGACGTGGCTGTGCTTACAAGAGGTAAAACGATATGAATACTGTTCGTTTCTCACACAAACTGCTCATTTTGTGTCTTAGGCCATCAATGTGTACTTACATTTACGAGTCATTAAATCATGTTTAATTTGGACTTCTCTGTGCATGGTCTTTAAGGTGGTGACCATAGACCTCCATTAAATGACTGACAGACAAGAACGGTTTAACCTAAAAAATCAAAATTGTAAATACTGTGGAAACAAAGACACCTACATCTTGGATGCCCTTGAGGTAAGCTAAAACATACCAAAAATGTCAACGTGAACTATCCCTTTAAAGTGCACTTTTAACACTACTCACACTATTTATACTATTCCTCAAAAAACAGATCTTGTGCATTCCCTTGGGATAGATGCAGTATCTCTTTTAAAGGGTAAAAGATCTCAAGGAAGTACTTCAACTGTAAAGACTTCCATAGTCCATTTATTCTATATTTCTTCTGTATGATACAATAAGAAATTATATGAACTCAGTGCTTATATGGACTGACTTAAGCCACACTACCTTCACAAAAGTGCCATAAAACGAGGCTACTTTCTTGTGTGGTGGCGTAAGCGCGCTGAATACACTGCGTGGGAGAGAGTGGGTGAGTTTGAGAATTCAGTGTTAAGGCAAAGGGAGAGAGAGAGAGAGAGAGAAAAGGTGCTCATTTCTTTTTCAATCTGTGTTTCACAATGCATGTGTGCCTGGAGAATTGCAGCTAAAGTTCACATGGGGGAGGGAAGGTACCTGCCCCCATCTCGCAAAACCCACTAGAGTTGGGGAGAGGAAGGGGGGCTGGAAAAAAGGACAGAATGAAAAAAGTGCCATTGAACTCTGACTTGAGATTGTGAAGGGAGAGAAAGAGAGAGGGTGTGAGTCTGAAGAGGGTTAGAGTGAGGGCTTTGGTTGGAGGAGAGGGGCGGCGGACGAGAGGAAAGAAGGGAATTAGGAAGGTGAAGGACTGAACCACCCTCATAGCCTTTCCACATGAGCACACCTTATATACACACACACACACCGCCGGGACTCCTGCAATATTTTAAAGGGATAAGGCTCTGAACAAAAGAATTAAAATATAGATCACACAAACGGCCTTCCCATCTCCTGTCCGGCAACAGTGTGGAAACAAATTGGATGAGAGAGGGAGTGAATGAGTACAGCGCTACACTGTCAAGATCGTAAAGATGAGCATCACAGTTAAAGACAGCGATAAATTACACTACTATGATCAGAGTAACATATTAATATTTAATTAGATCCTGAGCCACTGATTTCAAGTCTTGTACTATTTGCAATTCAATCAATTACTTCTAAAATGCCATTTTAAAAATGAATAGGCCTATTATTTATATAATACCATTTATTTTTGTATTATATAAATAACAATATATGATATTAAATAATAATATTACAGTGCATCCTATGCTAGTCTCTGTCTCCTTGTTCCTGGGTAAAACATAAACATAAATTTGAGCTTTGAAATGAAGATATAAGCCAATGCCTGGCAGGATACGGCTCTGACTAGAGTCATGTGACTTAAGTCTGCTTTACTCCTTACCACCAATGAGCAAGGGCAAACACTGTTGCCATAGTAATCTCTCCTATGTTTGCCATCCAGCATTTTTTGGGGGAAAAGAAACCCGTTTTGATGTCACGCGAAAGCTATATCACCACAGAATCTCAACCAAAATGTTCCCTTGATATAAATACTGAACATCTAGACAAAAAAATGGCATCTAAGCAGCATCTATATGGTTAGTCATTATAAAGGTTTAATTATTGTATATACGTTATATGTGTATATGTTAATGTTAATATATGTCAATAAAGAACATAACTGAACTGCTCTTATGTAGTAGCAACAAGAGAATCTGTTACATGTTTTTTTTCTTAAACATGTAACCTCATGCAGAAGGAAAGTCAAGGTCATAGAGCGTATGACAATGGTTCATCACTCACCTGATCTGTGGTCAGTTGGTTTCTGCGTTTTGTGATTTCTGAAGTCTTCTTTTCCTTTAAAAACACAGAAATACACATCTTAATGATTTTAGCATATCAAGTCAAAATAGACGCATTTTTGGGACATTTCAACATGATGCTGTTATTATTTTGTTTAAAAGTTTGCTTGAAATCCGCTCATCTTTCATCTTTGTGAGGCTCATTATTTTCAAGTGGACATAAATAGGTAAACTCATTTTCAAACAACTTTTTTTCAATCATGCATCCACCTGTTTACTAGATCTTAAAAGGTCACCTGAATTCATGTTTAACATCACTTTCTTTGTCAGAACACAATGGCATGCAGGCAAATTATGCAGGATTCAGAAAATAACATGGCATGCTTACAAAATATATAAAAAGCTTATTATGAAATCTTCTTACATAACCACTAAAAAGCTGTGCAGATTTTTTTTTAATGTGACGTAAGCTTTAATAATTTATGTCCAGGGTTTTCAAACGGGGGTCCACAGACCCTTGAGGGTCCCTGAAGGCACTCAAGTGAAATAATAAAACCTATATTAGGCCTATTTTATTTATTTTTTCCTTCTTGAATTTTCATTAGCCTATACTTCTAACTATTTGAACAACATTTACTAATGATCTGTTCAGAATTAATATATAATCTGGGTGAAGAGTCCCTAATTTCCCCTAAAAAAGTTCAAGTTTAGCTTGAGAAGCAAGGCTTGACATGATATGAGAAACAAAGCTTTGTAAACGCTTTCTAAAACAGAACGAAAATAATTTAGCACATAATAGACTAATGAAATTAAGTGTAGCGATATAGATAATAAAATATATATTTCTTCCGGTTCATGTCAGTTCAGTTTTATCAATGTTTGTGCGGAATTCAATTTAAAGTTTCTTTTGACGGTTAAAGAGCGCGTGACGTAGCTTTAAAGAGACCTACCGTCAAAGGAAGATACTTTATGTGAAAAGATTCATATTTTCAATATTTAAACTGCCTAATGAGAACAAAAATAGAGTCAGACATATTTTATTTCGGCTATTATATGTTGGTGTCTTAATCTAGTCAGGTTGGGCATTACCGTCGCGTCGAGAGTCACCTGAGGGGATTTTGGCACATTTGGGCGCAATAAACAAAAGTGCTGACGAGGTAGGTAACTGTTTATTTCGTTTTGAGACACACGCAGACTTCGTGTTTTTCATTCACTGTATGTGAATTAATAAAATATTTCGTCAAATAGCTACAATAAATAATTAAAACGTTTAAAAACGGAGGTTTTATTCCATTATTTGGACTACAACAGTGGATAGCGAGGCGGTTAAAAAAAGCTAGCGAGTCTGTGGTGTATGCAAAATATTTTAATATAAGACATACTGGGCCCGTTTATATCTGCCAATGTAAGAGTGCAAATATAAAGGATGATTTTCGTTCCCATTTCATTTCTTGGATCATAGGCCGTTGCTAAGATACCAAACTCAGAATTCATAAGTTCAGCGGAGAAATGATTGACATTTGCTTTTTGAGGTAAAAATGAAAGAGGAATAATAATAGATAAAACGTCCACTTTTATTGTGAGTAACAGTACCTGTTTGAAACTTAATCTATTTGAATGAAATTCAGAGAGCAGACTGCAAACAAAATTACTAAAAAATACAAGGTAGGTTAAATAATGTGTTATGTGTGTTAATTACTACTTGTCACTAGCACCAATTTTAATAATATACAAACATACAGTGAACATGATGCCAGCATTAAAGAAACAATAGATTATCCAATTGGCATATTTTTTTATAAATACTACTGTCTAAATAATGTAGTCTGTCATCTGATATTCACAAGCTAGTTTTGCTAGACCAAAAAAAGGATTTGACCCTAAAAATGGCTGTTTTTCAGAACATAGTCAAAAAAAATCAAATGTTATTACCACTTTCCTGCAGCCCAAATGTATGCATCTTTCAAAACACACTCATTTATAGCCACACACTTATACTCACACCCAAAGAGAATTCGAAACACACATGCCGATTTTAAGGCCTTGTTCCAAAACTGCTTCTTAACGCAGTGATAAAATAAGTATTGTGTTATCTATCTTTTACTAAATTCACAAACACAGTCTCTATAGGCATAAAATGAATTATGCATATTTTTCATAATAAATGGTCTTATATAGCCTATTATCAGAACAAAATAAAGGCAATGCATCGAAAAAACTGCTCAAATATCCTCACAAAACCCTGCCTGCAGCATCTATCCTCGTATTTTGAATCTGCAGTTAAACTGGGATGCAGAGTTGGTTACATTTAATTCAGATTAGTAGACGTAGACAATAGCAGTGCTGCGTATGCCAGGTGCTAAGACAAGACTCCATCTGCTGGGGCCCCTAACGCAGGACCAGACACATATTAATGTGGGAAAATGTCTGGGCGCCTCTCAGACAGGCCTCTCGCTGCACCTCAGACTCGGTTTGTGTCATGCATCTATTACACGTCTCTGCCCTGCACCCCCCAAAAAATTGCACATATAGTGATTTGTGCGAAACAAACAAAAAAATATGTTTAAGCAATCAGCAATTACCGAGACAATTGGAGGCGAGTTTCCTGATTCCACATAACCACCATACTAAACATTTGCCATTCACAAATATGGTAAACATCACCTTTGTGGTATTTTATCAAAAAAACAAAAACAAAAAAAAAGAGATTACATTGCTCTTATTGAGTCAAACTTAAAGGCGTTCTTTTTGTACAAAGAAAAATGCGTAAAGATCCATCTCTAGCTGTCATATCACTCATTAACAACATGCATTTTACCCTTGCATAACATCCTAGTATTAAAAATGGCTGTGGGTGATGTAGCACTAACCAGACAGGGACATAAATTGCCAAAAACAACAGCTAGTATATGACTACAACTGTCAGATAGGCCTATAAATACTAGAGTGCGTATCAGAGGCCTATAGTTTCATAAAAAAGATCTCATTTTAAGACAAGACACATTTACACTGCATGTGTCATAAGCAGCCTGTTTAAAATAGCATGGACATTTATTTTACATGAGTAATTTTATCATTTGGATAAGCAACAAAATAAGCACAATAATCCTCCTCTTAGGCAGATGAAATTCTAAAATATCTTGCAAAACGCACATTGACAGGTGTACAAACACGAGGTCAGCCTTTTATCTCGTTTTAACCTCAAAAAGGGAACATTTTGCAGTTTATATTTTATAATAAGCCACACATATGGATTATTTCCTAGTTAAGGCAGTACAATAAGACACAAAGAGTGTCAAACCACACACCTCCGAGGTTTGACTTTCCCATATTACATGAGGACCACGTGACCCAGACGATCCGACCAATCGGTTGAAACACCTCGATGAACCGATTCCTGTCATCCCGAATTCATACATCAACATCATCATCACGTCTATGAAGGAATGTTGCCCAGCACAAGCACACTTGAGAATGAACGCGAAGTCCGTATCCGCCTTATTATCAAGCCCTTGCGTTCTGTCCGCGTACTAACGCGTCCCTACGTAGCCGCAGGCAGATTCCACGTAAAATCCATGTCTTCCACATCAGCTTTAGATATTCCAATCCTTCCAGACCACTGAAACGCATTAACGCATCGCCAACTGCATGCCTACCGGATTCGATGCTCTTTGTAGCGGACATCGCCGTCTCCCCATACCCCACCATCCACATCACCTCCGGCTTTCCAGACTCGTTCCCATTCAAAGCGCACCGAAGTCTTCAGGAATTAGTTTATACTTTCGGTTCTCTAGCTTTATGATATCACATAAACTCATACAGCTAGATAACCAAAGAGAAAAACTAACCCATGTGTCTTAAAGGGACCGCCGCGTAAGCCAGATCCAGCTTCTGTTGTGGTCACATGGAGCTATTGCATTCACTGCCGTGTGTGTGTGTGTGTGCAGCTCCTCCGATACAGTCTCACTCTCTCTTCACGCGCGCGCACACATACACGTGGGCTAAATACACTCACATTAGGTGCATTTGATAGTCTAGCGGCTCGTGCATTTGAACACCTACCACATTGCAATTCATGTGTGTGAAACGCATTCTGTTATGCATTTGGCTTAGCGAAGTCTAATAGGATGTTTATAAAATCAAAAAACATGGGATAGGTGGTTGGAATTAGGCTAAGCAATACAATTAGAGCTCAATAAATGCACGCGTGTTGATGACACGCTGTCAAAAGACGAGATTAAAATTGCTTAGCCTAGCTACTATTCATTATTTCAAATAATAGCCTATAGGCCTACCTTATAAATGATCGTTTGGATATTTTACCGCACAGTGAGGTGTACTGAAGGCTATCGATACCCTGCTGGATGCATTAGGATATTTAGACTGTCGTTAAGAGGCCTACATTGGGTAGCTGGCGTTTTAAATGGCTCATCTCGTAAAATGAAATATTAAAAGGTGTTCTAAAACGCTCTCTAAAATTCAATTAGATTTTGGCTACATGTAACAGACAACCCCTTCCGGAATTACATCTATCAAATGAAGCAAATAAATAAAGCTAAATTGCCAGCTATATGGGGTTCTTTAATGGTTCTTTCTTCAGTGGTCCAGTAAAGAATATCACCTTAAAAACCAAATAAACAAACAAAAAAATGTTTAGTATGGCAGTGTTGAGTTAAATAGACTATTGGTCGTTGTAAATTATAAAGTTCATGCTGTTTTAGGTTCTTCACATCAGTGCTTTGGGTTGTTTGAAGCACCAGTTCACAACAACGATACTTTCCTAACAACTCGCGAATAAAACGTTCTCTGCAGAACTTAGAAAGGTTCTCGTAATGGCTAGAGTTCAGATTAAAACTATATTTCGGTTCTTAGTGGAACTTTTATTTTTAAGACTGCTATGCAAGTTTTAGACCATCTAAATCAGTTTGACCAAGAATTTGGCGACTGATTTGACAGACAAATTAGATAAATAGGCTACAACTTGACACATAAAATACAAACGAAACCCCCACGAAGTTACGTTTGAAATACACAACACGCCTCTAAAAACAACACACATTTAATGTCACAAAAAGATACGTAGGCTACTCACAATTTAATTTCCATCCAGCGTTTCCAAAACCGTCCAGAACATCCATTTAATTCAGTCGACAACACTCACAAATAAGTTAATCTCAAGGTTTACGTCGTTTATAGATGTCTTTTCGATGCCTTGCAATTTATTCGCTAAAGTAGCCTAAAGACGGCAAAACAGAAGTAAATCTTTGTGGACGCGCAGGAGGACGCGCAAGGCTCCGGCAGCAGCAGTGAACGGCTGAAGATTGAACTGAGGGGCTCCTCTGGGCAGGGCCACGGGGGTCACACACACCGCCAACACAACTGTGATGTCACCAGCATTAACCATTAATGCTTATTGATACACATGGCTGAGCAGGTTTGAGACACCGGAGACGCGCCCGTGACCGAGCACTACTCGCAGCTTCCGGAAGACTCGTGCTCAAGCTAAACGTGGACCTCTTTAAAATGCAACATAATCAATTAAGTTATTCAAAATATAATTCATACAAATAATGAGCTGAAATACACGTGTTCTAAGATGAACATAGGCCTATGTTACTTTTCTAATTGACTTAAGTCATTTTGGTGGTCTGTATGGCTCAAAAATAGGTTTCAAGACGGAACGTCGAGTGACTATTATCTTAGTATTTTCTAGTAGTATTTTTGTTACATAGGCTCATATATTCTATATTCAAGTATTTTTTTAAAGCAGTGAATATTATTATGTTTTAATTGTTAGTCCCCCAAATCAAAGTAAACGTGGTTTAACCAACACACAGGAAGCTAGTTCGTTGTCATAGGCTATAGCCTGAATTGTCTTATGACTGAGTCAGGTCGCACACACACATTAAATATAAAGGAAGTATTTAGAAATGTATTTATGACCAACACTTAGGCCTAAACAACGTTTTAAAAAACCTAAATTTATATAATCTCGAAAACTTTTGTTTATAGCCGCCGATATTGGTTTATTTGGCATTTTATTTTCTGATAGCCTATCTGTAACGTGTAGTGTACAAACGTATTACAATACAAAAGAAGAAACATTTAAATCCACTTTGTGTTTCTTACTTTTTGGCGTATAATATGCACGAACTCCCCACCCCCTCCCCCTAAACCTAACCCAGGGTTTTTTAGTGCGTACCATGTACACGCAAAAAACATTTTTGGCGTATAAATGCCACGAGAAATGACACTCGTGGTATAGATACGCATCTTCATGAGACTGTTGCAGCATCACACTGCATTCTTTATGAGGTGCCACTGTACAAGTGATTCTGCAGTTGTGGCCAAATAAAACGTTTATTGGTGTAGCTTTCAAACGTTAAACACCATGAAAAAACTCGTATTGCTGCATAATATAGTCTGTATGAAGGGCACGAGAGCAGAAAGGGTTTACGGTATGCCTGAGACGTCACTGGATCAAATGTGAGAGCAGGGCAGAAGTGTTATACTTCTATGAAGGTTTACGCAAATTTAAATAAAGCGACTTAGTGCGCCATCAATAACCAAAATGAAAGATATTAAGAAATGAACGTGAGTTTATAATAAAATACGTTCTCAATAAATACATATAATAAATACACATTGGATGACAAGCAGATGGAGTCTCTTCCTCTTTCTCTCTCTCTCTCTCTCTCTCTCTCTCTCTCTCTCTCTCTCTCTCTCTCTCTCTCTCTCTCTCTCTCTCTCTCTCTCTCTCTGATACACACACTATCTCACTCACACACACACATGCACACACACTTGCCTATCCTTATTTTCCATTAAAATGTATTCCCCGGATTATTTGAGAATGGGATCTCCCGGTGGCTCCATATAAAACAGAATGGACTGGTCCATTTAGCAAGAGGAAAGCAAGATATTTCGTGTGCACTAATGAAACCGTGTAAAGCAATAAACTTTATATTCGGGCTGATGTAAAAACTTGAGTCTGTGCTTTAAATCAAAGCAAAAAAAAAGTGTTTTGTTTTTTATAAAGGCCGCAGAATTATATAATGCAGCGACAAGCGCGTGACCTAAATCTGAGAAATGAGAGCATTTATCAAAATAGATAATGACAAACTGTAATAAAAAAATATTATAGCCTATCACTAAATAATATCTTGCTGAAATCCACCGATTAAATAAGCCTATTTAAGTTAAACGACACTATTTAAATAATGAATTACACATAGGCCTAAAATTTCATTAAATTTGAGCTAAAAACATCTGAGACAAAATGTCTCGTCTCCAGGAAAGTCTTCTTGTTTGTTTGTTTGTTTTAAAACTGATATGCGTACAAGAGTGGCCTACAACGCAACGGGGAGATTAAATAAGCTATCAATATGAGATTAAATATAGGCTATATGTCAATAATATGAACGTTATATCAGTCTCAGCATTATGAAAGAAGAGAAAGAAATTATATTTTAAATAAAAAATATATTTATAAAGAAATTATATAGCGTTGAACGATAGGTCTTCGAAAAAGAAATTCTTCCCAGGATGATTTTTACACATATGCTCATCGAGAAGCTTTTTATTTCACATGAGCCTGAATAACCAAACTGCGACAATAATTATAAGCTAAAATGTTCATTTTAGTTTTAGGTCGTTGTATATGTGCAGTTATAATGTAAAAAATGAAGAACTATCTTTTACACTTTTGTCACAGATATAATTCTATAAACACTTGATTTGTTAACAATTCAAGTTTGATTGGCCTCAGTACAAATTTACTTAGGCCTAAATAAAGCTTACCTTTTATTTCCCAACAAAATTATAGCCTATGTGTTGAGCTAGGCCTTATTACAAAAAGTATTGTTCGTTTTTGTTATTGTTCATAATGTTTATCGTTACATACGCACAATTTACGACATACAATATACATTTATGCAAATGCAATTGTTAGTCTCTCTCAGTCTTGCACCTTCAATCTCAACCCCCGCCCTCTGACACACACACACACACACACACTCGCTTGATTTAGACACTCCCGCTCTTTGCGTCATGTCCTGTTTCAAATATGCGCTTCCCACCCTGCTGAAAAATACACTGTAAACCCAGATAACAGGCCTGCATCACACAATTTTAAAGCAAAACATAATATCGCATCTTTAAAACAAATAATATTTTAAGAGTTTTTTTTCTTCTTGTTCTTTCCTTTTATAGCCATAGCATATGTGAGCAAGACTAATTTCATACTAACTGAAAAAAATAGCAATAAAAATGAACAATGATGAGAATTACACTACTAAGAGGTGTATTTTGCAACATGCCAAGTTTGAGACGCACTGAAGCTCATTCAAGGGATCTGTCCTTGGTGCTGAAGTTCAGATTACACAAAACACCGCTTACATCTTTCACAATTATAAATTATACTGGTAACTTTGTAACGTATTTTTTAGTTGATTTTTTTATTACTCCCCACAAAATGCTCACATTTTTCTTCATTACAATTAACTACAGCTGGTTAATGCAACTAGTCATTTATGCAACTGCTCAGTTATTTAACAAGAACAAAAATAAATAAATAAATAAATAAAAAATCATGTAGCCTAAATATACAAATTCTAAATAAAAATATGTGTAACTACGAGAACATTTCTTTTCCAAAAAAAAACAATTAAAGATCATGCAAAATCCGTTTAGCTTTACACAATTTAATTTTTTAAATCATTTATACATTGAGCCGTGTTCTTGTTTGCAAGAACCGTAATATAGGCTAAATATCTAAATAAAATATTTGTTAAAGAAGTTGCTTCTTATTATTATTTGTTTATTTTAAGATTTTAAAAGTCGCGTTTAATCATTAAGTTCAATTCTACTGCAGGCAAATAAAGTTTCAACATTAGGCCTACAATTCATTCTTTTTACTCAATAATGGCTCCTTAAAAGTCGATACAAATATTATTTTTACGTAAGACCCTGTTTTGATCCATCAAATCTTTTTAATTCTTACCTTTTAGCAGACAGTGATGACCTCTCATCTCTGAGTGCCTGGAGAAACAGAAAGTAATGAGAATCAAAGAACAAACTTAAACCTTCTTATTCATTTCAATTTCTGATTTAAAAAAAGAAGAAACTATTGCAAAGTGCTGCAATAATGCAAATACAATACGAGGATGAGGCTATTTAATTCAACACTGTGGAAATGTAAAGTAAAATGTTTTGCTATCATTGGCACTATACCGTATGAGAGTTTACAAAGTCTGCAAAATGTATTTTTCAGGAAAAACTATACTTTTAAAACCATTACTGTTGTAATGTAGGCCTTTTATATATTTAACTAGGCCTATAATAATAATAATAATGTGTATAGCTTACAATGAAAAAAATATCTTAACCTACAACTCTCTTTCAGTCTGTTGTGGCTGGGAAGAATACAGTTTAGAAAGAAAAAAAACGTTTGGGTCCTTTTGTGGGGTTCCATGGATCCTCTTGGTCTCTATTGTTGGTCGCTCCAAAAGCCTGATTAATTAATTTCACACTGTAGCTCCGGAGAAAATTTTCCCACAAACAAGTGACCGAAAAAAATTCAGCCCTAAAGAAAGAAGTCAACATCAAGTTCAACAACGTGCGGGCTGCTCATTATCATGACAATAACGTCTGGGAGCACAGAAGTCCCCTCAACAAGAGGGTCTGGCGTCAATACACTCCACCTCCCGGACCCCGGAACATTTTCCCAGGCTCCTCTAACAATCGCACAACTGTTTGCTCCCCGGGCTCGCCTAATGATCACTTCATACGACGCTCAAAAGATGATTTAGTTAAAATACGCCACATTAACTCTGACAAATGGAAACTTTTTCCCCCCTCTTCCCCTTAACAGAAACAGCACGAGAACTAGACTGTGTGCAAAATAATTACGTGAAATGCGCACACATTTTTTTCGACAAGTCTTTGAAAAACAAAACCGCACAGTGAATTGTTTAATTTACTGGCATGTTATTACCTTAACTTTACCGTAAGAAAAAACAGTGAGGATGCCAAATTAGACGGCGTGTATTTTACAGTTTCAAACTGTAGTTTACAAACACATAAATGTAAAGTTTAATGATAACAGCTCATACAGTGACAAATGATTTAAACATGGTCCCTATGACAATAAAAACACAAGAAGAGCACAGTTTTAGCTAAACAAACACAAAAACACACATTAAATGACACTAAACATTAACCAAATCACATAGAATGCCTCACAACACACTGTAATGCACGTAACTGATAAAACCGTGTGAAAAATAGCTTTAGCCTATTCAATAACCTGGTTATAGTAGCCCAATATATACATTTTCACTAAATGATAAGGTAATATAGAGACAAAACAGGCCTATGCGTTATTGCAGATTTTAACATTCTTTGCGCTGAAATTAGTGAAAAGTTAAACAAACATTGATTAGCCTATCATAAGTCAATACAAATTAGTGTTCACTTACCAAACTTGTTGTGATCCATTACACCCCGATATCTAATCCACAGGCACAAATAAATAAAAAAATGATTTGAAAACAAGAACAGCCATGAACTATTCCCGAGAATAACGTTACGTCACTTTAAAGGGCAACACGAAATGTATCGATGTCCATTAGTTGCAAACAGCCATTGGCGTTGGCTTGAGTGATCTGACGCTCTATTAGCTCAACTGCACAACTTGTTATCCAGATTCCTGCTAAGTATCCAGTGCTGCTACTCCGAGGACTGCTGGGATCGAGTCTGTCGTTGGTCTCATGCGTGGACGTGTGTAGAAACTCAAGCAGCTCGCGCGTAAACGACGTCCCGTAGTGAATTGATGAGTTATTGTTCCAAAGTCCGCGTGCATGATCCATTTAGAGTTACGCCCATCTTTTTTTCTATCGCTGTTTTGGGTTGGCATATGGGCAGACTAAAAGAAAGCTAGTCGGTTTCGTTCTATCCGCGAATACGCGAAGAAATAAACGTAGATTTTAGGTAGAGGCGCATACGAAACTTATAGCATTCGATTTCATTGCACATCTATAGTTGTTAAACCATCACAGAACCTGCAGTTGCACTTGCTCACACCTTTAGATTCCTGTACTGACAGCACACGCACGCACACACGCCCTAACTGGGAAGTGCGTGTGTGCGGTGCAGGCCAATAGACGTTCGTGTTATTTATCTATGAGTTTTCCACTAGACATACGCGCGTTGTTGCTTTGAAGCGTCACGTGCGTAAAATTAGACAGTTTGGGTAGCTATCAATCCATATTTCCTAGTTCTACTGCTTCGAAATGGAGGTGTGTGTGTGTGTGTGTGTGTATGAGAGAGAGAGAGAGAGAGAGAGAGAGAGAGAGAGAGAGAGAGAGAGAGAGAGAGAGAGAGAGAGAGGCTGAGAGTCATCCATTCACCGTGGCGATTCAGGTTTAAAACGTGTATGGTTACGTATTTTGACGTCATAGACCTGGAGAATTTGTGCGTATACATACAGTATATTGTCATCGTTCGCGTTTTGTTGGTGAAGACATTCTGCATTTCCTCATTTACAGTATTTTAGAAACACGAAATTAATATGGGTAGGCCTCAGAATACATTGGGTAATATAAATACACCCAACACCCAACACACACATCACACACACAAGTTGTGATTCATGTTTAATGGGGACTTCCCTACTCTAACCGATACCCTAAACCTATCACTGTAGAAAATATATGATCAATAAGTTAAAGTAAAAACATGTTTAACTCATCAAAATTAGTCAACTCTTCAGTCAACTCATCAACTTTTAATGTTATTCAAGTTTCAACAATTTATTTTGAGTCAGTTTAATTTAATTTAAGTTAAACATCCAAGTTGATTCCTTAAAAAATTAAGGCAGCAACTTTTTTTACAGTGTATCACAGAAAACTTTCAGCATTTTACATTTTCAAAAAAACATCCATTTGATTTATATGCTTTTTTACTGATGGGGACCAAAAAATGTCCCCACAAGGTCAAAAATTTTGTGTGTGTTCCCGTGACATACAGGGCCACACACACACAGTGTGAGTTTCCATGACTTATGGAGATTTTCCACATAACGACTTTTAAAAAACATCCCTTAGTATGATTTATACAGTGTTTTTCCTCATGGGGACTTCAGCCATCTTTGTGGGGACATTTTGTCCCCATAATGAAATTCGAGTAGGCCCACATATGTAACATAAAATACCACAAAAAAAACGACTGAAGTAGGCCTACAGAAATCTTAATTGATTGTGCCCGAGAATTTTATAAAATAAAATAAAACCTCTAAACCCGTATTTAAGCTTGAATCAGAACAGCTAATCTTCTTTTACTCTTTCTGTTGAGCAACATGCAAAGATGGAAAGAATGATAACAATAATAAAGCTTATATTTGTCCCATGTGATAATTTTTTGATCATTTTTTAAAGGTTGGATTATTACACCCTAGACCCCTGTGACATGTAAACTATTTGTATAGTTTAAGTATTAGTATAGTTTTTATAGTATTTGTATAGTTTAGTATATAAATGCATGTAGCCTATTTTACAGTGTCAAATCAAATATTGTTTTCAAAGAGAAATAATGAATGAAATGAATCAGATATCAGTACACAATTCAACGCGCCATTGACATTTAATTCCTTTAATTTTTATCCCACAAAAAAGAAAGAAAAAAACATTGGTGCTTCAATCATTTTTTTTCTCTTATAGGCTACTGCAGGTTATTTCGTCTTCATCGTTCTGAAACAAATAGAAAACAGCGACACCCATCGGTAAGACGCTGCAGCTGTTGAGATGATAATGAAAGGACCGAGACTATCAAAAATACATGTTTAGCTATACATATCAAGAAGAGGCCATTAGTGTAAATCACAACCACGTCAAAATAGCATATGCTATATTTTTAAATCGTTTTAAAAACATTCAGAGAAAATATTGTTAGGAACTAAATATTTAAAAAATTTAAATCAAATGCCAATTTTGAGATCGCGTCCACTTGCATGCAAATATATTACGATTTATTACTAAACAAAAATAATAAATGAATTATGTAGCACCACCAAATATATAGTAGTATTTCATATAGGCTAGCTGAGATGAATTTGAAGCCTATAAATTGTCGAAGCACCAAACTGTACACCGTCGTCATTTAGATGAACTAAAATTCAATTAATTAAACTCACTAGCTATTTTTAATTTTATGTTATTACAAACACAATTCTGAAGGTCACTAAAACAAACTAAATTAAAGTCAGTAAGAAGATAATCGCTTAGTAGCGTATCTATAAACGAGTCTGTTCTTTAACACATCATTTTAAAATGAATTTAAATAATGTTATGATCTTGCTGTGTGGCCCAACATTTTGAAAGGACAATAAAGGGAAATTAATTCTCGTTGCGAAATACAATTTATTGGAAGACTAGCTAATTTTAAGATACAAAATATATATATATATATATTTTAAAAAAGGTAGGCTAAGGCTAAAATCTGGTAAAACGTAGCCTATTGGCATTTGTTTTTTACATAAAACCTTGAAAAATTAAACCATGAAAAAGTGGCAATCCCTGCAAATGCACCTTAAAGACGCTCATCATGACGTTACATTTTAGTTTAGGCAAAATATAGCCTACAGTAGCCTAAAATAGCCATATGAGATGACTGTATAAAGAGCTACAAAAATGATACTCATTTCGTCTGATAGCCTATAGTTTCAGTGGTGACGTGAAAATTTGTTGATCATGAATTATTAAAATATTAGCTCCAAAATGAATGAACAGACAAAAATGTTGTGATCCGCATTACTCAGTATTAAAAATTGAGGTGAAAACAACCGAAATCAAAATAACAATTAAAAATTATGATATGATTGGGACATAATAAAACAATTCCGTGACACATAGGCTATTTGAGGCTATTTTGAGGAAACATTAGGCTATAATTTCATACGCTGTAGCTCAAATCATTCAAGTAAATAATAGGGAGTTTTCCCATTCATCCCTATAGGCATGTCTTACAGGTTGCACTTGACCCTTTGCTCAAATATTTCTGTTTGACCCCAGGTCACAGGTCAAACACCAAATCTAAGCAAAAACATGTGATCGTCAAAACTCAAACGTAGCTAGTGACGAATAAAGTGTATCCTAAAAATTGTTTCAGAAATATCAGTTTCACACTCAAGCTTTAGACAATGTTAGGATGGTTTCTTTTTAAAAGCAAAGCAGTGAAGATGTCTAAAACATTATGCGACACAACTTTCTTACGAATCGTGTAAAAAACGGCGGGAATATATCATTAGCCTAAACAAACAATTTTAGCCATTTTCATTAAAAATAATAAATAATGGTTCTTTTTTTGTGGCAAACACATACAGTCCAATTTGAAGCAATTAAAGAATTACAAATTACAAACCCAGATAGCACTAGTTCAAATGAGTTTCCACGACTACGTACCCAATGTTGACGTCGTGGAGAGATGTTTCCACACTAGCTGTTCCGTGGGAAAAGACTCGTCTCAGAATTCCACATAGTGCTTTAATTGGAGCCGGACTGGATTTTATGGAAATGAGCTTTGAACATCAGTCTTAACAACTGATTGGCACATATATGAATAGAGCAAGGGCCATACTCATGTCTTTTAGCGACGCAATTCAGAAGGTCAAGTTCAAGCGCATATCTCAGCTCTCTCAATGCGCGTGACCAATTATCATGCACGTCGCGTGAAAGCCATGAGTCTGCAGCCCTACAGGGTGCGTTGAGATGAAAACAGCTCAACTGCTTGGATCCTTAATTAAATAGCATTTATTTATTCAACATTAACAAAAGTTGAAAATGCATTTAAAAAGTGTGGGTACAACATTACAACGATACGTTAACACATAACGTCCACTGTAAGACAAACAAAGTTGCTGCGTTAATATTTAGGTAAGCAACATGGATGTTTAAGTCATTTCAACTAAATTTACATTAAGCTAACTTTAAAAATGAGTCGAATCTTGTATAAATAATTTTCTATAAATACTAAAAGATTCATTTTTAATCGAAGTCTCGTGACATGACTTGTCTTAGAGCAAATGCCGTTGTAATTATTTGGTTTGGACAATAGTTTTGTTTGCATTGATTTTGCCAAAAAAGTCATAAAGCTATTGACCAATTTCTTTGCAAATGTATTTTTTTTAAAGTATTTTTTAAAAAAATGTCTCAAAATGTAAACATGCAAAGAACCATCTTGTCAAGAAGTATCAGGGTTTTTGTTTGTTAGTATTTTTTTATGTTTTGATGTTATACTTTAGCATCTTCAGACCAGTTGGTTTCTTTAAAGCACCACATCACTCTTAAAAAATAAGTTCCAAAATAAGCGTTTTACAGCTATGATTTAGAAGATGTCACCATTTTTGGGTTCCCAAAGAACCTTTCAGTCAACAGTTCCTAAAAGAACCATTTTTCTAAGAATGGGGATCATCTAAAGAACCCTTTTCCACTAAAGGACCTTTTGTCTAATAGTAAGGTAAAGGTTCAATATTGTAAAGGTTCTTCATGGAACTTTCTATGCCAATAAAGAACAATAGTAAAATGTGAAGGAAGAAAATGTCACTGAATTGGAAAGCAGCAGAGTAACATTTTACGTTTCAAAAATACACATTATCCTCTGCCTAGTATTTTAGAAAACCAGTTTATTTTCCTTTTTAATCTGTTTCCTAGAACCAATGTTGATTTGGGCTGCATTTCCCAAAAGCATTGTAGGCAAGTATATTGTAGAGACCAATATTATAGGCTTACAATCCTTTTGGGAACCCCAGCCATGCATGAAACTCTTGTATGTAACATAAAGATTTGTATCTAATCTGCAAAGAACCATACAACCATAGCAACTCAAGAACTCTAAACAGAACACATGATTCTTGACAATAAAGGGGATAAATTTAGCTTTATTTATTAATTTAGCAGAAGTAAATTACATTTGGAGAAAACAACTATTAAAGGAATAAGATGTAAGATGTTTGCAGACTTATAATGATGGCAGTTGTACATCAACCATAACAGCTGTAGCAAGTCCTATACAAACCTTAACTAATGCTGCAGTAAAATTTCACAAACATTTCCATTGACATATTGGTTGTTTGTTAATGAATTTTCCAATATTTGGGTTGACAAGAACATTTGACTGCAGAAAGCTCACATTTATACAAAATATCCAACATCAAAAAAAGTATTCGAGCCCACATAGTTAAAGGGATAGTTCACTTTGGAATTTTTGGTATGTTTTAGCTTACCTCAAGGGCATCCAAGATGTAGGTGAGTTTGTTTTCATAGTATTTTCAATTTTGATATTTTTAGGTGAAACCGTTCTTGTCCGTCATATAATGGAGGTCTATGGTCACCACCTACAAAGAGCATGCACAGAGAAGATCAAACTAAACATGATTCGTAATTGTAAGTACACATTGATTGTGTGAGAAAATGAAGAGTATTTATATTGTTTTTACCTCTTGTGACCACAGCCACGTCCAAGTGATCTGAAGGCGCGGGCGAATTCGGTTCAATTCCCTGGAAGTGATCTCTCACGCGTGTACGTCACTCATTATTTATACAGAAAAAAAGATTGCATAAGACGGCTAATTAAAATGGTACTAATTTGCGCTTATCTGGGATATTTAAACTGTCATAAAAGAAAACAATTACATATGTTCGCGCAAACTCTTCTTCACTTCCGAAGAGATCACTTCCGGCGCTTTGCGGCACTTGTGCCTGAGCCCTCAGATCACTTGGACGTGGCTGTGGTTACAAGAGGTAAAAACGAAATACTGTTCGTTTCTCACACAAACCACTCGTTTTGTGTCTTAGGCCATCAATGTGTACTTACATTTACGAGTCATTAAATCATGTTTAATTTGGACTTCTCTGTGCATGCTCTTTGAGGTGGTGACCATAGACCTCCATTATATGACTGACAGAAAAGAACGGTTTGACCTGAAAATATCAAAATTGAAACAACCAGTGCTCGAATTGAGGGGGGGATCCGGGACCCCCATAAGGTATTAGGGACCCCCCATAAGAAGTAAAAAATAGAATTAGGGGGGTCCCTCAGATATTTTTATTTTAGTAAAAAAAGAATAATAACAAATCTGATATAATCTCAAATACTTGTATTCAGTATGGTTGCATTAAATTTATCAAAAGTGACAGTAAAGAAATTTATAATGTAACAAAAGATTCTATTTTCAAATAGAAATGGTTCTTTTAAACTTTCTATTGATCAAAAAATCCTGAAAAAAAATGTTTATTACATAAATGTTTGTGGATCATCAGATCATCATATTACTATTAGAATGATTTCTGACAGGTCATGTGACAATAATGATGCTGAAAATTTGTGAAAATTTTGGAAAAAAATTGGGACCCCCATAAGACTTGACTCAATTCGAGCACTGGAAACTACTGTGGAAAACAAAGACACCTACATTTTGTATGCCCTTGAGGTAAGCTAAAACATACCAAACATTTATTTCAAAAGTGAATTATGCCTATCCCTTTAATTCCAAATTAATTTAGAGGTGTCATCGGTGATTCAAATCCATATTTGAAAGGTAGGCTGTATGAAATAAATACTTAGCCAAATAAAACGGTCAGAAAAGCTAATGTATTTGCCGTTAAAACGTTTGTGTTGCCACAACACCTCTCCATTTGCCCATCTTGGCCCTCCCACAGTTTTATTTCTGTCCTTGAAGAAAAGCCAACGACATTTACAGTTCCATCACGAGGACCAATCCAATTGTACGATGCGTTACCAGTCCGACCAATAGAATTGCAGCTCTTATGCGGCGTCAGCATGGCCCAATCAGAGCGAGCGATTGTAGCATACGTCATCAAAATACTCCTTCAGCTGTTCGAACACTCAAGTGTCACCACGAGAGCTGCTACATGGGACATAAACTCATTCATTAAACTCACCTAACGAAGATGGTTAGTATATATTTATTTCAAGCATTAAATTGATTTGTGAATGTGCTCTTTTACACGACCGATCCGGTTGATTGTTGTTTGTATCTTCTGTAACGTTACTGAAATCATGTTAGCACAGTGATAGCTTGTAGACTGGTTAGGGATATTTTTGATCCACTGTACTACTTGTCTTACTTGTGTCAGTGACTGTGGCATTGCATTTGCAGTGTTTCTGTGTTTCAGATCTCAATAGTAGCTCTTTAGTGTTATATAGGATGGTTAGCTGTAGCATGTTAGCTAACTGCTCATGCCTCCCCATGTTATGGGGGTTTTGCAATGCCAGCACCTGCTCACTTTGACAGCATGGCTCCTGTGCTCATCTCGAGTGACTGGCACAGGCCCATAGTCAAATAGATTTGGAAGTGAAGTGCTGTAAAAACACCAGAACCAGAGTTACAGGAATTGTCTCTGTTTAAAACAAGTAAGCTCCATTGACGTGCTGTTTATTAGCACAGAAAGACATTTCGACCAAGGCAAACTTTGTAAAAATGTGTAAAGCAAACAAAAATCGCGTTTACTTTATTTTCTTTTTTATGGGACAATGCATATCTCCGTGACAAACGTTAAAATGCAATATTTTTAGCCACGAGACTTAAAGGAGTAGTTCACTTTAAAAAAACCTTTTGCTGATAATTTACTTACCCCCATGTCATCCAAGATATCCATGTCTTTCTTTCTTCAGTTGAAAAGAAATTAAGGTTTTTGATGAAAACATTCCAGGATTTTTCTCCATATAATGGACTTCAATGGGAACCAAACGGTTCAAGGTCCAAAAGACAGTTTCAGTGCAAACTGCAAACTGTTCAAAGGGCTTTAAACATTTCAGACAACGAATAAGGGTCTTATTAAGCGAAACAATCGCTTATTCAAAAAAAAAAAGTTTAAGTTTTATAAGTTCAAATGGTCGCCTTGCTCTATTAGGGTTAGGGTGTGATGTGTGTTCGTGACTCTCTTATTCAAACTCATTATCAAACGATTAATCGTGATTAATCGCATCCAAAATAAAAGTTTGTGTTTACATAATATATGTGGGTGCACTGTGTATAATTATTTTGTATATATAAATACACACACATGCTTGTATATATTTAAGAAATATTTTCATGTATATACAGTATATAGATTTATATACAATTTATATTATAAATAAATATTTTATATATAAATAATAAATTTTTTTCTTAAATAAACATGCATACATGTGTGTATATTTATATAAATATATACAAAATAATTATACACAGTGCACCCACATATATTATGTAAACACAAACTTTTATTTTGGATGCGATTAATCGCGATTAATCATTTGACAGCCCTTATATAAACTGAATTGAGCTGGAAGATAAAATCAACTGGTCTACATCGACACTGTTTTTGAACTGAATTGAATCAACATTAAATGCCTTCAGTTGAATAACGACACTATTGACTTTTTTAGAGCCGCTTTACACCAGAATTGAACTGTTTGCATCATTGAGTTTTATTTTCCTGTTTATCACTGTAAAGCTGCTATGAAACAATTGGTATTTTTAAAGCGCTATGCAAATAAAAGTGACTTATAAAATCATTAAACACAATTTCATTGAGTTTTTTATAAACTGTAAAAGTGTGAGTTGACATTATTTTCTTTACCAATGTACATTCTCTATATATCTGTCTCTTTTAATTAAGGCTCTGATGGGGGTTCAGTTGGTGGTGAGCTTGCTGGCGGTCAGCATAATGCAAAGAATGGCCCCACATCTCTCCTTCGCACGCTGGCTCTTATGTAACGGCAGGTAAGTAATACACATCTTTTCCATGTAGACTTATATATATCACCTGGCTCTTCCTAATACTCCAGCCTGTTGGTTTTCTCAGCCTTTTCAGGTTCAAACATCCATCTGAAGGCGTATTGTGCGCCCTCGCTGGGAAGCAGATTCCTAAGAACAGCAGGCGAGACAGGTGTGAGCTTGATTCAGTGCAACTGTTACTTTTCTGTTAGGGAATTCGATAACTTCTGTTCGACCTCTTGCTGTTTCCAGGAGACAAAATGGACACGGAGAATCCAAGCCGCTCACAGTTCCGAAAGACATCGACCTTCACTTGGAGAATGCGCCTGTCAATGTCTTGGATGCTCTTGGTAGGACTTTATTTGGTTTCCTGAAAAGTTTGATCTGATTTTTGCTTAAAGGGGTGATGAGCTTTTGACTAGAGATGTTCCGATACCCTTTTTCTCTTCCCGATACCGATTCCGATACCTGGACTCAGGGTATCGGCCGATACCGAGTACCGATTCGATACCTGGGTGTGTATAGTATCTATTCAGCTGCAATTCATTCTAGCACTGTATGAATTGCTAGAATTACTATGGTGTGCTTCAAACTTATCCCTAAATAAACATGAACAAATACATAGAGCGAACTAGAGTATTTTTACTATCTGAATTACATTTCATAGCAATATTTATCTTAAGTGAAAAATAACTTAAAATGCAGCTACACATCTAATACAGTAATTAAACTAAAAAAGGTATTTTAGATTTACAAAATAACTATATATAAAAAAAGTGCAACAAATAAATCTAGGAATCTAAAAAGATTATATGAATAATATAAGAAAATAATCTCTTTATAACTGAAGATCAATAAACCGTTTGTTAAATTAATGACATTTCAGTTTTGACTGCGGCTGGTCATCCAGAATAATAAACTCAATAACTTTCATGTTGTTGGTTATATTTATTGTTCGCTGGCTGTCTTGAAAACATTTCTCTTCGTTTGAGGCCCTGTTTACACGAGAACGCTCGCGGGTGAAAACGTAAAAATATTTGATCGGATGTGCCTTTTCGTTTACACGGCGACGGCGTTTTGTGGCTTAAAAACGCAAAAGTGAAACCACTCTCCAGAGTGGAAATCTTTAAAACGCTTCCACTCGCGCGTTCCCGTGTAAATGGTAAAAACGCAAAGGTCTGCTTGACAGTGAAGGTTGTACGCAGGCGTGCGGGCTTGGTGGTGTTGTAGTATGCGCTCTCACCTGGCGTGCATACTACATTGAAATTCGCAGACTTTTGCGTCACCATCTGCACGCGGATTTCACACCCAAAACGCTCGTCTAAACGCAGAATAAAAAGTGATAACGCAACGCCACTTTTGCGTTTTCTCTTCAGAATCGTTTCCATGTAAACATAGCCTTAATTAAGCTTTCAGAGATTGTTGATTTTGACCTCCGTCTGCCATCGTGTTCTGCGGGTTGACGGATCTTCAAATGCTTAAGTTACTCGTGTTGAAGTTGCTAATACTTGTTCTACACCTCGAAATTACAGTATGGTATGAGACATGTCGCTGTTTTACTGGCTGGTTGGTCCAGTCTGAAATACAGCCGAACTGCGGACATTATGCCAGGGTGCGCGCGCACGCACTGCGGAGTTTTGAACAGTGGTTGCTTGTGGCGACAGCACAACTTCCTGTGTTTCCACTAGCAACCACTGTTTAGAACAGCGAAGAAGAGTTGATCTCCGTTTTGCAGCGGTAAGCAAAGCTAGCGTGTATAACTAGACATTGTTTAATAAAATGGTATCGGATCGGCACGCGAATAGAAGTACTCGCCGATACCGATTCCAGAATTTTTATTGGTATCGGCGGCATTTCCGATACTAGTATCGGAATCGGAGCAACTCTACTTTTGACATCTAAGAGGTCATCAGATTATAAGAATATAAATAGTTTCAGAACTGAAAACGTCCTTGTTAGTCCAATAAAAGCTTTTATTGACACCCGCCCCAGCAAACGACTCGTTTTTCAAAGAGGATAAAGAGGATAAAACACCGCCCCCGCAGAAGAAGATCAACGCCTACTTCAACACGGCTGGTTTAGCCCCGCCCACCGATTCGCGCATTACACGCATAGCTAAATCAGGACGTTTTCAAAACAATTTCCCCCAAGTGCATCGACAGGTGAGTTGAAACTCATTATAATATGCAAAACTGTTATCCACTCACAGCAGTGGGCGTTTACTTCCAAGTCTTCAGTGCGAGACGCCCATAAAAACCGAGCGTTTTTCAACTAGGCTCAAAACTAGGGTACCGAAATAGCCTATTACTTATTCATTTTCCTATTCAAGTTTTTGAATGCAAAAACCAAGCGAACGTCATAAGTTGACCTCAGACAACAATATAATCAAATTTAAAAAGCCAGTTCATGACCCCTTTAAAGAAAAGCTCCTCAGATGATCTTAACCTTTTCTCTTCCTCGCAGTTTTGCGGTTCTTTGTGGAGTACCAGTGGCTGATTGACTTTGCCGTCTACGCGACAGGGATCTACCTCTTCACCGAAGGCTACTGTAGTTTAGTGGATGCCAGCAAGGAAGTCAATATCGCTTCCATCTGGTGTGTGCTGACTGTTTTCTTCTGCCTGTATCCTCCAACACTGCAGTCCTTTGGATTAACAGACCTGAAGCTACCTGAGAAATTCAGATCATGCTGAGAAAGAATATAACTTGTTGTAACGTCTTGTTGTCCTTGACTGAAGTTCTCAGGAGGACGTTGCATCTTCTTATGAGCCACTACTTCCGCTCTGAGGAGGGCGGCGAGCGCTCTGTGTGTCTTGCTTTCGGCTTCTTATCTCTGCTTATTGCCATGCTGATTCTTGTTGTGAGAGAAGACTACCTGGAGTTTGGCCTTGAGCCTGGTATGTGGTTATCTGATCTGTATTTCTTGAATTGACATGTTGCAGTGAAATCTTTCCTTATCGATTTTTTTTTTTTGCAGGATTTACCAGTCTTTTTCACAATTTCGAGGTCTTTGCCAAACAGCATGGCTATGAGTGGTCGTAAGTTATACATTATTGATACGACATCCTTAGTCATGTTCTGTATTCTTTTATCATTAAAATACTGACAATATTTTAACAGAGTTCCCTTCACCAAACTGTCAGTGAAGTTGGGGCTGGCTGTCGTTTGTGCCTTCATTGGAGCTCTCCTTGCATTCCCTGGACTGCGATTGGCCCAAACTCACCTAGACGCCGTTCAGATGAACGCAGACCGTCCAATCATTCAGTAAGACACTCAAAATGGCATTGTATAAGGATTGAACATGAACAAAATTGATAGTTGCATTGATGTTGAAAGTTTGATTTGATATACCACAGCGATTTGTTTTCCCTTTTAGGATTCTTTTGCACATTGGCTTTCTGTCGCCACTGGTCATTCTTGTAATGTGGATTAAACCCATTGCTCGAGACTTCCTAGAGAACGCCCCCATGGGAAAGACCTCAGTTACCTTGTAAGTTGAGCAAATTATATATATATTTGTGTGTGTATATATGTGTGTGTGTGTGTGTGTGTGTGTGTGTGTGTGTGTGTGTGTATATATATATATATATTATTAGGGCTGTCAAATGATTAATCGTGATTAATCACATCCAAAATAAAATATATGTGGGTGCACTGTGTATAATTATGTTATATATTTAAATAAACACACATGCTTGTATGTATTTAAGAAATATTTGCATGTATATACTGTTTATAGATTTATATATAATTCATATTTTATATAAATATACATATTTTTTATATAAATAATATTTTTTATTAAATATACATGCATGTGTGTGCATATATATATATATAATATATATATATATATATATATATATATATATATACACACAGTGCACCCACATATTTTATGTAAACAAAAACTTTTATTTTAGATGAGATTAATCACGATTAATCATTTGACAGCCCTAATATATATATATGTATATGTTAGGGCTGTGCAAAAATTTATTGCGATTAATCGCATCAAAAATAATAGTGTGTGTTTGCATAATATATGTGTGTGTGCTGTGTATAATTATTTTGTATATATATAAATATATAAGCAAATTTTGATTCGTATATAAAATATTTATATATAATATAGATGATGTGTGTGTGTGTGTGTATATATATTTATATCTATATATATATCTATATATATATATATATATAATCATTTATTTTCTATTTGAATGCTTTTTAGTTTATTTAAATTCCAGTTTATGAATTCTTTCCCCATTTGTCATGTATTTTATATATTATTTATTTAATATTTTAATATTATATTTGTTTTTTAATACATACCATACCCCAGTTCTAAGCTACAGTTTTATTATATATGTATATGTATATATATATATATATGTATATATATATATATATATATATATATATATATATATATATATATATATATATATATATATATGTATATACATATATATATATATATATATATATATATATATATATATATATATATATATATATATATATACATATATATATCATATATATATATATATATATATATATATATATATATAAATATAAATTTTGGTGTTTGTGTTTTTCTTTGGTTATGTTTCAAAAATGAATTTCTTATCATTAATGGCTTTATAATTTTATAATATATATATATATATATATATATATATATAATTTTTTTTTTGTTTATGTTTCAAAAATTAATATCTTATCAGTTAAGAGCTTTATAATTTAAAAATTGCTTTCATTTATATTTTATATATTTAAATAATTTTCTTAAATTTTGACATTTGCGCATAATTCCTATTTTCAGACTTTCTAGTTCTGCCTTTAACTCGGTACGTCTATGGATTATCGTGGCGCTGTGTGTTTTGAAGCTGCTGCTCACACGTTACCACCTGCAGGCCTACCTTAACCTCTCTCAGAAATGGGTGGAGCAAATGAAGAAAGAGGCGGGGCGTATCGCTGCCATTGACATCCAGAGGAAGGTGGGGTTGAAATGCGAAGTAGTTTTATGTATACGAAACATTACAAATCACAGAGTGGAAAGTATTAATGTTTCCTATAAATTCACTGTAATGATGTAATAAATAAGATGATGTAATGTTTTCAAACCCGTTTATGTAGGTGACGCGAGTTTCTGCTACCTGACTGTGGTCACCCTCCAGTACCTTATACCTATTCTGCTTGTGCTTTTCTCAACTTTGGCACTCAAATCTTTAGGTGGGTCTATAATTGTATTTCATTTATTGATTCGAATTTTCTTAACGAATTTTAATGTATTCAAACATTCTAATGTACCCTCAGGTGACTTCCTCATGGGGCTTTGGAGCAGAGACTCCGGGTGTAACCCCTGCTCCCATACTTCCCACGACCCCTCCACCAGCCCCACGACTGGAAGATGATGAGGACATGGAAGACATGGAGGAGGACGTCCAGGCCACCGTAGCCCACCTGATCGAAGCTGTTCTCTGCTTTACGTGGAGTCCTCACGCCTCTTTTCTTCAGGGGCATCTTCGCCTTTCTCACATGGTGGGTTGCAGCCTGTCAACTCATTAGCAGCCTGTTCGGCATCTATTTCCACCAGTATCTGATGCAGAACTGAAAAGTGCCCTGAAAACGAAGCTCTGTGCGCTGAATCCAATCATTCAAGGTACCGCAGTATAAACACGGACAGTCATACAAACACATCTGATGCATCAGCAAAGATGAAGGCTGGCCTTCGAAACAAACGCTCATGTTTGAACCCACTGTATTTGCCGGTACCTGGAAATTTTAGTTAGGTACAATCAAAGAAAAGATGCTAGTTAGCTGTATGCATAAGCTGTCTTGTTTCTCATTAGCTCTTCAACACTCCATCAAACACCATGTTTTTTTACCTTATAAGTTTTCAGTGATGATCATTTCATTGAGATGCAAATCTAAGGGCCTGGCAGCTCAGGGATGTGGTCCGAAAATAGCAAATGAAAACCAGCAAAACAGTTTAGCCATGTAGATAATGGACTTGATTGTTCAAAAATGAAATTTGATTTAATTTCATGCCTTGGATGAATTTTTTAACAGAATGTTATGGTCTATTTTAAATACTGTTTGCTAAATGGCTGATGACGTTTTACATACAGCTCTCATAAACATGTTGCCAGTGTGTTTCATGAATAATCATTTGCAAGTTTTTAATTTGTTTGCCTGTTATTCTGAAGTCATCAGGGATTAATATCGTTTAAGACTAAAAACAATTTATTTATTCATTTTCTAATGTCAGTCAGCTTTCATTTGATTCAAAACAATAAACTGATAATTAAAACATGAAATATGACTGTTTGTTTTTCCACTATTTTCCATTATTTATTAATAGGAAGATTTATATTTTTAATTGAACACAAAGGATTAGTTGACCCAAAACGTAAAAAATTCTGTGATTTCATTCCAAACCTATAAGATTTTTGTTTGTCTTCGGAACACAATTGACAAACTTTTTATTGGTTCTTTCTGAAGCTCAAACGTTCTGTGTAACACGAGAATGAACCTCATTGGTTCTTGACGAAGCTCAAACGTTCTGCGTAACACAAGAATGAACCTCATTGGTTCTTACCGAACTTAGCTCAAACGTTCTGCGTAACATGAGAATGAACCTCATTGGTTCTTGCTGAAGCTTAAATATGCCTCGTAACAGGAGAATGAACCTCACTGGTCCTCACGTCAAGTGAACTCGCTTGAGCTTCCGTTTACCACAACTGATGTCTGTGTTGATGAATGTTTATATTAGCTTAGAAATCTAGACGCACCCTAGCGGCAGCAAAAATTATTTTGCCGCAAAGTGTGGTCTAGCAACTCTCCATAGACGGTTTAACTGGAAAGGCCCAACTCTGGCCGGGCCAATCACATCGTGTATAGAGTTGGCGGGCGGGCTTAACATAATGACGACAGAGTTGAGACGGTAAGAGCAAGCTCAGATATACTCGGTTCTAGTCGTTCATCCTCGCGCTGTTACAAAAAAGCTGTGGCAAAACGATCCGCAGTCGTGCTGTGGCATCGAGGATAAAGGCTTTACTCCGTGTCAGCGCGTGCTCTGATCGGTATAGGTGCACGGACCTCTCCCGAATCATCTCAAGCAAGCACTACTCCGCCTCCGTTTCCCTCGTAAGCTGATATTATAGTATTTTTTAAACATTCTCTATGATATTATTTTTTTTTAATGACGCACTGTCTCTTGCTCTCTCATACACACACACAAGCACACATATATACTGTCTTTCTCTCTCACACACATGTAGCTAGTTATAAACTCATTAGACTTTTAATTAGTGTTTTATTCTTAAAGTTTGTGGGTCGTGTAAAAAATCCCTTATTTTGGGGATGGATTCGGGAAATCTCCCTTATTTTCAATGTTCAATGTTGACTGCTGTACTAGATACGGTAAAAGTTTAATAATATATCAACTTGCTCCGCTGAGTACGTCACATTCTTCGTTGCTCTGATTGGCTTTAGCGCTATCCAATTGCGTGCAGAGAGAATTTGAAAGACAACCGTTTATCCCGCCCTTGGACGCCCTAACATCTTGATGCAGGTCTGGCATGCCAGGCTATGTTTATATGTGAATAAAAACCTAAATTTGATCTGTTCATCATATTAAGCAGTTGTGTCTCCAGAAACTATACCTCCCAATTCAAATGGATTCGTTTTACGATCCCTTTATGAACTTTTTGAAGTGACATAGTGGTAGTTGCGTAGCTGTCAATGGAGGAATAGAAAGCTCAGATTTCATAAAAAAAAAAAATTCAGTTGTGTTCCGAAGATAAAGCGTTAAATTTCTACACAATCCTAATAATCTCAAAATGGCCAAATATTGACCATGTAGTTTGGTCTATCACTACTATTTCATTCTGCAATGTTAATAACTAATGTATTAATAGTCAAACCATTGCATGATCTTATTCAAGTGGCATACAAATGGCATATTTTTAGGCATAATTTAATTTTTGAATGTATGTAAATATTTGTTAATGAATGAAATGCAATCTTGTTAAAGATATATATATATATATATATATATATATATATATATATATATATATACACACACACATACACACACACAATATATATCCATTGGTTGATCAGGCCTGTAGTTTTGTGTCTGTAAGATGACATGATTAATGGCTGATAAAATGTGACTTCTACAGTCAGAACAGACAACGTCCCATTAAAGGGTCAGGTCAGGTGGTCACATGTCTGACTAGTTATTAGCTGGTATAGAATATGACTGGTTTATGATGTTTATGACCATATGAACTAATAAAATTAATATTTTTGTGTTCAACCCTATGAACTGATATTTCTTCCATTTAATAATTTTCTTATTATTGTTCACTTGTACATGGCCCATAAAAACCATTGTAAATTTAAATTTCTTTACATACGTATTATCAGGGGATATTTGAAGCATTAATCGGATGGTGCATTTGTGTCTATATCCTCTGTCTCGCCACCAGCCCGGTGCTGTCCCAATAACGTCTAATCTTGAGTGCAGACGGTATTTTTCCCACGTCGGGATGGCTGATGACACGTCTGGAGGCCGTGTCTGGCTTAATGAAGTGGAGGGTGACGGAGTTGACATATCTATATAATCACATTAATTATGTGCATCTGTCAGGAGGCCCAGTCTGAGACCCACTGCACCCCTGGCTGTTGCTATAGGGACTGGACTGAGGACCATTCAGACGTGCCTCACAGACTCGCCCCATCGGCCCCCCGAGACCTGCCCAGACGTGACCTCTGTAGCCCTCTTTTCAACTGTGGTAGGGTAAGGTGTGTTGACGAGATGGAGAGATGGGTAATTTCAGCCAATTTTCTTTTTTTAATAGCTCAAGGGGTTCAAGATGGTGTCTGAGAAGTGGGATTTGAATATAATTGTGTGTAGACAGAGGAAGATGTTCGTATGATCGTTGTAATGGTGATTATAATCAGTATTGTATGTAGTAACAGAAGTGATATGACAGACATAACATCTGCTTGAATATTTGATAACACACTCATTTTGAAGAGCTGTGAAGATGATGTTCATTTCTCGTCAACTTTACGCTGAAAAAGCCTTTCAAAACGTACTGTGAGTCTACCTTGTTAAACACTTTCCGTTTTATAGGTGGTACCTTGACTTTGTTCATTCGTCAATTAAATATAAAAAAATACGTATTTCTTAATAGGTGGTTTGCAGTCACGTGATGGTGTTTACGCGCGGACTGCAGATGGAGGGCAAGGAGTGATGAGCGCAATGGACGAGATGGAGGAAAATCCGTACTGTACTACTTTCAGACGCTATTACAAGAGACATATATAAACAGAAAATCGAAACATATGTTGGACGTGATCCTGTTATGAAGAGGAACGATTTTCAACTGAATTGAGAGATTTGCCTGCCATCGAGGCTGTAGATATCAGCAACTAACTCGTTTTACAGACATACTTTGAATTTACAAAGTTCGGAAACTGGTACGTTACACAAACAGCCACAAGTGTATTTAAACACCTGAATAATGTAATTATAAGCCACATAAATAATGTATTATCTCACATTTGACGAAGTGATCACTGCACATTGTACAAACACACGGGCATTTTCCCATTCGGCTCCTCCCGAACTGGCATACGTAAGGTTTACAAGGTGTAAACCGATGTTTTTCTGTCAATTTCTTGTATTTTCCCCCCTTATGAACAACAACTTTTGGCACACGATAAAAACTCTTCGTAGTTTGATTCATTTTGAGCAACCATAAACGACGCAAAACAAAGGCATTTGAGTGTGTTATAGTGCTTCCTAATATAGAAATTCTCTTCCTGCCCTCCATCTGCATTTCGCACCATGGCAACGCAGTGGCGTGACGTCACGTGAAAACAAGCTATTGTTTTCAATTGGCAAAAAAACTGGTTTCAAATACACTTTACGCCATATTTAATTGGAAAATGAGGCTGTAAGGGATAAAACGCAGTCATGGCCAAAAGTTTTGGCAGTGACATCTTTTCTTTTTTTGCTATATTTGTGGCATTGATTTACACTGTTTATTGTGCAGAGTTATCAGATGCATTTTAAAATAGCAAAAAGCTTCTTAGAGCCAAAGAAAAAAAAACTTTATCCCAAAACCCAAAATGTAACTGTTTTTTGGCCGCGCTAACATAATTTCACTTAGCATTCTGTATCTTCAGCACATGGTGCTAGTCAGGTGAAATCACTCTATCAACCCAGCAAACACAGAACGTTCCCCTAACGTTCCCAAATGGTTCCATGAGGTTATTTTTGGGGGGAACCAAACAAGAACATTATAGGAACGTTCCATGTAGGTTATTCTTAGGTTTCATTTTTACAGCGTAAGGAGAACGTTCCCCTAACCTTAAGGGAAAGTTCTAGGAACGTTCTGGGAACCAAAAACTAACGTTCCCAGAACCTAAATTTGTTTGCTGGGAATCTGTTTGGATTATATGAGCAGAATGATTGCTATAAAATAAGGGAAGAAGTGCTTCCAAACATTTTTGAAATTTTGAATCTGGCCAGACGACTCCCTGGGTCTTAATGATAGAGAACCTGTGGTCAGTCTTCGAAAGGCGAGTGGACAACTGACTACTAACGCTAATAAGGCAAGAATGGATCGCCATCAGTGAGGATTTGGCCCAGAAGCTGATATCCATCATGTATGTATTGCAGAGGTTATATAGAGCCTAAGTCCCTCCCCTTCCGGTCGACCTTGGGACCTTATTTCTGGAAAAATATTGTATGATAGTCAATGGCGAGAGATAACAATATTTTGATTTCGTTTAAATTGATCCCTGAATTACACATATGATGTTTGTGAATTTAAAAGATACATTTTAAAGTCAAGAAAGTCGCAGTTTGATGTAAAACTGTTGAGCATATAAGACGTAATTACAAAGACTACAAACCCCAAAGGCGCACATTTTCTCTCAATGAATGAAGCGAACTTTACTGAGGCTATGTCATTGTTTCTATAGTCTTCCGTTATAATCGTAACGTTACCGTCATGAGTGTGTTGTTCCAGACTGCACACACACACAGCAGCTGATCTCGCTCGTTGTTTCGCTCCCGGGAGATGTAGTTCATTGAGCGATTTTCACATAAAACTAAAAGTTACTCTTCTGTTTTATGACGAACTGCGACTTTCTTGGCTTTCATAATTATCTTTTAAATTGACAAACATCATATGTGTAATCCAGGACACAGTTCAGATGGAATAAAAAGATAAGTCATCTCTCGCCATTGACTACCATGCATTATTTTTCCGAATAAGGTCCCATGAACCGGAAGCAGAGGGGCGGGACTTAGGCTCTCTATAAAGAAGTGTCAACAACACTTTAAATATTGGCTTTGCATTTATTTAATATTATTGCCAATAAAAGCCTTTAAAACGTATGAAATACGTAATCGTTTTTCAGTATACAATAAATGTGAACAATAATCCATAAATAAATACTGAAGCAGGAAACTGCCAAACCTTTATTAGAATTAACGATGGTTTTATTACAAAAACAAAGACATGATTATTGTCAACCATGGTAACCACAAATAAACCATGGTAAACTTACTAGCATAGGCTAAGACATGTACAGTCCTATCAATAATGACTTCATTGATAGAACTTTGAAATTAATTTTTGATATGTTTTAGCTTACCTCAAGGGCATCCAAGATGTAGGTGTCTTTGTTTCCAAAACATTTTCAATTTTGACATTTTTGGTCAAACCGTTGTCTGTCAGTGAGGGGGTCCGTCTCCAAAGTTACGCCGGAAGTGATTTCTCGTGCGTCTATGTCACGCATTGTTTACACGGAGATTTCTGGAAGTTTCACTAAACATATTTAGATATATCGAAATCGTCTTCCATTACGATTTCACCTATATCTAAACGTTACCTGCATTATATGACTGACAAACAACAACGGTTTGACCAAAAATGTCAAAATTGAAAATGCTGTGGAAACAAAGACACCTGCTACATCTTGGATGCCGTTGAGGTAAGCTAAAATACATTAAGTGTGGTAAGTTACCTTGATTGTGTTATCAAAGAAATATTAAAAGCGCGTCTTTCCAACAAATTTTCAGTTGGCAAAACTCCAGAAAAGGTTTGTGTCATTATTATACTGTAGTAGGCTACTAGAGCTAATGTCTCTCCCAACCTCGTTTCATTATGTCAAGGTCAATTACACATGTGTTCACATCATGTACCCTAATTCCTCGATAAATAACACGACAGCGAAAGATATTAATATGTGTATTGACCTGGTATTTACAGGAGTAACCTACTTCATGCTTTCTATCATGAGAAATGCCCACATTTACCTCATTATCATCGCCTCAGTACATTAAACGAAAAAACAAAACAAATGCTATTGGTCAACACAGCTCAGAAGATAGTAGGCCTAACTAGTAAGCACTTTTGTGTACCTTAGCATTTTATTAAGTTAAAATATTTTATGATGACTTATAAGTCCTTATAGTAAACAAAGTTCAGTGAGGCCCTCTAATGGCTCGTGCATGAAAGTGTTGGCAAATGACGCAACATGCGTTAAATGTACGACGACATACTACTCAAGATGTACAAATGAAATTCTTTAATTATTATTTAAAAAAGGTTAGGCTACAATGTATCACGTCAACAAGAAGCATTTAGATGTCTGATATGTGCCGCCCTCTTATGGACATTGCAACAAACTGACAATACTTCAGGATTGTACATGTTGGTATGCAGCATTCACACAAGCACAAGTGGAAAACATAAGCATAAAATATGATGTAATATATAGGTAATGCCAGAAATTATGCAAATTAGCAAAAATACCAAGACAATATTGTTTCTCATTTAAAAAAAGTAAGTAGAAAAGCAGTCCATTCTGAGGGAAGATCATTTACATGAACATACTTTTTGGCTCTATAGGAATATACACAGAAATAACATTTCTAAATCAGGATCGACATTGATTTTTGAATGTTGCTCTGGTGAAGTGATAATATTACTACTTTTTTTACTGGTTCTGATTAAAACCTCATTAACTGCATGTATATTTATCTTTGAAAAATAGCTGGAGAAAAAAATTGTGATGCATTGCCTGTTAAGGAAAACAAATATAATGCATTTTTTTTAATATGAAGATTGGATCTCCCAATTTAAAAAAAAAATGAAAAGAATTTCAGAATTTTTCAAAAAGGATGAGGTAATTATCTTATCCATTCATTACTGATGTCATGTTGTTTCAGAGGCGGGTTGCTTTTGCCCTCCCCGGAGTCTCTGTTTGGACCAGGTTGGCTGGAGTAAGAGGCCTTCTGTATCTCACTCCTCTCCATCGCTGTGTATTCCTCGCCCGTGGCTTTGGGCTCTTCCATTGGTGAGTGCTGCAGCATGTGATGGCTGGGGGGCGTGGCTGAGAGCATGTGATCAGGAGAGGTGCGCTCATGATTTGATGCTCAGGTTGAGGGAGGGTGTGGCGGTGAGGAAGGGGAAGAGCACTGCGAAGGGTACGAGCAGCTTCCTCCTGATGCCATCCTGTGGACAGTGGCAGAAATACCTCATGAAAAATAAATATCAATTAAATAACATAATAAATTACATAAAATATCAATTAATTTAAAACATTAAAAAATGTATTTATTTCATATGATGCACTTTCTTTGATTTTGTCACTGTAATATGTGTAATATGGTTTATAAAAGCCTCACCCAGGGCTGATCATGGACGGGTGGGCATCCTGGTGAGACAAAGGTTGCCAGGTGTTCATAAGAATTGCGTTGAAAGCCTACAGTGTAACTCGGGTGGCTGTACTCTAAGACAGAAAGTGAGCGTTAATGCTTCTAGAATTATAATTTTGCAGACTGTGTTCTGAATAAAGATTGGCCCCCACCTGAGGCCCCGTAGTTTCCCAGAAAGCCTGTCTTCCCCATCGCCATCATGTGGCCCCCAGCATGCATAGTCTGATAGAGTGCTCGCTAGATGGAAAGCAAACAACAAAAAACATGTAACCACAAGGTTATTCAAATTATATCATAAAGTATATCAGCATTTGTAATCACAACATTTTTTTCTTTTGTCAAATCAACTTTAATTTATGTACTTCAGATAACATAATAGTTTGAGTTTCTGGTGATTAAATCAATCTCCTTCATTGTATAAACTGAATTTTTCCATTTCAATCAGCTTTAAATTTTAAGGCAACCAGGTTACTTAATTTTTTAAGTTAAACCAACAATATTGTTTTTACAGTGAGTATCATTAAGTTATATTATATTTACTTTGAGTTTGACTGCAATATAATAATCTATAAAATTGATATGACAAATATTAATATTATATTTACCAGTATAATACTAGGTAATATTACTTGGATAAATTATATACAAGTAATAATACATATATAGTACAACTTTAAATAATATTTTTTTTAAATATAATTGTCAAATTGATATGAAAAAAATATAATATTATAGATTTATATTATATAATTATATAATAAAATGCATTTACAATATCATAAAATTATAATTGTATATATGTATTATAATTATAATAATAATATAATTTTTATTATAGTTATTGGACCTTTAAATCATAGGCTATATAATATAATATAATATGATATGATATAATACTTATATTATATCATATATCATATATAAATATTATATAAAAATGTGTAATATCCCAAATTTATACTGCATTATGCTATATTATGAAATGTCTATAATAATATAATATTCATAAAATCTATATGAAAAATATGAATATTATTAATTATGAAATGTCAACAAAAAATATAAAATATACACTCACACACATTTTTATAAATATAACGATTTCTAAAATGTATATAAAAATATTACATATTACAATTTATAAAATATTATAAATGTATATTATTATGTATTTATATATTATATATATATATATATATATATATATATATATATATATATATATATATATATATATATATATATATATAATATAATGTTAACATATTATGCTCAATTATTAAAAGATGAATCTAAATATTAGAAAAATCATGCAACTTTAAATCATGTATTTTCAGAAATAATTACATATGAATATACATGAGCAACTAGAGCACTTGTTAATGATGTATTTACACAAAATGAATAAAAGGAGTAAGATAAAGTTGCCTTTTCCTCTGTACTTAAGTCATGTACAGTGATGTGTGTAAAGTCTGGCTGTGCATAGTAAGTCATTTCTGTGTATAAGTGAGTACTTTGGTAGACTCTCTCACTGCATTGGCCAAATTGCTGCGGGTTCCACACAGTCCGCTGTGAGCGTCAATGCCGACGTCCCTCACTGGTCATATTCAGAGAGGGCGGAGTCTTCATCTCCAAGGCCTTGCTCAGGTTGCCATGAGAAAACATCGAGTAGCCCATACCTTCAGTCACATGGGAAGTGAAAAACAAGATGTGGTTGAAATGATTTTTTCAGTTTCTCTCTCGTTCTCTCTGTCACTCCGGAAAGGAGAAGTTTCCTACGCAGACAACGTCTCTTCACTATCTATGCTTGCCAGCTGTATGGAAACACTGCTAATAAGTGTGAACTTGTCTTGATGTGATTGATGGCTCTAAGTGTCTTGCTAAGGCTAATTTCATTGCTAGCGTTTATGTATCCTAAGTACACACAATCAAATGTTTGGCATAATTTGACAGAATTAGTGGTTGATTGGAAATGGAAACAAAAATCACTTCTCAAGTAACATTTTTCTTGATTACTCTGTTTTCACGATACATCTGTTTCATCTCAGGTTTAAAGTAAGTAATCTTACTTTAGAAACACTTTTTATGGACAGTATTGATGGAGAGTCATTGTTGAAAAACGTCACTCAAATATTGAATATTCTATAAATAAATAAAAAAATTAATATATAATAAATAATAAATAAATAATATATATAAATATATGTAAATATATATATATTATATTAATACATATTTTTTTATTTTACTTTAAGTAGATTGTTATAGTTTTAATCATGTGTGTTGTTTTCATCACAGCTTTTCATTTATAAAATAAATAAACTAATGAAAAAATAAACCATAAAAAAATAAAGAAGATCTCATAACTTAAAAAAAAAAAATGTTATGGACAGTATTGCCGTAACTGAGGGACAGTAATTTTCACAAAAATATATTTCAATTAATTGTTTATTGCTCTTTATCTAGATTATCATATATATATAATAATATATAATATAGGTAACACTTTAAAATAAGGAATAATACTTTGGTTAACAGATCGTAAAAATTATTGTTGGTTTAACCTAAAAAAGTAAGTAACCTGGATGCCCTAAAATCATTCGAAATTAAAGATTTGAGTTAATACAAAAGGAGATTGTTTTATTCAACAGAAACTACATAAAGTATATCAGTATCATTAAGTTATATTATATTTACTTTGAGTTTGAGTACAATATAATAATCTATAAAATTGATTGACAAATATTAATATTATATTTACCAGAATAATACTAGGTAATATTACCTGGATAAATTATATATACAAGTAATACTACATATATAGTACAACTTTATATAATATTTTTATAAATATAATAATTTGTCCAATGAAAAAAATAAATGTTATAGATTTATATTACATAATTATATTATACAATATCATATAATCTTTATCAAATTGATATGAAAATGTTTAATATTCCAAATTAATACTGTATTGTGCTATATTATGAAATGTCTATAATAATATAATATTCATAAAATGTATATGAAAAATATGAATATTATGAATTGTTTACTCTGTAAAAATTATTGTTGGTTTAACTTCAAAAAGTAAGTCACCTGGATGCCCTGAAATGTTGAGTTCATTGAAATTAAAGTTTTGAGTTAATACAATGAAGGAGATTGTTTTATTCAACAGAAACTCAAAAAAATTGGTTATCTGAACCATATGAATTATCATATTTAAAATTAATTAAATATTCCTTTTTTTTATTTCTATTAAAAAAATACAGTGAGAATGAACAATACTTCTACAGCATTTATTAATTTTAGTTCATGTTAATTTCATCATTTGCTAATATATTATGGAAATCAAAATTTGTGTTTGGTAACATTAGTTCTGAACTATCATGAACAAACAATGAACAGCTGGATTTTTATTAACTAACATTAGCAAAGATTAATAAATACTGTAACAAATATATTGCTCATTGTTAGTTAATGTTAGTTCATACATGTTAACCAATGAGACCTTATTGTAAAGTGTTACTATAATATTTTTCATCATGAAGTTTGGTTTAAAAATGGTTTAAGGGCGGTTTAAAATAAAAGAAAGCATGGTTAAAATTTTAAAAATAAATTTAAATCAAAGACAATTTTATTTATGTGACCTTTGACCAGGTAAATAAATCATTTTATTTGTAAGTATTAAGCTCTGGGACATTAAAGCTCCCATAGTTCAATAAAAATCACACGTTGAACCTGAAAACCTGAACGTCTACCTCTACATCAAACTATTTCATATTCCATTTCAAGACCACCGTCGCAATTAGAAGCTGCATTGTGACGCGTCTGATACTTCTGCTAGCTTTCAGCGCTGGATTCTGACCACAGGTCGCTTTGAGAAGAATATTCCTATGCACTACTAATAGTAATATGGAGGCGCTGCATCAAAGTCCAGCAAGTGTGACATTCAGCTCAGAAACCACAGCTCTGTCTTCAGCTACTGTTTCATGTGTCTGTATGTATGCGTGGTTGAGACGGTGGGCTGTTTCATACATGAGAACTTCCTGTGCGCAAAGTACCAAAATACTCAACTTGGGGAGCGTTCCCCAGCGCCTTTTAGTGTAACACCATCCAGATAACGACTAATAAAGTTTTAGTGGTTCATATCTACTAAACATTTAGTGGAACAGAAATACGGTTTATGTATTTAAAACTACTACACTATGTAACATTTTTTGTTTGAGCATGCAGAAATTTTGGTTTTCTCAAAGTTTTGATCATAGGTTCTTAGTAATGTGTTCAAAACACTTTTTGAACATTGATATTGGAATGTTTTACTTCTGAAACGTCTTTTGTTGTTTGTTTTTAGCTGACGCTTTTATCCAAAGCGACTCACAATTGCTATATATGTCAGAGGTCGCACGCCTCTGGAGCAACTAGGGGTTAAGTGTCTTGCTCAGGGACACATTGGTGTCTCACAGTGGATTCGAACCTGGGTCTCTCACACCAAAGGCATGTGTCTTATCCTCTCCGCCATCACCACCCCAATTTTAAATGTTACAGCACTGTAAAAAATTATAGTTAGTTTAACCCCTTACCTGTCACCCCCTTTTTTGATAATTTACATTAAAATGCACTATACAAACTTAAATGGTTGTAATTCAAGATATACACAAGTTTGGTCTTGTTTTAAAGAAGACACTCAGCAGATTATTACTGAAGTGAAAGCACTTAAAAAAATTAAAGTATGAAAAAGTTATGGAAGTTATAATTTACAGTAAATCAAATATTATTTATTAATATATATTTTTTAATATAAAATAAATATTTTACAAAATTTTTTTTACAATAAAATTACTATAAAATGAAAGCTATATATCTAAACAAGTTGTGTTCCAAATTTAAAGTTGATATCACAAATTTTGAAGTTCCCATGAGATTTTGTTTAGGCGTTATACCAAAAATAGCCACCAGGTGCCATTGAATTCCATTGAATTTAATTGTATGCATTCTGCCATAACAAATCCAAATATGCAATTTCTATCCAAATATCACTTCTGTCACTAAATATGGAAACTTGAGACTCAGACCTTTCTGACAATATGTGTTTTGTCAAGATTAGAAAAGGTTTTGATAATAAATTATGAAAGATGATGCCCAAAAGGGGAGGGGCCTAATACAAAAATACCGTTTCTATGGTAACGCAACGTCCAATTTCAAAACGGTTTTTACAGGATGAATTCTGAGTTCGTAAGCTTTCAAATGATACCTAATTTATGATAACTACTAAAATATGTGATATAATAAAAAAGGCGATAAAAAATAATATTATATTTTAGAGGATAATATATACATATTATAATTTTTAGAGAATAATATTATACTATTTGTTTTTTTTTATTGAAAAATATTAGATTATTTGTTTTATTATTAACTTTTAGCATAAAAACAGAATTTGCAATGATTAAAAGTCGATCAATTGGCTTTTTGTGACAAAGGTCAGAATTGTGACAAAGGTCTGTTATGAGGCAGATTTTTTAGAGGTGCACTCTTGTCAAAAATGTATCGGTTACTCTTCCTTCATAATTTGTAGCAGAAAACAGCAGTCAAATATCTATTTAGGAGTCTTAGACCTTTCCAATGATGTATAGTTTGTCATAATTAGATTAGGATTTAATAGTAATAAATCGAAGTAAAGTTAGGCGTCCGTATACGGGACGGTGACAGTAAAGGGGTTAAACAAAAGCCACTGTAGTCACTTTAACTATTTTAACGATGTCTTTACTAACTTTTCTGGGCCGGCAGATTACCTGAGAAGCCTATGGAGGAGTGAGACAGCGCTCAGATTTCATCAAAAATATCTTAATTTGAGTTTAAAAGATGAATGAAAGTATTACGGGGTTGGGACAACATGAGGGTGAGTCATTACTGACAGAATTTTTGGGTGAACTATCCCTTTAAAATTTAAGTTTAATTTAATTTAATTGAAAAAAAAGTTAATACAATGGAGATTGGTTTAACAAACAGAAACTCAAACTATTGTTATCTGAACCACATAAATGATCTAAGTTGATTTGACAAAAGACAACGTTTTGTGAAATATGAGCATAATATAATGAGAAATAAGTTATGACAACATATTTTATATAGTATAGTTTTTAAATTTCTTCAACTCATCAAAATAAGTTAAACAATTTTCTACTTTTTTTGTTATACAAGATTCAACTAATTTTTTAAATCAGTATGAAATAGCTTAAACATCGAAGTTGATTGTACTTAAAAATTTAAGGCAGCAACTTCGTTCAGAGAACATTCAAAAGTAATAATAATGTTTGCAAGATGAAAAAATGTAATGCTTCTTAAAGTTTGCATAAAAAAACTTTAAAACTGTTTAAAGTTAAAGAACATTTCAGAATAATGCTTTCATAACTTGAGAATGTTCATCATTAGAATATATTTTGTGTTCGCTGGGTAAATCATAAAGCCATCGTCCAAAATCAGTGTTTTGCCTTACATTAAATGATTAAGGTGAGCCTATAATAATTGTATTTTAGAGATGTTGGGACAGATTTCCAGGGAAAACAAATGTACCATTTGGGTTTTTGCAAACATTGATGATATGTTTTGTGGGCGGAGCCTACCTGGTGGCAGTAAGTGACAGTTCGGTAGTACGTTGAAGCCACTGTAATTAAAGCATAAAACAAGGCAATTTTGAGTTTATATCACAATTCTGCCTTTTTTTCCTCAATTCCAAGTTTACTATGATATATATAATTCAGAATTGCAAGGTATAAACTTAATTACTGCGCTTTATTCTCAGAATTGCAAGTTTATATCCAGCAGTTCTGTACCTTTCATAGAATCATAAGTCAATTGCGGGTCATAAAGTCAGAATTGGGAGATATAAACTTAAAAAAGAGTCTGAACTGTAAGAAAATAATGTGATAGGTTTAAATATAATCTATGTAAAATGTCTATGTTTAATGTTTAACTGTAACTGTAGGGATAATACATTGCCTATATTATATTATATATACATACAATATTATGTAGATCTATTGTTCACATCAAATCCATGCTAAAAATAGTAGGATAATCGTCACAGGTTTCATCAGCCCAGCATGTTTGCTTAATAGCTTGCATCCAAAACTTCGATGGTGGTTTTCTGTAAAAATAAACACCTTTTTTTCTCATTCTGACATCTAAAGCCACAACACGTCATTTTCTATCTTATTCCATGGATCTCGCACATTTTCCTCCACTTGTTACCACTGTTTTTTTGCCACCACAAAGATAACGCAGTTGCAAGTGACAGAACTGTGACGTCTGCTCCCAAACAAAAAGCATATGTAGCCCCGCCCCCTTTTACAGCCGCGCTCGTTGTGCAATGTCTTGGTTTGTATTTCCGCAGCATGAAGGTAAGATCTTACGGATCTATGAATGAACGGCTCATTTTAAAATCTTCCGGGTCTAACTGACATTTGTTATGACATCTGCTTCAAACATTACAATGCTCATGATAACTTTCGTCAACTCAACAATACGTAAATGAACTTGACCAGCTGAATTACTCTTCGACTGCGATGCCATAGGAATATACTGATTTGCCATAAAAACTGAAGTTCAAAGACAAAATTCAAAAGATGGATGCGCTCCTGTTTCTCTGGCGCATAAAGTCTATAGCTTGCAAGCAAAACGGGAATGCGACAGTACCTGTAATAAAACAAGAATCAACATTTGCATAGCAATACATTTGCTGTGCACTGACTAGGTTCAAAAAACAATGTTTATATTGATAACAACGCCAATCTCTAAACCAGCTAGCTACTACTCTACTTGCTAATAAATAGTAGGGCTAGTCAAACGATTAATAGCGATTAATCGCATCCAAAATAAAAGTTTGTGTTTACATACATATGTGAGTGCACTGTGTATAATTATTCTGTATATATAAATACACACACATTCTTGTATATATTTAAGAAATATTTTCATGTATATACAGTATATAGATTTATATGATATGTAAATATAAATATTTTATATATAAATAATAATTTTTTTCTTAAATATACATGCATGTGTGTGTATTTTATATATATATACAAATAATTATACAGCGCACACCACATATATTATGTAAACAAACTTTCATTTCTCGGAATGCGATTACATCAATTAATCGATTTGACAGCCCTAATAAATAGCCCATGCCAAGTTATAGCATCCAGCATTATCTGATATGAATACCAATTGTTATGTCTACTGCCAGATTGCCATTTTTTTGTAACGTTATTTTTAAAAAATTGTATGAAAGATACATGTGCAGCTTTAAATAGAGAACCAGCCTTTATTTATTAAAGTGAATGATAAGTATAGTCATGTTATCAAATATTTCGAAATGTCTTGGCCGTTTTCTAATACCTGAATGCGGTCCCATAAGGGCTGGATGAGAGTCTGGAGCTGAGAGAACTGGTTGAGCCCGGCCTGCCACAGAAAGGTTTGTAGGATGGAGTCCGATGGGCACCCAGGTTCAGGATTGGAGGAGTTGCTGTAGCCGTTTTCAGTACTTGCACCCATCACTTCTGAAGGATGGAGTGATGGAGCCTAACAGATTTATAACAGTACTTCAGAAGAACCCATATGCACATTTGGGCTCAGAAATTGTCATCTGAAAGATTCTACTTACATAATAGCGTTGGCGAGCGATGGAGAGGTCCATGCCGTCGTGATATTTCTCCGTTCCCATCGGCACGCATGTCTTCGTGTTCAGAGCTCTGAACTCTCCAGTCCCAAACCTTTCCTTCTCAGAAGTCTGGAGCGCTCAGAGAGAAAGAGGGTGGAAGAGAGGAGAAAGAGAGAATAGTAAATTCTCAGGAAAAGTTGGATCAGGAAATCACAGAGGCTGAATTCAAACCTCCATCTCCCATTTGAGCACCACAGCTCTGATATAATTCGTTTTCCAATGAAATACAAAAAGAAATGGAAAACTTTAAACACAATTTTAGGTTCAGATGAATGTATATAGCTAAATATTATGGCTGTGAAATCGATTAATCATGATTAATTCACATCCAAAATAAAAGTTTGTATTTACATAATATATGCACTGTAGTTAATATAGGCACTGTGTATAATAATTTTGTATATATATAAAAACACACACATGCATGTATATTTAAGAAAAAAATATTATTTATGTATAAAATATTTATATATATAATATAAATTAAATATAAATCTATATACAGTATATACATGAAAATATTTATTAAATATATATATATATATATATATATATATATATATATATATATATATATATATATATATATATATATATATATATGTATAGATATAGATAGATAGATAGATAGATAGATAGATAGATGATAGATAATTATACACAGTGCACCCACATATATTATGTAAACACAAACTTTTATTTTGGAATGCGATTAATTCGATTAATGAGTTGACAGCCCTAATATATATACAAAGTGCAACAATATATAAATATATAAGCTATTATTTTATAACAAATATATATACACACTAAAGTGTCTAAAATACTCACCAAGGCAGCATTTATTTGATAAAGAATAATAATTCATTTGAAAAAGAACAGAAATATTGTGAAATATTATTACAATTTAAAATGTAGAAGTTTTTAGTATTATTATTTCAGTCACATGATCCTTTAGAAATCGTTCTGAAAACATGCTGATTTGATGCTCAAGAAATATGTCTTATAACTATTATCAGTGTTGAAAACAAATGTGCTGTTTAATATTTTCATGCAAATCGAGATATATATTTCAGGTTTCTTAAAAATGTCAAAAGAACAGCATTTATTTGAAATAGAAATCAAACTTTTGTGACATTATAAATATCTTTACTGTCACTTTTGACCAATTTAATGTGTCCTTGTTGAATAAAAGTGTTAATTATTTGATTCCAGATCCAGACTTGGTATATTTTCATATATTTTTATTTATATGTATATTTTTTGTCATTATTTCATTATAATTATAAAGTAAGTAGGGCTGTCAAACGATTAATTGCGATTAATAGTATCCAAAATAAAAGTTTGTGTTTACATAATATATGTGGGTGCACTGTGTATAATTATTTTGTATATATATATAAATACACACACATGCATGTATATTTCAGAAAAAAAAATATTTTATAAAATATTTATATTTATATATAATATACATTTTATATAAATCTATATACAGTATATACATGAAAATATTTCTTAAATATATACAAGCATGTGTGTGTATTTATATATATAAAATAATTATACACAATGCACCCACATATATTATGTAAACACAAACTTTTATTTTGGATGCGATTAATCGCGATTAATTGTTTGACAGCCCTAAAAATAAGAAAACAGAGCAAAATAAAGCAGTTTCACTAAAGGTCTGAATTTTTTGTCTACAAATCTGTTCAGGACAAAACATATCTCCAGCTTCATGTTGATAAAATTATCATAGTATGTCTATATTATGCCTGTTTAAAATTGGGACTTTGTTTGGTTACTTTACAATTAAATTAAGCACAGTGAAACCGTAGCGGTAGCCCACCTGATTTTGTGATTTATTCATAATGAAAACACTTCAGAAGGGAGAGATTTGGCATGTACCTCCAGTATATCAGTATTTGTACGGCTCTCGTGAGGTTCACTGTATTCGGTGTACTTTAACAGAACTTTGTCCATATCAGTGCTGGCGTACTGGAAAAGACGGTTGAGTGCTGTTGAAGATGATGAGAGCGATCTCACAGTCGCACAACACGCTCAGCTCGTAAGCCTTTTTCATCAGACCAAATTTACGCTTGGTAAATGTCACCTTGAAGAAGAGAACAAACCACAGGACTATTGTTACAGAAACATCTGATAGATGCCACAAAGCAATAATGGTTTAAACTTCTCACACTGTCTTTTCAGAGTCTTTTTTGAACATGTTTTCTTCGCCTCTAAGTCAAAGCCATGTTTCACCTTGTTACACCTTGAGATAATTTGACCTGGAATAAAATATCGCTGTCATGACGTAGAGCAAACTTTATCTTAATCGTTAATCACGCGTGAAAACATCACATAATTTAGTCCTGATTGTCTGAAGAGAAAGGAAGGCCCATGTTTGTGGGGGTTTTATTTTTGCAGATATATTGTAAGATAGAGATATATAAACATTCAGGGCTGTCAAACGTTATTCGCGATTAATTGCATCCAAAATAAAAGTTTGTGTTTACATAATATATGTGGGTGCACTGTGTGTAATTATTTTGATATATAAATACACACACATGCATGTATATTTAAGAAAAAAATATAAATTATATATAAAATTGATATTTATATATAATATAAATTATATATAAATCTATATACAGTATATACATGAATATTTCTTAAATATATACAAGCGTGTGTGTGTATATATATATATATATATATATATATATATATATATATATATATATATATAAAATAATTATGCACAGTGCACCCACATATATTATGAAAACACAAACTTTTATTTTGGAATGCGATTAATCAGATTGAATCGTTTGAGCAGCCTTAATAAACATAAAATCAAAATCAAAAGAAACATGGTTTTAGTTTGCACAACTGATTGTTGCATATCAATCCAACTGAAATAGTTTATTTTCATAGTTCATATTATAAAAAATTACTTAATTTGTCCGTAAAGTAACTTTTTGGCTGCCAAAACTAGACGCTGTTTGTCGGCGGAATAAATAAAAAAATCACTGATAATACAGGCTAACATTCCACCAATCAAATCATGTTAAAACCAAGCCCCACCCAACATTATTTCCTACTTAATATTCATTTTCCCACAGAAACCGTTTGAATGTAATTTGTTGAATTTAAACAGCATGGTATGAATGTGAAAAGAGTACAGACCTGTCGATTTCGCTGATCAAGAATCCGAGATATCTGTATTTCTTCCGCCCCATGATGCTTTGTGTTCGGCGCAGGATTTTTCTAAATCAACAAGACAGAAATGTAAAAAACAAAATGATATTTATTAGTAGAATGAGTGGCATGTAAAAATACTTCATTAAATGTTTATATAATTTACAGAAAATAACAGAGATATGAGAAATTTAGCATATTAAATTATAAATACATAAAAAATACAATATATTTTGTAAAATAGTATATTCACAATAATCATATTGCAGCAGAAACATACTGTATGTATTGCTTTTATAAATATAATGGTAACTGCTCGTGCGTGATGTGTTCAACCAATACCAACTTCACCCCAACTTCCCATCCAAGGATTACGGACGTTTGTGTACTTATACCCTCCAGAGGGTTAGTTGGGAGTAAAGTTAGCCCAGGCGCGCAGGCTAACACCCCACAGTCTGGGTTATCCCAGCACAAACATGAATGTTTCCACAGGGCACAGGTTAAAAATATAATCTCTATTTAAAGGTAGATTAAAGTTAGCTTTAGCGTTACAACCACACTTGTAATAATAATGTTTCAATGAAGGGAAAGTTCCTGTTCCACCCCCTGTTCTCCCATGAGCGAAATGGACGCCAACAGTTGATTTTGGGTGGGGAGGGGTAGTAAAGTTTCTAGCTGAGGGTCATCATTCATCAGAAACTTTTTAACTTAATTAGAGATAATTGGTGATTCACAGATCTTAGCCTGGGTGATTGCTATTGCTATAGCTAAAGCTAAAGCTAACAACTTTGGCTTACAAATAAAACATTAAAAATCTGCACTCAAAACATCTGCTTTGCTATTTTACAGCACATTTCATTGTAAAGTTACACTAGAATAACTATTTTTAGAAGCTAAAATGCTAGTAGCTAACAATTTGGTGAGTTTATTGTAGCTGGAATCTGCTAAGCTGTTAGCTGCGTTTACGACACTGAGATCTAGTGGCTGAACTATAATAGTCATTTGATGTATGAAGCACATTTGATTCTACATAGCAAAAACGTCTGTAGGTCTACACTAGGCTTGAAGCGGCACATAGGCTTATAAATCAGTGAAATACAATCATGAATGTGACTTTGCTAATGTACTTGCTATCAATCCCACTGGGAAATGTCTTTCAGACCTACCCCTGCTGTTAGCATAGTGGCTAACTGCTAATGTAAAAGCCCCAGGACTTCAGCTATGCTTTTTTCCTCTCATATATTAGGCATGTATAACCTCATCTATTTTTAAAATCTCAAAGCCAATGGTTTACGGAGAGAGCGCCGCTGTTCCCACGATCTATGAGTGCCCGTTGCCCTCACACCCACCCCTTGGCACACAGGCAGACAAGTGGAGGAATCCTTGTTTTGTGCCATTATAACCATATAAAGAGAATACCAGAATGATATTCTCCATGCACACACACACACACACACATATACACCTAAAGGATTTGACAGGTGGCCTGCATCAGGGTCAGGCAGTTGGTCATGAGATATAAAATGTAATGCGAGGAAGTGAGAAGCATTTGTGACAAGATTGCTATCACCAAACTATGTGTTGGGCTAAGTTTAAAGTTCCTCAAATTTGTCAATGCATTTGCTTTTGTATCTCGCAAACCAATGTGACTATAAGTCGACATTACAAAGTTCATCTTTAACTCTGGTTTTCAGTGACTTGTCTCAACAAAGTGATTTATGATGCTATAGTAGACATAACCACAGACAGAAATGTCATGTACAACTCTTTCATAAATACGTTTTCAATTCATAAATAAGTTTTGGCTAACTTTTGTTTTCGTGCTTATGTTATGAACCACTGACGGTTATAGGAGTGAAAATCATACTTTTTCGCATGAATCAAATTGTACGAACTCAACCAATTTGCCAAAACTTAAAATTGTTACATTTTCTTTAATATATAGTCTACACTAAAAACACTTAATTTGAACTTAAATGGTATCGAAATCATATGAATTTGCCATTAATTCGCTGTAATGTAAAATTAGCTACATTTTCTCATTAAATGGGGTTGTCTATTGTGAGCCAAGTGTGAGCCAAACGCTGTGGTAGAAATCAACTTTATTTGTCAAGCACTAAAAATAAATCTTTATATTAAAATTCTATTAAAATTTAATAAAAATATATAAAATATACTATATATATATATATATATATATATATGTATATATATATATATTAGTGCTGTCAACGATTAAAATATTTAATCGTTATTAATCGCATTAATGTCATAGTTAACTCGTGATTAATCGCACATTTTTATCTATTCTTAATGTCTTTTGATTTCTTTTTGTTACATTTTTTTCTATTTTAATGCTCTTATCAGCATGGAAAAGTGGATTGGCTTGTTTAGTGCAAATGTTTTTTTTAATTATTATTATTGAAATAACATTGGAAATAGTGTTCAATTTCACTCTAACATATATAGCCTAATAATCTCTCACACAATGCAACACTGTCCATCAATAAAAGGGTGAAAGAAATACTGACGAGGTCCTGATATTGACGAGGGGGTGGAGAATTTGCATCATCTGTGTTTGTGTGTGTGTGTTTGCTTGGCCATCATCAAGTGGTGTTTCAGGCTGGACGTGCTGCGATGACTGATAGCTCAGTTCATAATGAGAAAACATACAGATCGCTTTGGTCTTGTCAATGGGACAATTTGGCAACTTTTTAAAAGTAAACTTTACATTCAGAATCTCATTGGCATCCATTTCGGCATCTCGCCTCGTCGTCATCCACTCTAAAACATAACGTTACTATTTGGCCGGCTCGCAAGCTGAAACGAAGTGTGTGCGGCACAAAACGTCCCGCGCTGCGGTCTGAAACCCATTCATTTCAATTGCTTGCCCCGCGTCGAGGACGTTTCGTTGCTTCTTCAACCAAAGCGCAAGCGGATCTAGCTAGACCGGAAACAAAACAACAGACACGACGCACACACTCGTTCGGGCTCGCGAGCCGGCTTTGAGTGGATGACGAGCGCGAGACGCTGAAATGGATCAGGACGCATGCCGCGTCCCTGTTGCAAAAAGTATGTGAAAAAACTACAAAGTTTGCTAGGACAAAAGATCCGTTAATCGCGTCGATAAAAAAATTAACGCCGTTAAAATGGGATTTGCGTTGACGCCGTAATAACGCGTTTAACTCACAGCTCTAATATATATATATTCTTATTTATACATTTAATCACGATTAAAAATTAATTACAATTAATTACAATTAATTGCGATTAATTGCATTCCAAAATAAAAGTTTGTGTTTACATAATATATGTGGGTGCACTGTGTATAATTATTTTATATATATAAATACACACATGCTTGTGTATATTTAAGAAATATTTTCATGTATATACTGTATATAGATTTAGATATAATTTATATTATATATAAATATAAATATTTTACATATAAATAATATTTTTTTCTTAAATATACATGCAAATATATATATATATATATATACATATACACAGAATAATTATACACAGTGCACCCACATATATTATGTAAACACAAACTTTTATTTTGGATGCGATTAATCGCGATTAATTGTTTGACAGCCCTAATACATTTATTTAATTTCTTATATATTATTTATATATTTATATATATATTCTTATAATAAAATGCAACAAAAACATTCTAACCAAGCTAGGAACTGGAAATCCATCGATTCGGTTTTAACAATGCTACGCTAAAACAAATGCATTTAAAAAAAATTTCTTAGTAAAATTTAAAATAGATAAAATTTAAACAGTGACAAAATGTTCAAAAATTATGTTGCTCAATTAGCAACTGCATACAGAGAAAAAATTAAGTGTAACTGATTTAGTTTTACTGCACATGAAAAATACTTCAAAAATAAAAAGAAAAGAAAAGACGTAGTTCGTAATAATGCAACTATTGCACCTCTGGATCCTGTCTGCCCTCGGTGTACATTTCAGCTTCCTGTGCATTCTCCCAGAGGCCAGACAGTGGAAAAGAATCCACACAAACAGAGGCAGTGTTATAGCACTCGCTTTGGGGCCGGAGGGAACTCATTTCTGGGTCCTCATGGGGACAACACCACCAGAGCTCCAACAACAAACACCTTTTGTGGAGACTAGTCAAAGCCTGTTGGAGCTGGGGAACGCAACTAAATGAGCTCTAGAATGGACGCCAAAACTGTTTCAAAACCACATGCAACTGGCACCTGTAGCTTACAGATATTTCAGCTGTTGGTGGCTGAAGCTAATGCATCGGTGGGATGAGAAACCTGGGTGAGCCAAAAATAGTAAGTAAGACATATATTTGCATACCAAACTACAAGAGCAAACGGTCTAAGAAGCACAAGAAGGAAGGCTATGCTTTCTAAATGGTTATGGCACAATATTATTGTTCAGTATAATTATTAAAACACTTCAATTACGCTGCAGTACATGCAAAAAGTCAATTTTAAGATATGCGCTGAATGTACGGTTTCTGTATTTTGCAAAATGCAGCAAGGTCCCTTGGGTTTAAAACTACATCCAGCTGCAAGAACATCTATTAGATGACACAAATGTGTTTTGCACAGGATTTCACCTTTTAGTTGACCTTTGTAGGCTGTTCTAATGGCAAAGCCTGCAACTGCAAGGTTCTAGGTTTGATTCCCAAGGAGTGCGCATTGCATACTTCAAAATTGCACATTTAGAAGTTGATTTGCCAACATAAATAAATATTTTTGCACATCTGTACAAATGTGTTGAGGGAAAAAAATATTCATAACACGTTATGTAATAATAAATAAAACATTCTGCATTAGTCTCTCAATGTAACACGTGGATGGTGGCTTGATTAGATACTAATGAGTGAACGAATGGCCTTGTTTTTGTGCTAATATTTAATTGTGTATATACATCAAATGTTAATAATTATATAAATAGTTCAATCTGTCATCCCAATAACTCATTCAAATGTAAGACTAAAACGCAAAATATAGCAAGCTAGCTATACTGTTATACTTATATAGGCTTTAACTATAACTTAGCTATTTAAAAATAATAATAGGCTATATTCACCTGGTTTTGACAATTAAAGCCGGTTTGAGTCGTTATGAACAGCGTCGCCAGTCAGCAAAAGAAGATGGATGAGTCTGACTGAGTTGGTCGAGTTCACATCACCTGACTTGATTGTCGAGCTCTTTTGACAACAGCGCATCTCCAGCTGTTCTTACTGTGTGCAGCATCATGCGGATAAAACCACGCCCCAGAGCGTTTCCATTGGCCGAAAGAGACGCCAATCATCTCCAGCTGTTCCTGACAGTAGCGTCATCATTCAGAAAATGCCACGCCCTCCGGCGTTTCCATTGGGTGAAAGAGACGCCCATCATCTTCGCTTGTTTTTCTTCTAACCCGCCTCTGTCGAGTTTCATTGACTGCTGAAGACGCCATCACTTTTATCCTGTCATTCATTTAATTAAAACCTCACCCTGATACTCTAATGGACACTTAAATTTTAAGCGTACATGGGTTATATTTAAACTAAAGATGTAGTTAAAGTGAAACAGCGAAAAGAAAGAACTAGCCTAGCTCTCTTCATAAGAACACTGGTGTTTAGCATATCAAAATACCGCCATGACGACACTTTAAATCCCCTAACCCATTAAAAATGTATTTTGAAATTATGTGACTTATGGTTATTCTTTTGTATGTTCCGTCTTGCCATAAAATAATAATTACGCAATAGAGACGGGACCATAATCCAAGAGTAAACTGACCTGAAAAAAGTCAAAAGCTAGATTTACAAAAACAAAAGTTTTATTTTTATGACAATATTGGCGGGCTATGTAATGTCCAAAAGCTAGATTTTCTGAGCAACACTTTATAATAACGTTTAATAAGAACAGAGAGGTTATTTTAGTTTGGCAGAAATTAATTTATCTTATTTATAGAAACTTGAGGAAACCGTTATGAAACAATGATAGTATGTTTATATGTTATTAATTATAGGCTATTGTAATAATATATAGGCTAATATTGTTTTGTTAATGTACTGTGTATGCCTAGGCCATATTTCATTTTATTTGATGTATTAGTTGTTTAAGATATTTTATATATTTTATCCACTGACACCCTATAATATCTGAAGGGACCTCTAGTTTTTGACCTGTCAAATTTGCTTCACTTAAAAAAAAATTATAAATAAATAAGTAGTTTTATTGCATAAATATGTGTATATAACACTTTTCCATGAAAAATCTATTTCTTATTAACAATTCACATTATTAAAATTAATCTGAAATTCCAAAAATACCTAGGCTATCTTATTTTATTTACAGTAATACACCATGGCACTAATGATTTTAAAAATTAAACAGGTTATTTAGTGATATAAAAAGCATCACAATAAAGACAATACTGATCTTTACCTTGCACAATGTGTAATTTCAACATGGAATAATTTCTTTCTATTTTACTGTATTTTCTGCGAAATTCTTATTAATGTAATGCGCTAATTCAACTGAATGATGTTATGTTGTAGTTTAAACAAATTAAAATAAAAATAAATCAGAAAAAATAAATGGATGTTCTATTAGATTATTTCAGATGACATAAAAAATTATTTACTGAATATTCATGTATAATAATATCAAAAGCAGTAAAATCACGTGTTCATGACTGCGGTTCTTATTGCTCTTTAACATTTCTTAAAATGTTAAAACGTAATTCAGAATTTAAATAAAGTATGATTTTGAATCCAATGATTTTGCATATATTATACATTTTTTACATTAAATCTAGACATAGTAAACTTATTATCATTACTGACAATCATACCTCATTTCCAAAACCTATGTTTCAATTACTTTAACGATATGATCAGTAAATCTTAATATAATTAATATAAAATTTGTAGTTTGATTTACACATTATGTTCTTTGAGGTTTGTCACATCCTTTTGAAAAATGTGTCAGGTTTCATTCAAATATATATAAAAGTTTGTAAATTGTGGAAGGTGTTTTGTGTATTTTTGTGTAAATTGTGGAAAGGCCGCAGTGAAGAGAAATTCACTGTAGAACTGGGACAGAACTTTATTGCATGCACTTTCATCTCAATATGTAATGCAACTTTAGCTTATAGTGTAAACTATCTTAGCAGACTTGCACTGGCTACTTTCCATAAAAAGTGACAATGAGATGTATATCTGTACATGCTGTGAAGAGGTTACTAATATGATATCTCTCAACATTTCTCAGAGGCTTTAGTTCCCCACTGAGAGTTTAATCTGCATGTCATCTGATGCAAGAATTACATGCTCCCGACAGTCATAACGTGAAAATGCTCCCGACAGTCCCTCAGCATCCCCACTGCAGGAAGCTCAGTGTATTCCCTTCAGTCTGGAGAGAATACATAAAAACATTGATTTTAAAAGGCATATTGAATGTGGCTTATCTGAAAAATGGACCAAATTCAAATACATTTTTACAATGATGCCAGAAGAACCATTTTGGGTTCCCAAAAGAACCTTTCAGTGAACAGTTCTCAAAAGAAAGAAAATGCTCTAGTGTAGAAGAACATTGGACTGAAAGAACCTTGAAAAGTTTCCATGGATGTTAAATGTTCTTCATGGAACCTTAGATGCCAATAAATATTTGATTCTGAAGAAATAACTGTTCACTGAACAGTTCTTAAAATAACCATTTTTTCACATCTATAGAACATTTGGTCCAATGGAAAGGGTCGTGGTTCTTAAAACTTCTTCTTGGAACCATGGATGTCAACAGACCTTTATTAACTCTTTATTAAGCTCTTTCTGATTATGAAATGCATTAGGTGAGAAAGTTCAAATAATCATACAGAATCATAATAAACTCTTATAAATAGCCTATGACCTCGCATCATTATATGCATCAAACCAGTTCATTGTGGTCCTATAAATGTCATGGCCATGGGGTGTAAACACTTTGGGTAAAGTGCATAATAAATGTATAGTGGTTATATTATACCCAACATAACTGGGTTCTCAATTAAAGAAAGGACACTGGAAAGTGTCAAGTGTCAACTTGTTTTCTTTTTTTCCCCTGAAACTTCTCACTTCTGCTTTTGACAACATCAGCGGCCTAAAGTTTTTGTACATGTGGTGAGTCTCTCGGATTCAGAAATAGCATCTCTGGTCAGCGTACATGTTTAGGCGATTCTTCAGGCAATGTTTTTTTTTAGTGTCACGTTATCACGTTCAAGCACAGCGGCAGTACCTCCAGTTCCCATCAGCCCATTCTAAGCAAAAAAACCCACCTGTGCATTCAACGTTTTGCACCTATATGCTATAAGCTCAAAAATAGCCTATGGCACTGAAAGAAAATATATGGCAATTTTAAATTACATTCAACATACAGATTGTAAATTACAAAAAAATTGATGATCAATATGTTTTCACATTGCTTTAACTCTTTAAAATAAGTAATTTCAACAAGTTTCAACTAACTTTAGAGTCAGTTTATTGTTATTTAGTCTCAAATGACATACATCAAAGATGATGTATGTAATACAATAACCTTATTTTACTGTGTTTTTTGTGCAAAATAAACATTCTCAATATCTTGTCATGCAAATGGACCCATTTGAGCAAAATATTTTTGAATTCTAGCAAGTTATAGTCATAAGACATGCTAGCTTTAGAAAAAATAGAGATAACCTTCGTAGCTTGATGTTTTTTTTATTACATTGCATTCATATACAGTTCACACACACATTAGCAAAATATGGGAAACTTCGACCATATTCTCGATTACCGGTGTTGACAAACAACACTAACTGTTAAGAACTGTTAAAATACATAATAAAAAATTATAATAAAACTAGGTCATATAAACATTTTAATAAATAATACGATTTTCGTCCTAAATTTCGCTGATGCTGATGCAAGCATACAGACTTTTATTATTAGTGCTTTACACCTGCTGCATGCACTGCATAATAAAACTTGGATGGCATAGGCAAGCGCGTTGCTTTTCAACTGACAAATACTTGTAGGACGAGAAGTTGCGGTATGGCTTCTTACACGAATAAATCCAATAAAGTTCATTGTTGCATGAAATGTGTTTAATCTGGGATTTAAAAGTGGATCACATGCTCTGACTGTAACAACAGCGGCACGAGAGCACGCGCATTCCACAGCAGCCTCTCGCGCATCGTTTGTTTTGCGCCTTAAGAAAACCCACAACAGAAAACATAGCAAGAAAAAAAGTGGAAAAACATCATTTTTGATGGACTATCGCTGTTTGTTTGTGGACTAAATCGGACATTTATCCACTGTCGGACATGACGCATTCCTATAGTCAGCGTTCTCCTCGTGGTGCTCGCGTTTTAGGGATTTTATCCGCAATAATGTCCGTGTTATCCGTCATTTTGATTTGCCAGCTCCAAACGCAACAGGTTGTTATAAAAGATTCGCCGACTTTCGTGTCGAGTGAGATCACAGCGGTGTTATTGCCCGTTTCTACGGTCCTTTCAGCCTTGCTCCTGACATCTCAACTTAGCTCAGTTGTTGTGTGTTTGCTTCACGCTATTTGTGACCGAAATATGCCGAGGAGAACCAATACACAAAGGTAATGAGAAAATATACTCGTGTAGCGTAGTCAACATGCGAGTTAGGCTAAAAAACGTCGAACAAAGTGAGTGATATTTACTCGGAAGAACGACAATACAAGCTCACTATTCAAGCAAAACAATGCCCCCCAAAAATAGTTTGTTAGGTCTGAAAATTGTATATTACTTCACAAAAGCATCTGAAAATCGAAAAACATTTGTGGTTGTTAAACTTTAGTGGAACATTTCCATAGTACATGTGATGAATCACACCTGAGTGAACTTGAGGTAAATTTACTTCATAAATCTACCAAAAATCACATTGAAATGACTCAGGAAAGCGAAGTTAGTTCAACTTATTTATGGATAGGGTGTCCAAACACTCAAGGGGCCATTCGTATATCAAACATATTTGCCATTTAGGCTACTGGACCTTTGTATTTCATATTAAGCTCCTTAACCTTTTTCCAAGATAGCCTAACCAGGTTTGAACATTTTAAATTACGGTAACACTTTACAATAAGGTTCATTAGTTAACATTAGTTAACTACATTAGTTAGCATGAACTAATAATGAACAGCACTTATACAGCATTTATTAATCTTTGTAAATGTTAATTTCAATATTTACTAATACTTTATTAAAATCTTGTTAACATTAGTTAATGCGCTGTGAACTAACATGAACAAACAATGAACAGCTTTATTATTATTAACTAACATCAACGAAGATTAACAAATACTGTAACAAATGTATTGCTCATGGTTAGTTCATGTTAGTTAATACATTAACTAATGTTAAATAATGAACCTTATTGTAAAGTGTTACCTAAATTACTTCCAATTCAAAGTATAGAGCAGCATGAATAGTTGCTTTATGTTTTCTAGCAAGTCACTGATATCTATTTGTTTTGCAAATGAGGCCCTGCTACTAGTCCACACAACTAGAAGTGATCTATTTTGTTTTTTGCTTGTATTCCAAGGGCCGACTGGTTTTTATCGGATAGCAGGGCTGTC
>JAQIUQ010007299.1:90000-157500 GCA_030378365.1 Hybognathus amarus | reverse complement strand
TAAAATATACAGGCTATAGTAATTCATTGTTTATTTTCTAAATTGTACATTTTAAAGCAGGTGTAATGACCAGTGATTATGGAAAACAATACTTGACAAGAACCACTCGACCACTCTGACGAATAAACAGCGTGGGAATGAGGTCACTGTCCGACCGGCCACTTTAGATAGTGAGTCTTTCACCTCCTTCCAAATACATTACATGCATACTTTTTGAACATAATTGTGAGTTTTAATTATGTCTTAGACCTGTCAATTCATCAGCTGGCAGCCCATGGAGAGATTTCACAACTGGAGATACATTTATCCAAAGGTACCCATAAATAAACAACATATAGTTATCCAACGCTTGCTGAAATATGAACAACATATACTGGTGATGTTGCAGACAGCTCTCTGCTTAACAGTCAAGATGAGCGAGGATTCACACCACTTATGTGGGCTGCTGCATTTGGAGAGATAATGGTGGTCGAGTTTCTCCTTCAGAAGGTGAGCAACACATTTTTTTAAGCCACTGAGACTGGGCAATATATTATTATATGATATTATGTTACATTAGGGAGCGGATCGAGACACTAGCTCGGGAATCGAGAAAGTGCCTTGTCTTTGGCCAGCGCAGGAGGATTTGCAGATATTGTTAATATTCTCCTACAACATGACGTTGAGATTGATTCCTATGACTGGGTATGAACAACTTCACTATTTTACACAAATTACTGTAGAAAATGTACACCTCATAATCATGCTTTCCATTTCAAACACAGAATGGTGGGACCCCTCTTCTCATGCAGTTCGTGGTAATCACATTAAATGTGTTGAAGCTCTCCTAAGTAAGTCTTCGAAATATTCACACATTTTGTTTTGTTATTTGTGATGACAAACTGAAGTAAGTTTGTGTTTAGGATGTGGAGCAATATCACTGTTCAAGGCAGATTCTGGATACAGTCCTGTTGCCCTTGCTGTTGCATTGGGCCACAAAAAAGGCAAGTCATTCCTTACAGTGTACGGAAATGCAAATAATCCAGTTTATTTTATTAACTAATAACTGATAACTCATTTGCAGTGCAAAAAGTCTCTGAAGATCACATTTTAAAGCTGTTTCGGGGACCAGTTTCCGTGTTCGGAGAACACATGAAGCAAAGGACGCTCTTTGAAGAGCTTACAATAATCCTGCATAGGGCTGTCAAATCGATTAATTGCGATTAATCGCATCCAAAATAAAAGTTTGTGTTTACATAATATACAGTATGTGGGTGCACTGTGTATAATTATTATATATATATATATATATATATATATATATATATATATATATATATATATATATAAATTGCTTTATTTAAGTATTAAATATTTAAGAAATATTTTCATGTATATAGATTTATATATAATTTATATTATATATAAATATAAATATATTGTACATAATTAATATTTTTTACTTAAATATACATGCATGTGTGTATTTATATATACAAAATAATTATACACAGTAAGCTTATATTATGTAAACACAAACTTTTATTTTGGATGCGATTAATCGCGATTAATCGTTTGACAGCCCTGAATCCTGCATAATCGTATAGCTTTATTTTGACATGAAAGAAAGAACAATCTGTTTTTCTACTTTTTTTAATTAAAAAACACTTTTACAAACATGCTGTTCATGTATGTTCACCTAAAAAGGCACGTGAATAAAGTTGTTGAACCTCTGTGGAAATTATATGTGATTAAAAGTAACATCAGTTGCTTTCCCTGTGAGTAGGTGGGAATAAACTCCACATCCAGAGGTGAAAAAGGGGAAAGCTGGTTGGCATTCCCGCCTCTTCATACTTCCTCTCTGTCCTTTTCTCAAAACATTACAAAACCTTTTCCCTCAGGATATCCAATGTGTAAACAATTATTCTTCCAAAAAAGTCAGCACTGTTTTCAAACACTATTTTCAGCCGCTGCACCAAAGGGGCATCTTGAATGGGAAAACTGTGGGTGAAGAATCAAGGATTTGATTAGCTTGGGATAAAAGGAAGAGCACGGGCAATTTGGCCATTGGCTAGGAAAGGACAGAAAACAAAAGAATTCCACTAATTCTGGTTGAGTTTACATATGTATAGAATATGGTTTTAATGCATTTTAAATGCATTTATAAGTGGAAGCAAAAAGGAAGGTGCTGAAGAATAAAACTGCACCACATGGAAGGATATTTGTAGACAGTTGTTGTCCTCTGGATAGAAGTCTAAAATATGTACAAGGTCGTCTTCTTTGGCAGAACCTGTAGAAGAGAAAGCATTTTAATGGCTCTAACTCATATGAACACAACTGCATAAGGCCTATTTGTGTGACTTAATCTTTAGTATACTCGTAATAGAGCACAACAGTGACACTTTAAATGATGTTGTAAGTGGTTTCTTCGTTTAACAAAAACGTTAATTATCTTGCACATTCAAGGTGAGAATATTTAAAGAATAATTACCAACAAAATACAGTATGTACCTTTTTGAAATGCAAGCAAAAAACACAAGCAAGAGTGCTGTGTTTCTAATTTTTTTTCATTATAAATGTTCATTATATATATATATATATATATATATATATATATATGGTATTATAAGTAGTTTTTTCCATGTGAATGTAGCAAAGTTTATCAAGAAATCAGTTGAATTAATGATTCAATGACTTGCACATTTTCTCTTGTTTTTCAATTTATTTATTATTATTAATTGCAAAATATGATTACTGTGACAACAAAGCACAAACAGTAAATTTCTCATGAAAAACTGCATTGAAGGCTTAACACAGAACCATATTAAATCCAAGATAGTGACAGACCAAAGACATTTTTTTCTTGCCCTTGAAGCCATTTTACTCGTATATACGTCACAATAGGGACTGAAAAGACGATCGTTTCAGTTTCATTAAAGCTGCAGTCCGCATTTTTACTCTTTGTCGCCAACTCTGTTCGAAATCTGCAATTGCAGTCATTCACAGAATTATCGACTTTACGTGAGTTATATTTCGACACGGCACAGCGGGGATGAACACAATGTTTGAGGAGAGCGTGCGGCTGTCAATCAACGCACCTGTGTGGATACTAGAGCCCGACTGATAAAGGATTTTGAAGGCTGATTCGATACAAATATTTTGGTGTTTTAAAATCCGATATATATATTTTTTAAGCTAACTTTTATGCACAAGATACGTTTATACTTTTTCTCTGTCTAAATGTTCACTCCTCGCAAGTCTAACTTACATTTTACAATGCAGGGACTGTAACTGCTAGTTAAAATACAGTAATCATTACTTTATTTAGGCAGAAAAAGTTCATTGTGGTTTCCAAGCTCATTAATGTTAACGTTAGCGGTCTTCCACTGATGATAGTGGCGATTAGCTAGCTTTGTGGTTAGCTAGTCTATGATGAGCCATAATTTAGCAATAGATAACGTCATACTGCAAATTGTAAAACATTCAATATAACAGGCCAAGGAGAGATGATTGAAACGTGTTTCGTCCGTTTTTATTTTATTTTTGAAATATTCATTTATCGGCCATTATAACTGCCGATACCGATAGTTTAGAAAATGCCTAATATCGACCGATAATATCTGCCGGCCGATATATCGGTCTGGCGTTAGTGGAGACTGGCATTCAGAATCAGATGTATTATTTTCAGAAGTATGACTAACGTAATAATTGTCACTGTCATCTGTCATCTGAACAAGTAAGTAACATCCACTTTTGTTCTGGTTCTGACATTGCAGTAAATCGCGCTGATTAAAGTAAAAATCGCTTATCGTGCCACGTCACGCAAAATCGTGCAAAATTATTACTTTGTTCTAAACTTTTTAATGTTAACAGCATCAGCATTGCGTGTCTTCATGTAATGTCCATGTATCCTTGTTTTCCGCATGGGCCCAGTCTTTTAACCACTCCAATGTCTTAATAGCATTTTAAAGCAGGTTAACCTCTAGTTATCACTGGTGATCGGCATTTGATGTGAGGCCTGATGTATTTCTGATGTTTTTGTATTTTGGATAAGTTTTAACCCCCCAAAAAGCTACAGACTGGAACTTTACCTGTATTAAATTTTCGATTAACTTATTCAAAATAAAACAAAAAAGGCAAATAAAATACAAACTGAAGTTCATAAAAAAATATTTGCAAAAGCTCTAACTGAATGGACCTCGGTAGAAAACACTATTCTTCAAAACAACGTCAATCACAAAATGCGCTACCATCGCTTGACATCATTGGAGCTCATGGTAGGTCATTGTTTATGTTGACTGACCTTTTAATTTACAAGATTTTCCTGAAAACCTCTCCTTGGAACTGCAGTATGAGCTTTGATACTTTCACAGGCTGTGGAAACTCAAAGACAACCCATTGAGATTCACCCTATAAAAAAGATCGTAAAACGGGTTAAAAGGACGTGACAACCAGAATTGAGGCGTCGCATATGATATCATCCCGGTAAAATCACCTGATCAGAATTCCAGCACGTCTCCTCATTGGAATCAAACATGAACTTCTTTCCGAACTGTTTCACATCTCTGTTTAGCACAGAACTCACCCTGTGTGACAGAAACCTCATTTACACTGTTCCTGCTGCGTTATTATAGCAACCTAATGTGTTTTCAAAATAAATACAGGCCTAGTTAATATTCATGTTAGTAATATGAAACACCCACGTGTTTACCTGCTTTGTGTGTTGTTACAAATCAACGACTCTGCCATCTTAAAATCGACCTTTCAACTGGTGGGCAAACGAGAAGACGTAGACATCCGTAATTTCACGACAGTGAGGGCAGTGTGTAATTCACTTCTCTACCGTTAGATGTCAGTGTCGCTCCTCAAATTGATAGCCACGGATGGTCATATTTTTGGCCTCAACTTCGCGTGAACAGTCCAGAACTGGATGTAAATACTGTGCATCTAACCAAACTCAATCGTATTTTTGTTCAGAATCATTTGTTAAGGCAGAAGCGGCCATTATTCAGATTCCAACATGAACAGGTTGCCTTGGAAATTATGATCAAATCAAGGTGATGAATAATAGGAGTTAGCATTCAATTCAGGTTTTCACGTTTTTTACTTTTTATTTGACTGTTCTCTTGTCAGTCCCTCACTTTCTGTTTCTTATTTTTGCATATAGTTGAGTTTATGAAGTTCATGGTAATATAAACGAATTTTGATCTTTAAAGGGATAGTTCACTTTGAAATTATTTGTTGATATGTTTTAGCTTACCTTAAGGGCATCCAATATGTAGGTGTCTTTGTTTTCGCAGTAGTTTCAATTTTGATATTTTTAGGTCAAACCGTCTTGTTTGTCAGTCATATAATGGAGGTCTATGGTCACCACCTCAAAGAGCATGCACAGAGAAGTCCAGAAAACAAACAGTATTTATATCGTTTTTAACCTCAAGCTATTTGAGGTGGTGACCATAGACCTCAATTATATGACTGATAGACACAACGGTTTGACCTAAAAATATCAAAATTGAAACTACTGTGGAAACAAAGACACCTACATCTTGGATGCCCTTGAGGTAAGCTAAAACTTGCTAAAAATTTATTTCAAAGTGAACTATCCCTTTAAGGACAGCTTTGTTGTCTGTAAAATCTGGAAGCACATAGACTTGAATCTAACAGTGGAAAGATAATTTTAGACTTGTTTAATATCTTTTGAGGCGACACACGTCCTGTGTATTTTTGAGTGTGACTTGACAGAGCACCACATTTGATGTCACAATCTTCTCTTGTCTTATTTGCATCTGTAACAGCTTTAATCTAAAACTGTGTTCGGCTGGTTTTGGAATGAATGTTCTTTCTTGCTGCATAGAGAAGCAAGATCAGAGGAAGAGAGGGATTGACAAGATTTTAAATAAATATTCCAGCTTCAGTTTGTTTTATTGGTCTTAAGGTTTACAATCTATGGGCCGATTAAACAGATGAGAGAGCGAACACTTTAAAACCTCAAGATCACAATCAATTTCAACCTGATTTTGAACAAAATCACACTTCTGACTGTATTAATACACTGTAAAAATGAATATGCTTTATCTAATCAATAAAATTGTGGCAACAGATTACAAGCAGTTTTATTAATTAATTTGAACAAATTAGAATTGAGTAATAATTAATCAAATTATTCCTTAAAAGTTAACTATTTAAAATTAGTAAAGTTTACAACAAAAATATCTTAAGAACGCTTTATTTTAAATTGCCAACATTGAAGACACCTGATGTTAACAAGCAGAATCACTGAAGGAGAAAACGTCATTTTCAAACAAACACTGATCATCATAATGGTGACTTAAATGCACTTTTTTTGTGCATTTTACTCATTTTAAATGGTTAACTTTTAAGGCATTAATTCAATTTTTTTTACTCAATTCTATTGTTAAATTAAATTAATAATATTGCTTGTAATCTGTTGCCACAATTTTTTTTTTGATTCGATAAAGCGCGTTCATTTTTACAGCGTATAAGCGAACTGGAAGTCTAAGAACTCTGGAATTCTTAGACAATACAATATTTGACTATACCGTATGTTACATACAGTATCTGTAAAATGGCTGGTATTATCCAAAAAATACCTAATGACCCTTTAACTAAGCTCTCGCCTAGTTACTGATCAATCCTTACTTACCAACTGTTGTAGTGTGACATGTTATTTTTCTCTTTTCCAGTTTATGTTGATGTAAAATCTGTGTGTTTAGACCATTTTAAGTTGAATTTGACATAAATGACCTCCCCCAGCCCCTGTAAATTAATCTGTGCTTCAGCCCTCATTTCCAAATGAATATCCTACATTTGTTTCAAGGAAAATATGAATGATAATAATTTAGTAGATAGATAAGATAGTATTTCAAAGTAGACTTCAGGTATTGATTCAGGTCAACGTACTCGGCCAGTGTATCTAAAAGAGATGACAGTACAGTCAAATTATTATATTATATTGCTCAATATTTATTAGTTAGCAATTAACATTCTTGTGAAGGAGAAAATCAATATCTAAAACTGATCACCTCATTTATTTTTGCGTTGTGTTCATGTTAAGTGTCTCTCTTTTCAGCCAACTGCCTTGATTCTGATTTGCAGTCTGTGCAGTTTTTAATCATGCTACTGCTTCATTTAACAATTTCTTTCAAGACAAATGGCAAATGAAATGCTTGCAATCTCACACTTCATTCCAGCTCATGTATGCGTAATATCCATAAAATTTTTACCACTCTTACTGAGCACACAAGGAACTCTATTTTTTTCAGTTAGCAGCTTTGCTAAGTGTTTGTTTGTTTTGTGTGTGTGTGTGTGTACAGGTCATTAGTGATGGACGCTTTCTAAAACACCCTTTGTGAAGCTTCAAAACCTTTTGTGAATTTGTTTCAAACCAGTGATTTGGAGCACGCATCAAACTACCAAAGTCAAGGTATTTCAGTAAACGAGGCTTTGTTATGTTTTAACTTTTCGAAATTTTTCGAAATTTCAACTGGTTTGAAATTGAACCCATAAACCTGTCTGAATGTTTTTTACCTGATCTCAGAATCAAATTTACAAATTTGTAGAAATTTAATGTACACATTTTTATGATAAAAAGGAAGAATTGTAGAAAAAGTATCTGATTGGTCTGATTAAACCAAGTTCTCCATAAAATAAACAACTACAACAAGACACTTCCTATTTAATAGTATCAGGTAAATTGTTATTGCATTTAATAGATCACACCTTCAATAAAACATTTGAAATTGGTTTGTAAAAGGCACTACAAAACAGTGACTTATTTTGCGAAACAATTTGTTCAAAGTTTTGTAAAGAATTGTTTTCTCCCATCACTACAGGTCATTCAATGCAAGATTTAAAGGGGTCATATAATGGCATTTTTATACACATTAAAGCGATAGTTCGGCCAAAATGATATTAAACCATGCATTACTCACCTCAAGTCGTTCAGAGATGCATATGTCAATCTTGTTTCAGATGAACACATTTTCAGTTATTTTAGAAAATGTCTTAGACCCTTCAGTGGATATAATGTGAAGAAATGGGGTCCAGCTCCTTCAAGTCCCAAAAATGTGCATAAATCCTTCACAAAAGTCATCCATCCGGCTCTCAGGGTGATAAACGAAGGCCTTCCTGAGGGTAATCGTGTGGATTACTACCCACTCTTATGACCAATTCGTACGAATTCGTACGAGTGATTAAAAGTGGCTAATTCGCACCAATTCGTACGACCTCACTCGGATAAGTTCACTTTGTCTGAACCCACGTGACGGTTAAGTTTCAGGGCGGGGTTAGAGGTAGGTCATTCGTACGAATTCATACGAATTGGCCCAATTTGATAAAATATGTACGATTTAGCAAAATCGTACTAATTTGTACGAGCTAGGTCGCATGAATTGTTACGAATTAGCCACCCTTGTAAAATTCGTAATCAATTTTGCGACAGTTCGGTTGTCACATTATCTAAAATATACATATCTAAAACTTTATAAATTAAATATCTGACTTTGGCAATGATTCGAACATATGGCTCACGGCTTATGAGTCGCGTATTGAGCCGAGGAACTGCTGATGCTCGCAATTGCTTCCTGGATGGCGCTACGGCCTGACCTTGCAATCGACTTCCATCACCCGTGAACGCACATACATAGGAATCGCGACGACTCGTTGCTCGGAAGTCAGATATTTTCATTTATCAAGTTTTAAATATGTATATTTTAACGAGAATACCTGCACGCGATTACCCTCAGAAGGCCTTCGTTATCACCCTGGAGCTGGATGGATTACTTTTGTGAAGGATTTACGTACATTTTCGGGACTTGAAGGAGCTGGACCCCATTTGTTCACATTATATCCACTGAAGGGTCTAAGACATTTTCTAAAATAACTGAAAATGTGTTCGTCTGAAACAAGATTGACATATGCATCTTGAACGGCTTGAGGGTGAGTAATGCATGGTTTAAATGTCATTTTTGGCCGAACTATCCCTTTAATGTGATTCTTTAGGGTCTAAATGAAAAGTTTGTAATATACTTTAATTAAAAATCTCATTAGTATTGTAAGAAAACACTAATTTAACCTGGTCGAAAACAGCTCTGTTTTCAGCACGCTGTTTAAGTGCATATGTCTTTAAATGATAATGAGCTTCAGTGACTCCGCCCCTCTGTTCTATGGGCCGTTTTGGCACAAAGCACGTGGAGTGTTGCCTTGACAACAGTTGAGTACAGGCACTGCAAACACAGATTTCAGTACAATCAGAGAATGTCTAATTGAAGAGAATTGGCACTGGCTGGTTACTTCCGGGTTCTGGACTGGCTGCAGTAACACGTCTCTGTCCATGCGGGGGCGCTCGCTGGTCGAGTGCAGAATGAATGGGAGTCAATGGGGTTTCACCCCCAGAAATCCACTTTTCTCAGGATGTAATTTTTTGTCAAGTAATTTGAAAGTTGCATTCAAAAGGGAGGGCTAAGATAATACACTCAGCTGAAAATTGCATTTTTAAGTTCACTTATCTGTTCTAAAAATCCGTTCAAAATGTGATGACGTCACACAATAGCAGAATGCTAGCGTGTTCCGGCCAACAACGGCCTAACCTGTAAGAAATCAAAAGGACATAAGTACTCGTTCATTCAACTTTTGGCCTATAATCTATATTGAACTTGCGGAATCAACAATAAAATCTATGTTAATTTAACGACAAGCAGGTGAAAGAGACACATTTAGCCGTTTAGCCCCATAGACTCCCATTCATTCTGCTCTCGCCCGCGATCACCTCCAGTGGAATTCTAATGGAACTGCAACCAAGATGATACACAATGGGGCTAATAGGAAGTGCCAGCTTTGTAGACCGGGCTCTGGTACAATCAACTTGCTAAAGTGACATTTTACAAGTGATTTGGGGTTTCAAGCATATAAAACATTGAAGGCGGGGCTTAGTTCTGTTTGTAATATTGCAATTAAATTACAGCCATTTTACACTGAAAATCACTTTGTGCAACACCTTAAGCTCAACATCGCCATAAAATCTGTTATATTGCTTGTTATATTGATTTTCAATCATGGTTCTGAGTTAAAAATCACCACTCAAAGAGTGATATATGGATGGCCTTTTCTTTTTGCATGCCGTAGGTTGAAGTCAATATTCACAGCCAATCAATTATTCCGAATGCCATTTGATGTCCCACAAGGCACTCTGTGCTTTAATAAGCTGAAAATGGCTCCAAATAGGAGACACATCTGTTTGCTCTGGAGCAATTAGCGATATGCTGAAGCCGTCCATGGTTTTTGGCAAGTCTCGTATACTTATACTCGTATACCGAATTTTCTGCTTCAGTATTAGCTCGACTCATAATTAAACCCTTTAGGAGCGAAGCATTTGCACAATATGCTCGGCTGCTCATGTTAGAAAGTGCAGTCGCTCATGCTTTATTGATTCTCTTACAACTGCAAGCAAAAGATTTTGATTATTGTCTCTTTTCAGTATGTACATTGTCTTAGAGAGGCTGGTATAGTCATTATTCACAGTGAACATGTGTGCTTCTGCCAGCACTAAATGAGAAGAAAGATGGATGGATGCTGAGAAGAAGATTGATGACTAGGAAATATTCAGTATGTGCTGTAATCACTGTTTGTTAAATAGAAAGCTTTCAGTTGCTAATGAATGATTTAGTCTTTGTAATGGTGGGAAATCAGCTTTAAAATGTGCTTGTCATCTTTAGGTATTTGCCTTGGCGCATACTTGCCATAATTCAAATGGTGAAAGCGGTTTTCTTCCCATTGTATATATAAATTCTTAAGCCAGATCTTGGTAACACAAGCAATGAGATTATTAAAAAGAAGATTCTGCCAATTAACAGCATTTGCAGCAAAATGTGGATTACCACAAACAAAATTATTACGATTTGTCCCTAGTTTTCTTGATAAAAAGCAAAAATCAAGGTTACGGTAAGGTATCCAATTTTCAGAGCATACAAAATACAGAAATATGGATCTTGTAATTTAAAAAAAATGCACATACATTAATTCCTCTGTTAAAATGTGTATTATTTGAGCTGTAACTCAATTTTTTTGCGTTTCGTTTAAGAATTTAATTAATTTAAGTTGAAATTAATTTATTCAGTATTATGCTGTAAAGTGGTTCATATCATAATTTGTACAGTTGTTTTAGGGTTTATGGTGCTTTGATGGCTACAAAGTTGTAAAATTAGCTATAACTTTACACAGAAAAGTTTAGTAAACGTTTTTTTCCCCTAAAATCACTCGTACTGTTTTGCATCTGAAGCAATGTCAGCTTCATTTGCAGCAAAATGTTGATTACTACAAACAAAAATACGATTTGTCCCTAGTTTTCTTTATAAAAAGCAAAAATCAAGGTTACTGTAAGGTATCCAATTTTTAGAGCATTCAAAATACAGAAATATGAAGTTTGTAATTTTTTTTTTCAAAACACACATACATTAATTCCTCTGTTAAAATGTGTATTATTTGAGCTGTAAAGTGTTTCATATCATAGTTTGTACAGTTGTTTTAGGGTTTATGGTGTTTTGACGGCTACAAAGTTGTAAAATTAGCTATAACTTTACACAGAAAAGTTTAGTAAACGTTTTTTTCCCTAAAATCACTCTGTACTGTTTGCGTCTTGTGGCTGTACCATTGAAACGCTGAGTATTTTTAATATAATCGGATTGGCACGTCTCTTTCATTGTAAGTGCCACACTGTAACTCAATTTTTTGCGTTTCTTGTAAGAAATTAATTAATTTAAGTTGAAATTAATTTATTCAGTATCATGCCTCAAATCATGAGATTAACTTTAGCTGAACCCGTAATATTTTTTAATAAGTCTCCTGTTTCTCTGATTTTGATCCTGAGAAAAATACTTAAGTTATCTCGCATGTGCAATAGATTACAACTGAAGCAATGTTAGCTTCATTTGCAGCAAAATGTTAATTACAAACAAAATTATTACGATTTGTCCCTAGTTTTCTTTATAAAAAGCAAAAATTAAGGTTACTGTAAGGTATCCAATTTTTAGCGCATACAAAATACAGAAATATGAAGCTTGTATTTTTTAAAAACACACATACATTAATTCCTCTGTTAAAATGTGTATTATTTTAGCTGTAAAGTGGTTCATATCATAGTTTGTACAGTTGTTTTAGGGTTTATGGGGTTTTGATGGCTACAAAGTTGTAAAATTAGCTATAACTTTACTCAGAAAGTGTGATTATCATGAGATTAACTTTAGCTGAACCCGGTAATATTTCTTAATAAGTCTCCTGTTTTCTCTGATTTTGATCCTGGGGAAAATACTTAAGTTATCTCGCATGCACAATAGATTACAACTGAAGCAATGTCAGCTTCATCTCTGTAGAATAACTGCAGGGCTTACTATTACCTTTTGGCAAATGACAGACCTCAGCAGCACTGTCCTGTTGTCAAGCCATTGCACTTTGTCACTGGTACCTTGTGAACAGAGCACTAAAATCCCCTTGGCTATTGGTTCTACCTGTAAAAACGGCCTGCATCAGCAGGGTTTGTGAAGTGTGCCCTCTTTGGTTTAAATACTCCACTGGTGCTCCACCTGAATCGCTCAAGGGCTAGAGGAAGAAGAACCTGCTATATTGAAAATTTTACACGTCTCCATTTGGGACTAGTGCCAGGTTACCGCTGTTATAAAACATAGTGAGCTGTCTACTTAGACAGCATTTTGATGCCTGGTACACATTGTATAGGCTAATTTTGGGCTTTTACAGATGAAAGATGACCAATCGTGGCTATTTTTGTGGTCGTTGCTCCTGAAACCGGTGGTCCAACATGGGACAGCTAGTAGAAGATTCAAAGATGGCCTTTGTCACTGTCAGAAAATAATCGCAGAACTTTAGCATAATCATCTCACAGTGTTTTTGTTGCTACAACCTGTTTACTGACTAGCCAGAAAAACGCCACATGAAATGGCGTATTCATCAAAACTTAAAAATACTTACCTCAAGCGACATTTGCCAGATTGGCGTCAAGTTGGCCTCATTTCCGGTAGCCATGACCGTGTCCTCATATTCTCTATGCTTCGTTTTCTTCTTCAATCATAAAAAAACTCAATTGCCAATGTTCGATTATTTCGCGTATATTTGTTTACCACTAGCGCATGCTGATGACATTTTATCCTTCTATAATAACTTGCGATGGCAGTAGTACAGTGTACTTAGGCTACATGTTGTACCCAAGTTTATTAGATCCATGTATGATTCGTAACTATCCTTATAGGATTGCCAAAAATCGCAGTCTGTAGACATCATCAACATGTCTTACCGATGCAAAGATAAAATAAAAACTACAATAAAGTTAATTTAGTATTGATAACTAGTGATAAAAAATGCTAAATCCTATTTGAAAAATAGACAATAAACTGATATGCATCTGCTATGCATTTTTGAGTATTGAGGTGCATTCGCTCCATGTTGGAATTATCATATTTATGAATATTTCAACTTACTTAAATTGTCCACCTCCCTGTAGGACCCTGGAATAGCCCTCTATGTATGATCGCTTCCGGGTTTGTCTCAGCATGCCCAGTTAATATCCGTGCCTGCGTCGAGTTGAATGGTCAGAAGCCGGTTTTGCATTAGGTGGAGATAGTGTCAAATTACACTTGCTGTTTATAAAAACGTTTCGAGCTATATCAACAAATTTGAGGGTTAGTATTCTCTCATATCGTACGAAATTCGAACTAGCGAATCAGCGTTTCTATAATCGTTGTCTCGCTTCTGAGAAAACGGATTTTATTAATGTTTTGCCTCCATACACTTGGCCTGCAGAACGCGCTTCCGGAAGTAGAGACGCTGACTGAGATTCCTTCAGACACACGTCATCAGGGTTCATGCATAGAGGCTATTAAACTCAGAATTTTCTGAGAGCTCATTGTATCATGTGAACGTTGTACCACCTGACCATAGTTTAGGTGTTGATAGTGTTGCCATTGAAACGCACAATTGTCGAGTTCAAGAAGTGAATAGCTCTAAGAACATCTTTTTTTGTCATTTCGTAATTACGATAATCAAGAAATGGTGTGAACGCAGCATTGTGTCATCAGCTTAACAGCAACATGCTAACAGTTGTAAATAAAACAAAGATTTTCGGAGTATATTTTACAAGAAATACTATTTAAAAATTTCTCATTTCATTTAATGTTAATTGCTATTTCTTCGTAATTAGTTCGCAATTTGGAATTTCATGGAATTTGTTTCATGTAATTTTAATTACAAAATGAATGTAGACATTTAATTTCAGTATGTTTCCATTCCATTTCATTTGTATTAGAATCCTGGCTTGGGGCCGTTTACATGACACCGTTTTCAAAACTTTTTATTAAGGCTGTCTAACGATTAATCGCGATTAATCACGATTAATCGGATTAATCACATCCAAATAAAGTTCGTCTTTACATAATATATGTGGGTGCACTGTATATAATTATTTTATATATATAAATACACACGCATGCTTGTATATATTTAAGAAATGTTTTCATGAATACTTTATATAGATTTATATATAATTTGTATTATATATGAATATAAATATTTTATATATAAATAATATCTTTTTCTTAAATATACATGCATGAGTGTGTATTTATATACAAAATAATTATACACAGTGCAATTATTATGTTACAAAATATTTAATAACAGTGGAAGTTATTTTTCGGATGCGATTAATCACGATTAATCGTTTGACAGATCTACTTTTTATACATTTTGGCTGTTCATTTACAGGACAAAAGTGTTTTGGGGGTCTGAAAACACAAACTTTTGAAAGCAGGTTTCAAAGTGCACGTTTTTGAAAAAGATACTTTTATTGTCCCAGCATACCTGTCAACACTCTTGTTTTTCCCGGGTTTCTCCCATTTTTTCAGGCCTATCTCCCAGACTCTTCCCAATTCGTTATTTCCCCTGGAAACTCCTGTAACTCCTTTATGAATAATCGGACCAATATGTTTATCTAATGTAGACCAGTTGCCAGATCTTGTATTAAATGTATTATTTTCACACAATTCACACACCATATACAATTTCAACCCGTTTGTCCTCTCAAACTAGCAACCTATAACCCAGTTGTGCAGTCGCGGAAAAGCTTAACCCGAAAGCGAGCACCTAAACTATTCACTGCCTGACATGCCACAGATTCCTCGTAGAAGGACGTAAGAGGTCATTTGTTGTCATGGTGATTCAATTTGCCTGTTGTTAAACTCTTGGTCTGTGCGTGAGAGTTAGTAATTTGTTGCAGATCAAATGGAAAATAAATATCTAGAGTGCAAATTAAATTATGAGTGGCATCATCAAGAGCAAGGCTGTTGCTTTCAAAAAACCCTTTCCACATAAAAGACAAATCATTTCCTGAACGCACTACATTTTCGCAGAGGTCGGTGTTGTTCTATATGAACAAATTGACCAATGTGTTCTTTTTGAAGGCCCTTCTGTGCTTTTTTTCAGGCCGTGAGTAGTATTCGATTACCAGTTTCCCCAGTGCATTTTCTTTCCCAATGCCTCTAATGAAAACACCTGCCTCACACAGTCGCCTACATCCTTGAGAAACAAAGGTGTGAATCCTTGCTAGTTTCGCACAGGCTTTAATGCCTTTTACTTGAACTATAGATTAACCTGGCAAATTGCTTTTACAGCTATTATCACAGAATAACACCTTGAATTAGAAGGATTCCATCATTAACTCAGACTTACACCAACCCACAGAGTGAACATCTGGGCGGCTCAACATGAAATGTTTGTGAAGGTTGAGAACTAGATAATGTTGTATCATGCAAAGAGTCCACTGGAACATTATGAGTCTGTGTAGAAGTTAACGGGGACTCGAGCTTTTTCATTTGTGGTTCCGAAGATGTGGAACAGCCTTCCTTCTCATATCCGTCTAGCTCAGACAATAGACATTTTTAAGTCTCAATTAAAAACAGTATCTTTTTAACTTAGCTTTTAGTTAAGTACATTGCTGATATAATTCACTCTCCTTTAGTTTTCACTATTTTAATTCTTTCCACAATGACCTCACTATATTGTTATGAGAGGGGGTATGTCTAATGGTGTGTTCACAACGAAATGCACGAATAGAAGCGTCACAATACGCACAATAATCGCGTCCCAGTTAGACTCTTTGAACATTTTGAACCCATTCGCGCATCCGCGTCACTCGTGAATAAAAACACAACAACAACACAATTTGATTTCTGGCAACGTTTCCGTCATGTCTGAAATAAAAGATATTGATGCTCTGTACTTGTGGAAGCTGTGATATTAATTACAATAAATGTATGAAAAACATGCCAAACTATCATATCTTTCAGAGACGGCAACAATCACGAATCTCCTCCATTTTCGACTACAGTGATAAGACCGGACGTATCGATTAGCTCTTCGTTGATTGGCTGGCGCAACAAAGCGTCATGCGATCTTCTGCTCGAGTTAAAAATTTTTAACTCTGTGCGGAAGACGTTCGCGGCAAAATGCGTCGCCCAATTCGTTTCATTCGCAACGCCCCGGCACGAATGATGCATCTTATTATAGACTTGTATGTAATCTACTCGATGCAAACGATTAAATTCGCATTTCGTGTGAACACACCATAAGAGTGTGTGGTCTTAACCTTCATATATGCTTTTATACATGAATGTCTTACTGTTTTTAGTTAACTGTGAAGCACTTTGGGCAACAACGTTGCTATTAAACATGCTATATAAATTAATATAAGTTGAAATTAAGATATTTGGGGTTCAGAGAGGTGGTGGTCTCGAAGTCCAACAGCTGCCAAAAAGGACTTCATCATGACAGGGTCAATTCAGTTGCTGCTAGTTCAATTCAAGCTCCAATATTGTCCAATCCAATTGATTTAGGTTCTCAATGGTGCCAATTTCACCCCATAAGTGATCCAATTTCCATGCAAACTCCATTCAAACTCTTTCACTTTATATCCAATTTCTTCAGTTCATCCCCACATAATACATCTACGCTTCTCATTGCAGCTCTTCAAATGAGAATGATGAACCTTCCAGACACTTGGACCTGGTCTGCGAATATATTTCTGCTAGCTTTGGGAAACCTGACAATGCAAGTGTTTCTAGTGAGTAAGCCCTTGTGCTTAAGAACGGAAACCCTCTTGATATCACTGTCCATTGCAATGCAATATCTCCTGTTTACATGTGTGCAAATAACCTCGTTTGAAGAGGATTTTTACCTGTACCTTGAGGCTATCTTGAGGGACCACAATGATAGCATATTTTTTGGTAATATTTGGTTCAACTTTGGCTGAAATAATTACTTTTTGTTCCACTGGCTTCCATCTTATAATCAACGAATAAATGGAAGTTGGCATGAAATGGATAATTAAACATTTCTATTTTCTAAATGCACTAGGGACGCACTCGATATGAACTTTTTGGCCAATACCGATAACAAATAATTGTTTATGGTTGAAAGCTCGATAACCTGCCAAATTTTTATATAATTTTTGACATTGGTTTACGTTCTTATCAAATCGAAAAATAACGTCATAAAGCACACACACACACACACACACACACACACACACACACACACACATATATATATATATACATGAAAAATACATTTACAAAATTAGTACATATACAAATTCAGGTCCAAAATATTTGTACGCATTTGTCGTAGACACGAAATAGCATAGCTAAGTGGCTATAAAGCCAGCGCTAGCATTTTATAAAACTAAAACATTACGTCTGAAATTATACATGCAAGTACATTTAAATTGATTAAGTCTTAGCCTACTTACAGGTTGTGGCCCAACAACTGCTGCCTTTGGTTTTAAAGTTGGAACTGCTTCATGTTTTAGTAACAGTTTCTTGTTGAATCCGGTGTTGAATTCGTGGAGATTCTGGAAGCTGTCTTTCGTAAATGCGCAGCACAGAGAGCTAAATTACGATTGCACTTTTCAGGATCCATTCAAACACAAATTGTATCCATTGTTGACGAACTACAGCGTCCGTGGGAAGCCTGAACACAGAAGACCTGACAGCTGGGTGAACATAACACACTCGATGAGCCGCAGAAATATGGCCATGCCCTTTTTTGCATTTTCCGGAGGGAGGGTTGATGTAAATGTATGGGTTAGTGACGTCTAAAACCCGTTGTAGTCCCATTCGAGTCGTTTTTGTAGGCATTAAACTTCCTGATTTTTAAAAGACGATATCTCTGCTTACATTGAACTTTCAGCGCTGCAACTTTGCAGATAATGTTCATGCACCAACAGAACATTACACACTATTTAAAATGAAAAATGTGAAATCGCAATCAACCCCCCTTTAATATATCAGCCAAATTTTCTTATCAAGCCGATAACATTACATTACATTTTCTTATCATATATCGGACGATTATCTCCATGGTGTCAATATTTTGTGCATCCCTAAAATGCATGTTATTGATCTTGTTGAGAACGAATCATCCATGCATGTTTCTTTTTTATTTATTGATTGATTTTATACATTTTATCAAAATGTCAGTTGATCTCTGGTGATATGACAGTTTACTCTCTTGTTATGTATGCCGGACTGCTGCTTCGTCTGCATAATCGCCACCCCTTTCTTACAATTTACTGCAAGCTCGCATTCAGATCAGCCTCCATCCAATTCGATTGAATGTGTTGAACTAGACCATGGCCTACTTTATTTCTTGATAATCTGTTTTACTCGGATGTAGCCTACTGTCACAATATGGAAGACAAGATCTGTTGCTGCTGCCATTACATTGCGACTTTAACCATAGAATGGCTTAAAATCGCTGCCATCACTGCTATCCCAGCCATTTAACATAGCACTGGCATTGGGGAATCATTCGGATCAGTGGTTTAGAAATGTCAATGGCACTGAAAACTCTGTATGACAGAAGAGGAAATTATTTGTAAGTCTATTCCTTAGTCATTCTGAGTCACACAGAGCAATTTACTGGCACTAGGACAGTAACCCTTTTGTTGAACCGAAGACCAGACGAATGTCTCAGTCGTTCTTGGTAGCTTAGCAACATGCTGAACATCTTTCAAGTCTTCAGATACAGATATGTAAACATTGTTTTTTCAGGTGAATTTACATCCTGGTGTTGACTCATAATTAGCTTGTCTGAGTGATTCTTGAACGTTAAATCTGAATGGAAAACACTTTGAGTGCAGTTGGAAGTGTTTGCTTAACATTTTAGAAACATTTGAAGGTTTCAGCATTCTGGAGAAAGATTTGTTGTATTAGGTGTGGAATCCAATCTCATCTTCAAAGAATTCCCTGCAAAAAACACAAATCAAATTATGAGAAGCAGTGTTTATATGAAATAAATAAGCGCTGACTTGAATTACCCTTGAAACCAATACCAAATCAAATAGAATTGTGGCCTTGTTACTGTAAGCATATTTTCAAGCTGTCAAATAATTCAGACTGAATATTAATAGGATTACAGCACGACAATCCATGGCCCATAAATCTGATGGCTTGGAACTGGATTAAGGCGAGAAATTGGATTGCCCTTATATACTGTATATAACAGCTATCCTTATGACTTCTCGGCAGGCCGACTTTTGGAGCAGGATTTAGAGACAGACAAACAAATTGACTCATGGAACGCAGTTATTGTTTGTGGATCAAATTAAAGTGAACAGACAGGTGTGTAATAGAACTCGAGGATCCCAAAGTCACAAAAGTTCTCACCAATGAAGGAACATTCAAGAGCTATTCTGGCAACAAAGAAGTTGATTTGTAGAAAGAAGTCCAGACTTTATTTCTTTGCTACAACAAATGTCTGGGCTCGACTGTTGTTTTATTTAATTAGTTTATTTGTCAGGGACAATGTATAAAATACATTAATCTTACGAAAATATGTTTTTACCAGAGTTAGCAAATGCTAATTTCCATCTGTAGTCCCCGGGAAAGTGCACACAATATTAAAACATTATATTACAAGTGACTGTCAGTAGCACTAACAAATATATGCAATATTAGTCAAACAATGCATAATTTAAAACTGAATCGGATGTTTAAATTAAAAGACTAATAAATCTTTTTGGCCTGAGACTAACAGGACAAACAGTAGATGATGTGTGAAGAGATCATGGCATTAAAATACATGAAAGATGCATCAGTTGTCAAACTATTCCTAATTTGTCTAAATATGAAGATATTATATTTAATAGAGGACATTCTTTTAATATGTTTTATAAAACTTAAAGTGGACAGATAGATATTTTATCTCTGTCACAATGTTAATTTGTTGTCCATTAAAATAGATGTTTGGCATGTCTTTAACTTTTATTGGACTTGGCGAAATAATTCCAACAATTTTTTCAATATTCAGAGTTAAGACCTTGTACACAGCCGGAAGATCATTGACATTAAATACTGAGCAGACAAGGGTCCCAGTATAGATCCTTGCGGGACCCCAGTTGTGACAGGCTTCAGAGAGGACAATACATTTTTACCCTCACACATTGCATCCGATTTGTGAGATATGATTGTATCCAATGCAATGTCTCCATGGTCAGATTACACTTAGAAAGCTTAGACAGGATGAGACTTGTTGTTTACTGTGTCGAAGGCTATTCGCAAGTCCAGAAACATGGCACCCACCGTGCTCCCCCTGTTCAAGTTGGCCTTTATGCTTTCCATCAGATAGCAGCAGCTGCGTTGGTGGAGTAATTGCATCTAAAACCGAACTGCATGGAGTGCAGTCACCTTCAGAACTGCATTAATTCTACGTGGCATTGATTCAACAAGGTGCTGAAAGCATTCTTTAGAAAATGTTGGCCAATAGTGATAGGATAGCATCTTGCAGTTGATGGAGATTTGTGGGATACACATCCAGGGCACGAAGCTCCCGTTCCACCACATCCCAAAGATGCTCTATTGGGTTGAGATCTGGTGACTGTGGGGGCCATTTTAGTACAGTGAACTCATTGTCATGTTCAGGAAACCAATTTGAAATGATTTGAGCTTTGTGAGCGTGCATTATCCTGCTGGAAGTAGGAATCAGAGGATGGGTACATGGTGGCCATAAAGGGATGGACATGGTCAGAAACAATGCTCAGGTCAGGCCGTGGCATTTAAACGATGCCCAATTGACACTAAGGGGCCTAAAGTGTGCCAAGAAAACATCCCCCACACCATTACACCACCACCACCAGCCTGCACAGTGGTAACAAGGCATGATGGATCCATGTTCTCATTCTGTTTACGCCAAATTCTCGTCTCTACCATCTGAATGTCTCAGACAGAAATCGAGACTCATCAGACCAGGCAACATTTTTCCAGTCTTCAACGGTCCAATTTTGGTGAGCTCTTGCAAATTGTATCCTCTTTTTCCTATTTGTAGTGGAGATGAGTGGTACCCGGTGGGGTCTTCTGCTGTTGTAGCTCATCCGCCTCAAGGTTGTGAGTGTTGTGGCTTCACAAATGCTTTGCTGCATACCTCGGTTGTAACGAGTGGTTATTTCAGTCAAAGTTGCTCTTCTATCAGCTTGAATCATTCGGCCCATTCTCCTCTGACCTTTAGCATCAACAAGGCATTTTCGCCCACAGGACTGCCGCATATTGGATGTTTTTCCTTTTTCACAACATTCTTAGTAAATCCTAGAAATGGTTGTGCGTGAAATCCCAGTAACTGAGCAGATTGTGAAATACTCAGACTGGCCCGTCTGGCACCAACAACATGCCACTGCTCAAAATTGCTTAAATCACCTTCCTTTTCCATTCTGAGTTCAGTTTGGAGTTCAGGAGAACCCCTACACATCCTAAATGCATTGAAGCAACTGCCATGTGATTGTTTGATTAGATAATTGCATTAATGAGAAATTGAACAGGTGTTCCTAATAATCCTTTAGGTGAATGTACATGTAATAACTGGTGTTAAAATCTCCCTATGTTTTTTTAATGAGCTGTCAAGTCCCCAGAAATAATTAGCTTTCGAGTTAGATAAGGATTGTATTATTTTAACTGTTATAGAAGAATCAATGTGTTTAAATTACAGAACCTCATGATCATAAATGGAGGGCTGAGGTGATGAACAAGGATGATGCAATCCGCTTCCTAATTAAGACTGTGGTGAAGTGCATCCTTTGTTGTGTGGTAAATACATCTTATCTTGTTTTGAAAAAGAATGGAAAGCCAATAATATTCCATCGAGTTTGATATCTTTTAAATCCTTTCCCCATCATTGTGTTTAGTGAAACTTGTGTCTTTATCTCGAGGTGCCAGACACACATTCAGACATCATGTATTACACCTGATTGTAATCTTGGTGGCATCTTCGCTGAAACTACTTTGTTACAGCGAAAGAATTCTTGACCGTCGAAGATAAGAAGCTGTGCATGCCCTTGAAAGTTGTGCAATCTAGTGGCGTGAAAAAAATAGGCTCCAGTGCTCATTCAGGATCATCAGAACGATGACAGGCATTCCTCAGGACCTGTATAAACATCCTGCTAAACATCTTCCTGAAAGCAGGGAAGTCATACGGGTTTGGGACGAAATGAGAATTTTCATTTCGGGGTAAACTTCTCCTTTAAAGATAGAGGTGAGGTGAGCTTTAATCTTTTGATGGGTTTTATGAGCAACCATAGCTGTTCTGTGATCCAGAAAGTCGCAAACAGCTTCTCCAGGCTTATCAGATTCCAGTTTGCATTTCAGAAAGATCATCAAACACCGTCTCCTCTACTTTTGATACACATCGCCACTTAAAGTTATCAACGCCTTGAAACTCTCCAGTGCTTTGGATCGTGTCTATTTTTTACATTCTTCCACTTTTGCAGATAACTTCTCATTCTCAAGGCGAATGCTCACAAGGATCCACTCATTACTATGATAGAGGATCAGGGTTGAAAGCGTTGTTGTTCAGGGAAAGGGACAAATAAGTTTGACACAAGGCACACTCATTAACACTTGAGACTTTGATATGATGAGTTGTCCTTCGGAGACGCAATTTAGACCCCATACAAGCTACCGAGATGCATAGCGTGTCTCCTCATGCCATTAAAGACTAAACAAATCCCTCCTCGGGTCATGGGAACTTTTTTTTACATAGGGTTCCCTTGATTAGGAGCAAGCAGACTATAAGCATGACTAGCAAATCTGTGTCAGAAGGCCTCATCTGGTTTAAAACATCAACCGGGGATAGTACAAAGCAGTGTGTGTACTTTTTTTCTCTAAAGGGGGTTGATCATTCAATTAAAATACTCCCACAATCAGTTGTAAACACTATTCAGGACAAGAACAATGAACAATCTCCAAAACTTACAGACATAATATGAAGATAAAGGGTTAAACAAACGAGTTTGAGTAGTAGAGAGAAAGTGTATTTTTATTTCATTCGTTTTGAACAAGCTGTGTCATTAGACATTTCATTTTTTACTCTCTTTGTGGATTTTAGGAGTGCCCTGAATGGGTTGTGCAGGGACAATGCCAATTAGCTTACTGCTTTATAGATGAAAGGGTGATTCAGATGAGCGGTCAGGTTAACAAAGCCATCAAAATGAAAGAGGACAAAAAAGAGAGAACAATCGTACTGTCACAGCTTTGAAAAGAGAATTGTCTTTGGGGGTGTTTTGGGCATGTGATTTGACAGATTTTATTGTTATTGTATCAAAAGCCCTGGAGTACCTCTCGAGTTCATGGGGATGTATCCCCATCCTGAAACCTTCAAATTCCAGAAGATATATATTGTAGGGATGCACGATATATTGACCACCTTATTGGTATCGGCCGATATACGTTCATTCTTAAAGGTGCATTGCGCAACATTTCATGTTAAAAGTACCTGTAGCTTGAACAATTGCCTGATGGGCTGAATGAGCCCTTCTCTGATCACTGCGATTGCCTCTATAATCGTAGAATAAATAAGAGGGATTCGGGATGGAATTTGAGACTGGGCGTGACGTCATGCGCGTTCACGCTCACCTGGCTATGTCTGGCAGGTTTGTGTATTCACCGCCATTTTCCATATCAGTGAGAGACAAACGAGTTGCTTGAACGTAGACATCTTCTACTTTGACAAACTCAAAGTAGAAGATGGATTCAAAGAGACTGGCTTGTAGTCCATTCTAAACCCCAACGCAAACTCAACGTAAGACAAAGAAAAGAAAAGTTTTGTCTAGTGCCATCAAAAGGGCCAAATTGGAGTCAGACAGGCATCGGAATAAGACGAGAGTCAACATCGGGAAGGCTTTCAACAAATGGAGAGATCTCCGGTCTGCTATAGGGCTCCGGGATCCTCAGTTGGCGTTTCTCTTAAGAACTATTTACATGTTGTGTATAGTTACCCTTTTTTGTCTTCTAAATGTATGAACTATTGTGACCTTGCCCAGGGACAGCAGTTGAAAAGTATTGACACATTTCACATAAATGTTCGTCAGTGTGTATTGTCCCTGTCAAGATATCTACTAAATACATGTAGTTTAGTGAATCGCTATTTGAGTAAAACTTGTTCAAGATTCTAGAGTGTGATATAAAATGCTGATATACAAGTTAGATAATTAGACACAGATTTTGCCTAATAGGCAGTATTGCTATTGGAATATGCTACTTAGCAGATCAATAAAACAGGCTAAACCCTTGCAAATCTTTGGCGAATTGTTTGTTGCGTCGCGGAAATCTCTTGAACTCTCGTCTTAGGCCTACAATGAAGAAAAGGAATAGTCGAATAAAGTCGTTATTTTTGTTTGTTTGTTTTAAAAGTATTTGCGTCGCTTGATAAACTTATAGTTGAGCCACTGTTGTCACATGGAATATTTCAACATTTTCTTCAATGACTTTCTGGGCCATCAAGTTTCGATCCCTTAGGCAGCCTTGTAGCAGTGATCCACCTCTCAAATTTAATCAAAAATATCTTCACTTGTGTTCCGAAGACGAACGAAGGTCTTACGGGGTTGGTACAGCATGGGGGTGAGTAATTAATGACTTAATTTAAATTTTTGGGTGAACTAACCCTTTAAAATGACTTGCAGATTTATTACTTGATTACCACTGAAGACGTTACGACTAACAAAAGATTTGTGCGACTGATGCTCCTTTGGTTATGAACAGATTGTACAATCATGTGTGTTCATGGTTCATGAGCTTGCAAACCTCTGGTTGCAGTTTCGCTTGTCGCCAGAGGGGGCATAGTTCTACAAAAACTCAGAGACTTGCGCTATGCACCTTTAATATTAAGGCCAATTTATACTTCTGTGTCGAGGGTTCGCCGTAGTGTACGTTGTGCGTTCAGGTCTTGGTTGCTCTGCAGTACTGCTCCGAAACGCTAGTTGGCGTCGGAGGATTTTAATGTTCCACTGTGTTTAAATACCTTGCGGCTAGGTTACTACAAGCAATGGCGACTGAAAGAGAGCGGATCATGTTGGAGTTGGAGCTTATTGAGGTGGAAAAACAAAAAAAATAGTGAAATTACTCAAACTAAAAGGCAGAAACGAGAGAAGACTTCAGAGGAGATGGTACGTGCGGAAATGCTTGAGATGGTACGTGCGGAAATGCGTAGGAGGAAATGCGACGCTACCAAGCCGACCAATCACAGATCTTGCGGTCCACTTCGTCACGACCTGTTGTTAAATTTTTGAGGAGGTGCACGTCAGGCTACGGCGAAGGGTACGCGGTATGGTACGCGTCTGTGTGTATGCTATACGTCGTACCTACTGCGCGCACCCTACGCAGAAGTATTAATTGGCCTTTGACATGCCAATAAAAACAATTTGGTAAGACATTAGTTTTTGTTAAAAGGATCTCAAAAATGATATAACTTGGATTTAGATTTATCGGTCAATATATCTGTTATCAGCTTTCAAATATAAAGAATAATAGGTTATAGTTATCAGCCAAAACTTTCATATTCCTAATATATTGACCAGACTGCTCTATGTGTACTTGTCCTTTTATGGATAGTCCAGCCCAACATAAGGGTTCATGTCATTTCAGACATGTCTGATGTTTGTTCTTCCATCCATAGAACGCCATTGGAGAAGTTTCGAAGAATGTCTGAGCTGCTCTCTTCCGTACAATAATTCTGAACTGGCTCCATATGTCTTTCACAGTATATTCTGAAGCTGGATGATAGTATTTTGTGGCGAACAGACTGAAATTTAACTTGGTATTTACTAAATCTTGCTTGACAGCCATTGTCACCATTCCCTTTTATGAAGAAGAGCAGCTTGGAGAATTTGCTAGAAACCAATTCCATAAAGTCATACGTTTTGCAAAATACATGAGGGTGTGAAAATTATGACTTGACTTGACTTGAAAATAGTTCAGTAGCTCTTTATGCACCTTAGAACTGTGTTTTTAGTGAGATGAAAAATAACAGCAAAATGCTTGAAAAATACTGTGGGGTTGCACTTAGAAACAACAACCACACCAATAAATCATCCAAAGATGTGTCCGAGAAAGCAAATGAAAACTAGATTTTTATATTTTTGCAAAAAAAAAAAACCCTTTCAGACATAATTCTAGAGCGTTGACACAGATGTGTTCTTGTTGGCGTTGAGATGGTTACACAAAAGGAGTATTTTATAAGACTTTCACTCTTATAGAGCGAGAACTCTTGGAGAATGAAGCACTTGGGCTTTTTTCAGGCTGTTGTGCTTTGGCCAAGCATAACTGACAGAAGTGTTTCCTCTGAGACAAGCAGCCTGAATTGCTATGGCCATCCCCCCAGCTTTCACAGTTTCTAGCCTTGCTGGCTTAATGGGCACTAGTGCTCTCACAGACGCTGCTTGACCGAGTCCATTCCACGTCTGAAAAAGACACATTCGCGTAGAATCACATAGTGTTTCCCATTAACACCTAGCTTTCCCTCACACATAATAGGGTGAATCGGTGAAAATGGGCTTTTTTCTCTCTCTTTTAACCCTGCTCTTGTGAAATGTCAGCCTGACAGTTGTCGGATTGCTTTCATTGGATGATAAAGTGTAAACCATGAAATCCTCACTCGCTCGGGTATCGCTCTTGGCAACAACGTGAATCTGAACCTCAGGAAATTTCTTTCCAGATGTCCTATCGCTGCTCACTGCGGTCCCTTTTTATTTGCCAAAGTCCATTCAGCCGTTGAGGTATCTCTTTAGTTTAAACAAGGATAAAACAAGCCAAGCTTTATCACCAGCATCTTTGGCTTTCCATTGGTTGTTGCAGACAATTTCAAATCATCCAAACAAGCAAATAATTGGTTACTGTTCTGGATGAATTAACATCAGTGTTTTTTTTATTCAATTAAATTCACATTTATTTGTTTAGCGCTACAATACACATCATTTCAAAGCAGCTTTACAGAAAGTGCACAAGTCCATATTACAATATCAGAGGTAACAGATTATTATGCAAATTATGCCTTTTTAAAGGTACAATATGCAAGATTTTTCGCCACCAGGGGTCGCTAACCTCTTACAATAACAATACGTACGTATATTGATTACGTATATTCTGGATTATGGAATTATGGATCTTGTCATCAAGCTGATGGATCTTTTATGGATGAGTGAGTGAATACATTGATGTTTTTAACATGACTGTGGTACGAAGCAGGGCACGATTGATAGACGTATACCAGCGCCACACGCAACGCGAGTCCCACGGATATTAAGGAATAAGGACATTTCATTCTACCGAACTACACGCTGAATTACTCACACAGGTCAGTTAATTAGACGAATGAAACTTTAGGTAACGCAGCGCTGTTACCTCAAGCTCCAAACATGTGAGAAAAAGCACCAATTTCATTGGTCGGATAGTTTTTGACGTGGCGTGTCAAACTAAAAAATCGAACCCGTGGCGTTTTTTTTAAAAATTACGCTTTTATGCGTGGCGTTTTACGTGTCGGTGTGAACACTCCCATTGGCGCCCTTTGTTTAGTCATGAGTCGTTAAACGTCGGCGTATAACACGCGCGAAATTCGTCCCGGTGTGAACAGGCCGTTAGCTTGTTTGTTGGCTGTATGAGACTAAGCTAGATTAACATTAGAGAATAACATACAGATCATATTCTAACTTTTCATCATGTTGAACTAAATTTCATTGTTTAATAAAGTAACATGCGACACTCGCGTCTCCGTCAAGTCAAAGTTAGTCGCGGACGTGGAGCTTTCGGCATTTCGAAAGATGTTGATCTTCGTTTTAGTCCTCTTTTTGTCTCTAAATCTGCTTTCCAAGCTCCATAATGTTTTAACAAAACAACTAGGCATAAGCAACATAACCGACCCAATTATTAACGTCTGTCGCCATGGTTACTATTGCAGTACGAGGTCAAACCGGGGGTAACGCCCATATGACTCCATCGACTGGCGAGCTCCTCACCCCAGCCCACACGTCTCATTTCCTTGGTTAAAATCACAATTTTCTCGCAATTTACAAATAGTTGGAAACATTGGGGATATTGTAAGTAATCAACTAAACAAAATATATAACATTGGCGCAGTGGTTTTTGGATATTTTACTGCAAAAATCCTACATATTGTGCCTTTAATGGTCATTACAGAAATTTTGCATGGAAAGCTTTGCACAGACTGGTTTGCAAATTATTTCATCGCACGTTTCTCATTAATTCTAGAGATGCACTGATATTAAAATTCTGACTGTACCAATACCAATAATTATTATTTTATTTTATGGCCAATAACTAATAAATAGCCAATATTTAAATCTAAATAAGTTTCAAATAAAGTAATAAAACTAAAATAATTCATTTTAAATGCTAAAAATGAATTTAAGCACCAGAGCATTTATAATACACTGTGTCTGTGTGACTACTGAATATTCAGTATCTTCTGATAAATCAAAAATAATCTCGAATATCATCGATGCACTGTGCATCCAGATTGATAATGCTTTTAAACGCCATATTTTAACACTTATCCTGGTGCAATACTTTGCTTTATAGACTTCCATTGTAAGTGCATTACTGCAAACATGACATTTGTTTGTTTGTTATAAACTGAGGGATACATCCTAATTCATCTAACAGCATCTGTGACTTGTATTAAACCTGGAACATTCCATTAACAAGTGTGACACAAGAAGGGATAATTTCAGATGAAATCTCTTTCTGTCTTTTTATAGATAAGCAATGTTTCCCTTAGGCAGGAAATAATAGTACATCTGGTTGCATCTCCATCAAGAAGGCATAGCAACAGACATGTTCTTTTTTAGATTTCAAGGCTCTGTATGGATTGGAAGCTCGTCTGTGCAACACTGAGCATGTTGTTAACAAAGTGCATCTTACATGATATACCACATCCTTGCTTTTACTTCTCATGCTGAAGACACTAATGAAGAGAGGATTTTTTATGATGGGTACTTGTGTTTGTAAGTGGCTGGGGGCGTATTGTATTTCTTTTATTTGTAATTCTGTCTTTGCTAGCAGTGAGAGTGTGTATGTGTGTTTATATCTGGTGGAATTAAGCTTTGCCCTCTAACACAACTCAGCCCAAGGACACTGTTTTGATCCAAAAGTCTCGGCCTGGAGGTAAGGAAGAGAGTTTATGAAGCCTGATGGGTTAAATCTGCCAATTGTGATTTCTTAGGCCAACATCCACCCACATGGTTTGGTTATGTGGCCTGGATGCATTCTGTATAATATATTCAGTGTGCTACATTGTGTTAGCATTTAAGCTAATTATTGTTTATTATGTCCTGATCCAAAACCAGTTTCACTTAATTTTCTTCTTTAAAGTAATACAGATGTCATCATTTACTCCCCTCAAGTTGTCATCTATGATTTTATTTATTCAGTTTATCTGTGTGCCTACGCTGTCTTTTTCATAATGAAAACATTAAACTGTCAAGCAAGCTACAAAAAGCACAAAGTATACCACCATAAAAGTAGGATTGGGTGATATGTTGGTTACGTATTGGTTATCAGAAGATATTAAAGATTTCTTATTTATTAATATCAAGTCAAATCTAATACCATTCATATTCCATATATAGGCAACAGAAATAAAACGTGTTTGTCAATGACACAACGCAGCTTTGATAAAGGTTAAAGTCTTGGCAAGGTTAGCACTGTGAGCACATCACGTCTCTTTGTTTCTGTTGTTTATTTGTTTTTAATGTTTGTGCTGGGGGTTGCTGTCACTCATAGTTGTATGGTGATGACAGTTAAATAAACTTCCTGAGGTTGGTTTCAAACCAGTAATATTTCTGGTGTGTATTTTGCTTACCTGAATTATAGACTGACACAATGATTATTATAGAACAGTAAGGGTAACAAGCTGCCGCCTTTGGATCTATTTTTATAAAGATTGTCAGGTATAGAGTTGATACATGTAATATGCTGAAGCAGACGGGCGGGTGAGGTAGAGTACTTAAAACATGACATTTTATTAATTTTATTGTAGTTTTTATTTCTCAACCCAAATCCAAGCTCTTAATGGGTTTCTAAATCACTTAATTAAATCAATTAATTAATTACTTCTGTATTTTACACTTAAAGGGGTCATGAACTGGCTTTTTAAATTTGATTATATTGTTGTCTGAGGTCAACTTATGATGTTCGCTTGGTTTTTGCATTCAGAAACATCATAATGAATAAGTAATAGGCTATTTTCTACCCTAGTTTTGAGCCTAGCTGATAAACGGTGGGTTTTTATGGGCGTCTCGCACTGAAGACTTGGAAGTAAACGCCCACTGCTGTGAGTGGAGAACAGTTTTGCATATTATAATGAGTTTCAACTCACCCGTCGAATGCACTTGGGGAAATTGTTTTGAAAACGTCCAATGTTTTCAAATGGCAACCGGAATGATTCGCCCATACATGTTCGACCCAAAGCCCGTGTGTTGCACAATTCCTGTCAGATCCAATATAGACGGCACAGCACCGTTCTTTACTCTTAATCGGTCTGCAAATCCAGTCTTGTTTACAAAACAATCCTCAGTGAAATTAAGCGAACAGACGGATGATGTTTTACCTCATCAGCTGGAACGTCTTTAACGTTCCTATTGGAATCCAGAGGAAGCATTTGCAGCGACTGTCTTCCACAACCAGACACTACACAATATTTTGTATTGCTCAGTAGCTCGCTCCGGTTTGTCATCACAAGGTAGGCATCTGTGTTATTTAGCTATGCATGTAATGCGCAAATCGGTGGGCGGAGGCTAAACCGGCCGTGTTGAAGTAGGCGTTGATCTTCTTCTGCGGGGTGGTGTTTTATCCTCTTTGACGTCTTAGTTCCCCACTTTGAAAAACGAAGCGTTTGCTGAGGCTGGTGTCAATAAAAGCTTTTATTGGACTAACAAGGACGTTTTCAGTTCTGAAACTTACAGGATATTCTTATAATATGATGACCTCTTAGATGTCAAAAGCTCAAGGAAAATTTGATTTCTCAGTTCATCACCCCTTTAAAGACCTATTTTAAGATTGTTTCTGATGAAATAGAACGGTTAAGATTGAAATTTGGACAAATGCTGCTGTCCCGAGAATTTTAGGTTTCTGTGGTTGTCTACACAATGGTTGACTATGTGCACTGGAACAATCATTCGTAAAACGCATTAAACTTTAGTTTACAAAGATGTGAAACTCACCGAAGCGGTCTGGGGTGCTTACTGATATGCTCACACAAAAATCTCTGCAAAAGATCCTTTCCAACAGGTTTTATCGTAGTTTTTGTCCGACTCTCATTGACTTGACTTGGTACAAAAACTACGATAAAACCTTTTGGAAAGCATCTTTTGCAGTGATTTTTGTGTGTTCATAGTGTATACACACACATATACATATATTAGTGCTGTCAAACCATTAAAATATTTAATCGTGATTAATCGCATTAAGTTAACTCACGATTAATCGAATACCAAACAAGTGTGCGGCGACGTACCTGTTTTGTTTCCGGTCTAGCTAGGTCCGCTTGCGCTTTGGTCGACGAAGCAACAAAACGTCCTCACGCGACACAAGCCATTGAAATTATTTGAATGGGTTTCATAGCGCAGCGCCGCGGCCTGTTGCAAAAGCATGTGAAAAAATCTACTAAGTTTGTTAGGCCGTTGATCGCGTGATAAAAATTTACGTTAAAATTAGTTAAAATGGGTTTGTGTTAACGCCGTTAATAACACGTTAAATTGACAACCCTAAAATATATATATACACACACACACATATTCTATATAATCAAATACTTTTTATGTTACATGCGATTAATCGCAATTAATCGTTTTGACAGTGCTAACGTTTTCTTGTAAAATGTACTAGAATTAACTCTTTATTTACTTTACAGTGGACTGTTATGTTTTTTGTTTTATTTCAATCACTGTCCAATGCCTCATGAAAGCCATAATGGCTTTAGATTTGCATGACTGGCACGTTATTACACGTACTTACCTGCTTTGAAGCCTGTGTAATTGCTAATTAGGCAGAATGGTAATAAGTTGTATTTCTTTTGACATTATGCCTCTTGACATTGGGAATATTTTCATTTATAATCCTCTGCTTATGAGTTAATATGGTCGCCTGTAGATTTCTTTTAGTGCCGCACAGAGGAGCGCAATTACGAGTGGTCCGTATAGGTATGCAATTAAAAATCCAATAGGCACATCTCGCACGCCAAAGCATCCAAAATGCAAGCCAAAGGCAAGCTGTAATTTTTACTGCTGTAGTGTGTTTATCATTTACACCTCTACGAGTCTCCGTATTCTCCCTCATCAATTATGGATCAGCTGGGCCCCCATCCAAGCAGCTTCATTTCATTCTCATTAGGATCTTGTGCTGACACTCTTCTTTTCTCCACGCTCCGTGGCTTCTCCGCGGCTCCCATATAGGTCTTTAACCAGGCAGCCAACACGGCATCATTACCAAGCTTTGTTCCCCCATCCTCCCCCTCGAGCCGATGGCAAGTGACCAAGATGAGATGGGCGACCACCGTTAAGTGCTTGTGTCAGTGGTTTCTGGGTCAAAGAGCCGTGCGGTAGGCCTGGCCCCACGCCAGAGTCAAGTCGCCAGCCACAATATAGTGGCTATGGAGAAAGGTAAAGCTAGAACTGTAGATTTGCGGTTTCCCGACACTGCCGACAGTGGATCAAAACAACAGCTTTTATCTGAAATGGAAAGATTTTGTTACATTAAACACTACCCTTTAAAAAGTTTGGGGTCAGTAAGAATTTGTATTTTATTTTTTGGGGAAATAAATAAGAAATCAATACTTCTATTCATTGAGGATGAGTTACATTGATCAAAAGTTACAGTAAAGACATTTATAATGTTAGAAAAGATTCGAATTAAATAAATGCTGTTCTTTGAACTTTCTATTCATCAAAGAATCCTGAAATAAAAATGTAAAAAACTGTTTTCAACATGGATAATAATCATAAAATCATCCTATTAGAGTGATTTGTGAAGGATCACTGAAGACTGGAGTAATGATGCTGAAAATTCAGCTTTTTTCAGAGGAATAAATTACATTTTAATATATATTAACATAAAAAAGTCATTTTAATTTGTCATAATATTTCACAATATTACTGTGTTTTTTGTGTATTTTTTTTATAAAAAAATTGCAGCCTTGGTGAGCAAAGAGACTTCTTTTAAAAACATAAAAAATCTTACCGAACCTAAACTTTTGACCGGTGTATTTCAATATTGTCCTGTGTGGGCACACCAAAATAAAAACACCAGATTTTTATTTATTTTTTTATTTTATGTCCTGGGTTTTGTTTAATGCAACCAATGTGGTGACCGACGAAACTAGGAGAACCATCTGAATATTATTTATTTTTTAAAAATATCTGTAGGCAAAATAACATTTAAAAACAAACTTTAAAATATGTTGTTTTATTTACTCATGTATTTATTAACAAAATGTCCATGTGTTTTGTATATATGTTCACTGACCCCCTGGAGCTTCTTTGACCCACAGGGGTCCGCGTGTCCAATTGAAAATATGATGCTTACTGAGAGATAACTCAGAGTACTTGGACATGACTGTGATTACGAGAGGTAAAAACGATATAAATACTGTTCGTTTTCTCACACAAACCACTCGTTTCGTGTCTTAGGCCATCAATACATTTTACGAGTTCGTTAAATCATGTTTAATTTGGACTCTCTGTGCATGCTCTTTGAGGTGGTGACCATAGACCTCCATTATATGACTGACAGACAAGAACGGTTTGACCTAAAAATATAAAAATTGAAAATACTGCGGAAACAAATACACCTACATCTTGGTTGCCCTTGAGGTAAGCTAAAACATATCAAAAAATAATTTCAAAGTGAACTATCCCTTTAAATTTCTCCTGCGCCCTATTCTTCTGCACAGCTGAAAGGTTCATTTGAGCAGCGCCCCCTATTGTACATGCGTGAATTTGCATTTCTTTTTGTATTTGCACTTTTGGTGTCAAAGTGCCTTTGCATTTGCCAAAAAAATAAATAAATAAATATATATATATATATATATATAGTTAGCTGGAGAACAATTAAAATTGTCCATATTGTGTGTGGTGCTGTTCTTTTGGACAGACACTTCCAGTCCTTTGTTCATTGACCGTCAAGTCGTCAGCTGTTTAAATAATGGATTTGTGTGGCAGTATGTATTACGCTTAAGCCAACGTCCCTTGACAATACCGTTTTGAAGGAGTCTGGAACAATAGGGCATATATATATTTTTGGGAGACTATCTGTTATATTTTTGTCACCATGGTATCTTCTCTCCCATACAGTTAGTCAGAAAAATCTTATTTCACTTGTTCATGCTTTTTTTTGGTTTGCTATAAAGCCACGGACAGCCATTATGAAGCCAATTAGCCTACTGTTTTAAACCCCCACCATTCCCTTCAAAGAGCCTTGCTGCCAAGATTATATTTAGCTTATGATTGGCATTTATTCAAACATTCTGTATAAGAAATAATCTCTTTTCAATGAAGTATAATGGTTATTGTGTCTCTAATGTACGTTAATGATCAGCTCCAACATTTGAGGGCTTTAAAGCAAAAAGAGTGTGTGTTTTTTACACCATAGACTGGGCACGAAAAGCTACTGTTCATTATGGGATGCAGCATCACAACAGGAACACTGAGCAGAGGCTTTGTGGTTGCTTGTGATTTGTTTACACAGTAACATCTGTAATCGAATGACAGTGATGAATGTGAGGAACGACTGAACTGGGGGTAGTGTTAAGTGAGCGGGCTTCTGTGGGTCGGGTGAAATGTGTGTCAGTGGACCACAGCATGGCCCCTAGGAACAGATTTGCAGCATCTCGAGGGACATCATTATTCTGTCATAAAACAGGGGGCAGGTCAGGTTTTTCTAAAGGCACCTCGACGCTGAAATGATTTATTCATCTGCAAACAGAAGAAATGGCATACAAAGAACGGCTTTTCGTGTGGACATTTGTCAAATAAGGGACAATGGAAAGATAATCTGGCTGGTGCTATAAATATACACTTAATGTGCAAAAAACAAAACAAAAAACAAGTTGGCAATAAAAATTAGTGAAATGAACTTATAAAAAACAATACAAATTATATTTATATAACCCTATGTATAAAAATAGATGTTTTAGGTGAATTTGGACATATCTTGGAAATCTATCGTTTTTAAGTCTGACCATTTGATCACGTTATACGATAAATGTTTAAAACCAGAGAAGATAGGCTAGCCTATGTGATAAACGCTAAAGTTTAAAAAATAAAATGATCGTATAGTACGTCTATTTTGGCGATGTTGCTATGGTTACATCAAACGCGACAAAAAATGCGGTAAAAAAGTTGCTGCCTTAATTTTTTAAGTAGGCCTAGGCTACAATCAACTTGGTTGTTTAAGTCATTTCAACTTAAGTTACATTAAACTGACTTAAAAATGAGTTTTATGTGAGAAAAGCTTATTTTGGTGCGTAAAAGCTAAGTAAAAACATGTTATATTGTCATAACTTCTTGAGCATATCATCTATTTACAGTGAATAATAGCCTATATAACGTGTGTGGTAGCAATTAACGTCAATTGAAAACACTGTTATGCATCTATATTAACAATATACATTTTTGGGGGATTAAAATCATTTGAATAGTTAGATCAACCCACCAAATTCTTCATATTTTGCAGCCTGTAAAACAAATCTACCCAATCAAATAACCAAACAAAGGACGGAATATATATTGTGCAAAATATTATCCATCCCCCACCGAAGTCCACAGAGAATTGTCTATACCATCTAACACACTCTCTTGCCTCAGCATCTGCTCAGTTCTCTTTGGTGAGGTGAGGGGGAAACGCTCTGAGCCTCCGCACGCGCTTTTGTTCAGTGTCTCCTCGCGACCGGCGAAGTGCGCGCCGTTTCGAGATCTTCTCTGCGCGAGCGCAGCACGAGACGCATCCTAAGGAGAAATATCGTGCTTTCTGAATGTTTTTAACCAAGGAGTGCATTTCAATACATTTGTGAGACTAAACAGATTTATACATTTTTGAATGGTTTACCTCAGCGGCTGTTATCACCTACTCTGCTGTATCTGATACGACGCGGCATTCCTCTGGACTTTCTGAGGCGACGACGCGCTTTACTTCAGAGAAGGTGAGAACAAGGGCTATTATTATGCTCAACTGATTGCGTCTTATCATAAATGTATAATGTGGTGGATGTTTTGTGTTCAGGACGGGTTATATACAACCCCCTTGCCTATAGCGCAATACCTCAGTGAGGACAAAACCAGGAGCACTAGGATATTGAACGGCTCAGTGCAGAAGTGAATTGATGAGCAATGTTTTTATTGACATTATGTGTATTCTGCTCAGATATAAAATATATGAAAAGTAGAGCACTATATAATGTCTAAAATCTAATTTTGGTTCTGTTCTCAGTCAGTTAATCACTTCTCAAATAGCATATTAAGTGATTTAGAAAGTACTAGTATGATTAAATGAGACTTAGCCTATACAAGTGCCTGAATGTTCATATGTGGATATAGGGAAAACAGGACTCATTTTCCTTGCCTTGATATAACCCCCCACCTGCAAGCTGCCATTTGCAGCAATGCCTTGATGTGAAGTGGTTGAAAGAAATCCCATCATAAAACAGAGAGTGAGTTTTTTGGGATCGAAAGGGACCCCGCATTGTTTTTCTCATTTGCAGAGTGTCAGCTGGATGCTGTTTAAAGCTGACAAGTGCTGAGCGCTGCCAGTCTTGTGCCCGCCTTGAACAACAGCGTGTAGCTGGTGGGAGAGGAAGACAGACCCGAATTTCCCTTGGCATTCTGTCATGATTCTGTCTCTGTTCGGTCTGAACCGCTGAGTCTCTACCTGACAGGGCACTCCAGGTGCTTCTTGCATCAGTCTGCAACAAGTCTTGATGCTGACAAGAGAAAAGTACAGTAGAGTGACTTTTGAATGTGAAGATGTATGTTATTTGTCAAAGATCATCAGAAATAGAAAGTGGTGCAAGTTGTGGCACCAGGTGCCCCTGGGGAAATTCTAAGGCAGCAGTTTTGCAGCAAATTGGTTGCTGTGTGGTAAGGTTCTTAGTGTTTCTCTCTTCTTTTCTTTTCTCTTCTTACCATATTCCCTATGGGGTGTTCATAATGGTAATGGTTTCCATCAACATTTTTGTTGAGAGTTGCCAATTTCCAGCGACACAAGTAATGCGACAAAGTTTGAGCCCATATTTTTGTAGATAATCCATGCAGTGCCAAAGTCCTTTTAGGCAAGTCATGCCACTCGGGCGCCATCTTGGCAACGCCTCCAGGCAGCTATTTCGGACTAAAGGCCTGTTCACACCGGGACGAATTTCACGCGAGTTATTCGCCGATGTTTAACGCCTCGTGACTAAACAATGGGCGCCAATGTGAGTGTTCACACCGACGCGTAAAACGCCACTGGTAAAAGCGTCATTTATCAAAAACGCCTCTGGTTCGTTTTTTTAGTTTGACGCACCGCCTCAAAAACTAACGACCAATGAGATTGGCGCTTTTGCTCACGTGTTTGAAGCTTCTGAAGTTACAGTAAAACACAACTTGGGGGCGCTCAAACACAAAACGAGTCTTGCCGAGCACACATATGCAACGCGAAGAAGATATACGCGTCGCCGTCTATACACTACACAGGACGAAATAAGACGGAGGAAGATGCAAGGCAAGATGAATGTAGAGCTGCAGTTCTCGTTGGTGTTAGAACATAAAGAACTATATGACAAACGCGACAGGCGCTACAAACATCTTAATAAAAGAGAACTGTTATGAAGTGGTATTGCAGAGCAAATTGGTGCCATCTAATGTCAGGAAATGAATTTGCATGTTCACTCGGCTCATCGTCAGCTAAAAACGCTTGGGTGTGAACACAAAAAGGCGTTGAAAAACGCTGATGAATAACGCGCGATGTGTACGGGCCTTAACAAGACACTGTGACAAAAAAAAACTGCATGTATAGAAACAGCAGTAAAATATAATAAAAATCGGTAAAAAAGTTTGATGACTTAACCCCAAAATAAAATTTAAAACGCCGTTTTTCCCACAGGTTATACTTTTACTTTTATGCGCAATGGTTCTCTCGCTCTCTGTCGCTCACGTGCTGCACAGTTTGAAACACAGTAGCTATGTGCGCGTTCTTGCTCGCTCGCTCTAGATTACAGGAGATTTGAACTAATTTTCGGGCATCAGCGAGCCGATATCAATCTGCAGGAGACACCCGGAACTTCTGGGAGACTTGGGATGTCTGATATTTACACAAAGCACACATACACTGCATATCAAATCTGCCGCCTTATCAAACAGTAACGTATTTTCCGCCGTCGCAAACCTCAACTGTGCTCATGCAACAGTGGAACCATAAATAAATGCTTCCCGGCTTGACTGTTAAAAGCAGGCGATTGGCTGTCCAGCGGAGGGGCGGGACATGTTTGGTGATACGGGCTTCCCCTATACAGTACATTTGTATAAAGGATTGAGGAAGTTGCATGTCTCTAGATAAATAGTCTCTGACAGTGCCCACCAATGGGAGTGCAGACAGTCATATATTCTGGCATAGTTGGACCTAACGTCACACCAATTTACCAAAATAACTAAAGCCACCCAAAAACTGTCATTTTACTTATCATTTAACATGATTGTTTTTAGTTTTCACTGTTCTATCTTTGATTTATTTATAAAGAATAATATTGACCATTTATTGGTTATTGGCCATTTTATGAACATTGGTTTAGCTGTATTGGTCATAATTTTAGTATTAGTCTATCCCTATTTTTAATTGACCAAATAAACATATGGGTGTCTGCTGAGGCTGTCACTAAACACACACCCTGTCAACCCTCAAGCAACGCTGTGCTAGTTGCATCTATATCAGGGTGAGTGCACCAATACTGCGCTTCTAGGTTCAAAGACATTTCTTTCCAAAACCAAGTCCCAGCGGAGTAGCGCAGGCTTGCCAAACCAAGCAGCCTTTCATGTTGGCTTCACAACCTCAGTATATCTCCTTGGGGCATCCATTGTGCTCTTTATCTGAGCGCCTCTCTTCTCTCCCTGTATATTCCTAAATGCCAGCGGAACACCTCTGAGCATGTTGTCTCTTGAAGAAAAAGTGGAAATTGCCTTGGAGCGCAACCGTTTTGGCATTGGGTGACTTTTAGAGGGCACTTGATTGATTCTCACATTTTAATAATTGGCGTTTCCGCTCGACTGCGTAGTTTAGTGCCAACAATCATACGGTATGGGGAGGGGGGAAGCTGCGCTGACAGGTGGAATTGAAATTGTACTTGAATAGCATCCAGACAACTAAACGCCTTTGAATTTCTGGAGATAATGTCCTTGTCGTAAATTAGCATGCTCCCTACTTAATGGACCAAGTCTACTAAAATTACTCAGGAAATTACAATTCAGGGATACTTCATGCTAGTTTTGTGTTTCTGCATAAGTCACGTTGAAGAATGCCGACTACAATTATTTTTTGTGACAAAGGCTGTTTAATTATGCAAAGTTAGCAGTCTGTAAATGTCTTAATTTATGCCCGCACTTATCCAGGTTGGTGTCTCACAGTGTGTGTGTGCACACGCTCTTGATTGACAGCTGACAAGAAAGAGTAGCTGCGTCTAATCCCATGAGCCAGAGGAACCGGTTGGCAGCTGCTGTCTCTACTACATGTGTCAGCCGCCAATCCGCCTTCACCCAAAGCTTGAATATTTATTGGTGCCCAGACCTGAAATACATTATTCAGAATGGGCATTTGCCGCCTTAAACACCTTAAATGAATCATGACACTTGGTCTGTGTTTTGCTGGATTCTAAATGGGACTGTACGGGTTTGACTTTGCAGAGGGAAAAGAAAAGATTAATTTTAATTTCTCTTCAGCATTAATTCTTTTTCTATCTTGAATGGATTCCATTTGGCTCGCAGGTCCACTCAGACAAAAACACACTACCTTGCGGTTTAAAGATTAATTTAGAAAATGTTTTATCGCTTACCCAGTGGGAGAGGTCCAGAAGTAAAAGAAGCCTGATAATTATGCCAGCAATTTGCACAGTGCTACTGGTGCTCTGTCCTCCTTGTTTCTTGTTATTTTTAACCTTTGTTTTCAGCACTGGACAGTTCCCAAGCTTTGGCCATTGTGAACACAGCTGCTGGCTGCTAATAAATGAACAAGACCAGCAGCATAGCTGCAAATTATATTTGTTTCAAGAAGAAAATGGCCTGTTCCTCTTTGCGTTTGCATTCGGGACGACAGCAAAGCTGAGAGGACTGAGGTGTGGTGGTTCACAGGACAAATGGCCTTGTGGCTCCAGCTGCATTCATCTTTGCTTCACAAGTGCTTTGATTTTTTTTTTTGGGGGGGGGGGGATTGTTAACATCCATAAGTTGAACAGGATTTGAATTAATTGGACATTTATTTTCCATATTTTAGGGATGCACGATATATCGGCCAGCATATCGGTATCTGGCCGATATATGTTCATTTTTAATGTTATCGGTATCGGCCTGGTAAGAAAATGTGGCCGATATATTAAAGCCGATAAATAATGTATTATTCCCTTCAGCTGAGACACTTGTTATATGAAATATATCTTGAAATATGATTGAAATCTGTTCAAAAATTGAAAATACGGTTCGGTACAACATGTGCAGCGCAAATCTGTCATATCGTCTATACAACACTATAATGAGAACATCATTATAATTGTGCGCTTGCGACATGGATTTAATTGTGATACTTTTGTTTTTGTAATCAGGCTCTCAAAATTAGATAAAAATTTGGATTTAAATTTATCGGCCGATATATCGGTTATCGGCTTTCAAATATAAAGAATTATCGGTTATCGTATCGGCCAAAATTTTCATATCGGTGCATCCTGACCATATTTTTCTTCTTCTATGGAGCGCAAATATTTTTTTTTTAAAAACATGGGGTGGTTAGTCCGCAAAATGAAAGTCAATGTGGTCAAAAACAACATTGGACCCCATGGAGTTTTATCGTTTAAGTTAAAGAGGTGCATTGCCCATACAATGAATTAAACTCGCTGCTAGCATAGCATGATGCATAGGGCTGGGTAAAAAATATTGATTTCTCAATATTAATTGATTCTCATTTTTAGTAACCGATATCAATTCTTAAACCTCAAGAATCGATTAGTCTATCCTGTTTCATTTGATGAATGAAGGGAACATTGTAGCGCATATCCTCTCCAATAAATCGTAATAATATTTGTGCTTTGTTACTATTATTATGAAATAAAGTCTCAAATTTCGAATTAGGTCCATTTCTTACGAAATATCAGTTACTCCGCCTTAATAATACCAGTTACAGCGCCAAATAAACATGAATGAGCATCTGAAAGTGAAAAGATAGAGTACAACTTATCTGAAATCCGTATCGTCACATGGAATCGCTCAATCATTGTTTCATCCGTGGCGTCAGTTAAACAGCTCATAAACGATGTCATGTAGCATCAAAACCATGTGACCATAAACTTAGTCAGTTAGTCAGCTAGAAAAATTAACTCTGAGGAGAATTTTGCTAAATATATGAACCATATTACATATTCATTATATTTTTTTAATGTTCTTCAATATTTAATGCATGTTTTTTGCAAGTTTTTATGACAGCCACCATTTAAAATGTTTATATTACATATAACTTTCATATTATAAAAATAAATATGTAATATAAGTGTTTGTAGCTACAAATGGCTAATGAAGCCTATAGGCTACTGACTCCCATAGTTTACAGCATTAGTTAAGAGATTTGTTTTCCTTGAGAAAATTTGCTATGTATTGTACCTTATAACAAAATAATCAATTTTAAATCGAATCAAAATCGGAATCGAATTGCAAGCTGGTGAATCGAAATCGAATTGAATTGTGAAATTACGGTGTCATTACCCAGCCCTAATGATGCATCGTTTTATTAAAGGGATAGTTCACGTAAAGCATGCACATTTTTACTGCAAGACTGTTGCTGCAAATCAAGGCGGTTCAAAACAAGGAAACCCAATCGCTCTGTGTGGCTTGCGTTTATTAATCCTATTCTTATTCCCTTTGTCTAAGCCACCATGGGAAAAAGCACAGGGGAAACCAAATATAATTAATTTCTTTCAAATCCCTGTATTCCTGGTTGCACCCATCTTTCTGTTTCCATCAGGCTTCATAAATGTAATCTGCGCATGCCATATCGTTCTGTCAGAGATTAGTTTGCCTTGACAATGAGGTTTTCTCCTTGCCAGATATTTCAATATATCATTCATTAGCATGGAAATTACTTTTATAGAGGTTCAGATTGTGTCATTGGGTTCATACTATTACGTAGTATGAGGAACACTTCATTTTTTTCTAGTTATTGATTCCTCCTGCTTGATGAGAAACATGTTGACGCACGTGAGCACATATTTGTTTGTCTGGCAGTGAATTAAATGGGATAGATGTTTGTAGATTTATTCATTTTCAGTGCATGCAGATATAGTAAATTTTCACAGTAACTTGTGCAACCTCTCTTAAAAGGACAGGTCACCCCAAAAAGAAAATGCATCATATTGTTCCTTTCTTTTGAGGAACACAAAATAAGTTGTTCTCTCTCTTTTCCATGCAATTACAATGTGAAAACACCGACTTTGAACAATACAAATATTACTTGGGATGAACCGATATGAACATTTTGACTGATAATACAATTCTTTATATTTGAAAACCGATAAATTGGTCGATAAAACAAAATCCAAATTTTTATATAATTTTGAGAGCCTGATCACAGAAACAAAAGTCTCACCATTAAAAGCCATGTCCCAAGCACACAATTATAATGTTCTCATTATAATTTTATGACGGACTTTCGCTGCGCATGTGGCACTTAAACTGTATTTTCCTTTGTGATTCCAATCATATTTCAAGCCATTCAAAACCATCATGGTGAACAGTGTGAATCTGATATATATATTAGGGCCCTATGAAATCCTTTTTATTTTTTTCCCCAAATTCCTTTTTATTTTTTTCCCAAATTCCATTTTTTTCTGTTTTAATTTTTGGGAATTAGGTTTTTTTTACCCTTGACTGTTATTTTAGTCATAAAAAGAGTGTGCTTTTAAAGTTAATGATTAAAATGTATTAAAAATACAAATAAATTAGGAATGACCTTAAATTTTTTGAGGTAATACTGTAGACATTTACTCAGTAGACTTTTCAGGACAAATACTGCATGATGCAACACAACACTGCACTCTTTAAGTAACAACAAAATATGGTTATGAGCTTTAAACTGTCCAGTAGTATAAATTATATTAGTTTATATAAGTTTAAATAAAGTCATACACACTCTCTCTCTCTCGCCCAGTGTCTCAAGGAGTTCGCTTTGCTTTTGTCCAGTCTGGCGCCTCATAGACAGATGCGGTGTGCACGTTGTGTGTATGTGAGAGATGTGTGAGTGAGAGAGAGACGGAAATACAACTGAAAGAATACGCTGCGTGGTTTAAATAGTGTTAAAAAATGAAACTCAGTATGTGGCGGCGAATTAGTCAATGTGTGGGAAACACTGCATAAGTCACGTGTGAACTTCTCGTACTCGGCACTGACGGCTTATAGCGTCGAGTTTCTTAACTTTTTGGAGACAAAGGAGAGCCCGGAGAGCCGCTTTGCCATGTTTTCATTGTTTTGATTTTGTCCTTGTAGCTGAAATGACGGGTTGAGGGGTTTGTGTCGCCCAGGGGTGAGTTTCCCGTATAACGACGTAGTTCACTGATTCACTACCATAGTACGATGCATCGTTGGAGAAATCAACTAGCTAGTCACGACTGTTTCCCGAAACCCACTGTCGCAAAGTATCGTTCAACCACGTTGGTTTTGCACGTGGTGGAGTAATAACTACTTTTAATGAAACTGTTTGAGATCCAATTAACGCTAGATTTGTTTTATATAAATTACAGACATGTCATCTGAGGACTATTTCTAATTGTTCTCAGTTGTTTTGCTTTATTACCAGACTCAATATTTGGCTCGTTCTTACATAGTAGAGCACGTTCGCACATGCGCACTCTTCAAACACGTTACTTCAAATCTTTTGAAAAACTAAAAGACGTAAATTACATTTGTATGTATTCTAAATAAAAGGCACCGGTTGTACTGAATGTCAGCTTGCTTATTTTGCTCAAGATAAAGATTTATTGCGTCCAAATGTCATGCAATATAGAAACGATGCCTCTAACCACAGGTCGAGAGCTGTCGTTCAAACCACACAACTTTGCGATGCTGTTTGCGAATGTTCGTTGGAACGATGGTTTCGGGAAACACCGAACTCGTTGAACTATGCTGATAACGACGGAACTTGCGACCATAGTTGGCTAACGATGCTTACGGGAAACGCACCAGATTTGCTTCCCCCAGAATTCATTTTCACACTTCTCCCATACAAAAACTGAATTTCAAACGAAATATGTAAAATTCCGCATTAACACTAGATTCCGCGTTAATTGGCCAATTCCGCAATTCTGTCCACGATTCCGTGATCGCGGAAATCCATAGGGCCCTAATATATCGGCCATGTTTTCGTATTGGGCCAATAACGATAACATTAAAAATGGCCGATACTGATCCCTAAATATTGCTATTTTTTTAACTACTATGAGCGCCTTTTTCCGCGTTTTTATCGGGTCTATAACTGGGTCCCCGGTGCATCTATCAACGCAGAAAATGTGAAAAATGACAAATTACCCAGTAACTTCGTTTTGATAAGCCTTTCTTAAAAATAGGCTGATCAGATTTCGCTCCCCTTCTGACATAGGAAAGGGATCTTATTATAATATTAACGTCCCTTAATCTGTTTCCACCCACGGCACCTCCATTTGGTTTTCAAGTGACGGCAGTGTTAACGCAAACGTTCATGCAAATTATACCATTTGTCACTCAGGCTTCATCCTTGTGGTATTTTGACCAAAAAATGTCACAGCTGTCTTATAAAGACCTCAGGGAACTGTGTCAACTTGTGTAAAAGTTAAACGTGATGGTACATGCAAGTCGATGAGATGACTCAACACAGGAACTACATAAATGTATCCACTAACCATTCAGAAACGTCCAAGTGCATCTAAAAGTTACAACCTCTTCCCGAGTCTCTCTGTAAGGTTGCACTACTTGGTTATTTCTGAGATGTTCGATAAATGTGATTTGCGTTTTTTTATTCCCAGAGCAGCAGCTCATTTGCATTTAAAGGGACACACACAAAAATGGGCAAATTTGACACGCTATGATAAATGATCTGGGGGTATTTTGAGCTGAAAGTTCAGACACATTCTGGGGACACCATAGATTTATACATCGTGTGAAAAGAGGCATAATATGTCATCTTTAAGTGAACTATACCTTATGGGCCTGCCCTGAGCTGTACTAGATGATTGAGAAGTGACAGTTGAGGAGTTTATGTCAAAACCTCTCTTGTCCCCCCTGGATCAGATCACAGCTGGGATCAGCTGTTCTAGAAACAGTCTGTCCACCTTGACAACCTCGCCAGACTGAAACATACACCACTGACTGAACCTGCAAGTCTCAATTTGCTCAGTGCATCTCAGGTCAAAAGTTCCCACAGAGGTTTTTCTTCGCTCTTAGTGGGATGTAATGCGATTTTCCAATGCCACACTTGAGCGGTTTAGCACAAAGGCACAAATTACGGCTTTTATAAGATTTGTGTGTTGCCTTACGTCAGAGTCTCAAACTATAACATGTGCATGTAAAGTCATTTAGAAGCTTGTTCATGCTTTTTCTACAGATGCCATGTTATTGAAGATGAAGTGAAAGATGGGAATCGCAAATATTACACTGTTCTTTAGTGATGTACATTGAAATCAACAGGCCTACATTCTTACTCTAAAACAGAATTGTTCATATGCTACTATTAAATATACAGGATGAAGGGAATTCGGCAGATTGGTTTGACATACTGATACCAGAGAGCCTTTTTGCACACTTTGAAGTGCACTTCTCACGCACTTCTAGTTCCCAACTTCAAAGACGTATAATCATCATCCAAATAGCATTTAGGAAGCATTTCATCACACTTTTTTCATTTTCTTCACCTTTAAAATTTGCTACCATTATCTACAACCATTAGTTAATTCAGAGTGTCTTTCTTCAGTGCCCTTCTGAGTGTCTTTTACGTGTGCTCTGCAAATGTAAAATAATAGAAAGAACAGGTCTCGGTCTCCACCGCTGGTGGGCTCTCTGCCATTTCTGCCCACCTTTGTGTAATTAAAAGGCCTTGAAATTTATCTCTGTCTAAGTTTTAATTATCTAGAGCCGATACTCTGAACTCTTTGACTTTTCTTATGCACCTATGCCAAGTGTGCTTGACTACATGACAAGTGGGAAATCGTTTGTTTGCTCTTTTTTTGCCATCAATCAGGGATGTTTATAACAGTAAGTTGTCATTCTTAAAACATTAAAATGTCAACCCTGTTACCATGATTTTGTATGGTAATCAGTCAAAATGGAATATACATTTTCAAACACACGGTGGGGTGATGGTAGCCTAGAAATCTAGACGCACCCTAGCGGCAGCAAAAATTATTTTGCTGCAAAGTGTGGTCTAGCAACTCTCCGTTGACTTTCGAAGTGGAAAATCCAAACTCTGGTCTGGCCAATCACATCGTGTTTAGAGTTGGTGGGCGGGCTTAACACAATGACGGCAGAGTTGTGACGGTTCTGCGCCGTGATTTCCATAGCTGATTTCCCTGCTACTTAAAAACAAACAAGACGCAGCTGGCGAACAGCTGTCTTTCTGGCCGCGACTCGGATGACTTGGAGTTAAGAACGTAACTTTAGTCATTCTTAAAAAGGAAGATGTGTTCAGAGTTTTGACGACCGGATAAGGCAAACGTTTAATATATCAACTTTCTCCGCTGGAGAGAAAACCATGGGGAAAATGCATAGGACTCACTCAGCCACAGCCATCATCGCTCTGGTTGGTTAGCGCTATCCTATGGCGAGCAGAGGGATATTGAAAGACAACCTTTTATCCCGCCCCCGGATTGAGGTATGCCAATTGTGAGTTCCCAGACCTAACATCTTGATAGGTCTGGTTTGCCATGCTAGGGTGATGGCGCAGTGGATAAGATACATGCCTTTGGTGTGAGATACCCGGGTTCGAATCCACTGGGAGACACCAATGTGTCCCTGAGACAAGACACTTAACCCCGTAGTTGTTCCAGAGGCGTGCGACCTCTGACATATATAGCAATTGTAAGTCGCTTTCGAGAAAAGCGTCAGCTAAATTAATAAATGTAAAAATAAGAATCTTGTAGTTTAAAGCTGCACTGTGTAAGATTTTCTCCCATCTAGCGGTGAAATTGTATATGACTACTAATTGAATATTACTTCCTAGCCCCTCCCATTCCGAGGGCGTTTTAACTTCTACGGTGGCCGTATTATTTCCAAGATTAACATGGCTTCCAGTTCAACTTCGTCCTGTGATCCGTTGCAGCACACAGATTTACGTTACAAGGCAAACAATACTTTTTCATCATTGACGCGAGGAAAAATATCCTAAACGTGGTTCTCAGCGTAGTTAGCCAAGCAACTATAAAACTTCGAATTTACACAATTTACACTGAATTACCTGGCGAGAAGAAAGCAGGCAACGTTCAGCGTACATTTTAAAAATCCTTGCTCCTCATGAGCTCTTTCCATCTTGGAAAAGCCACTCCAATATTGACTTTGGTCTTGTTGATTTGCCTGTCATTTAATTCTCTTTCGCTCCCTTGGCGACTCTGTTACATGTCCTCGAGAATAGGCGTGATCTTCCAACTTCAATAGGGTTTCAAATCTATCGGCAGTTGTAGGGCCCTATAATTTCCGCGATCACGAAATAAAAAGCAAATTTTTTTTACAACTAAAATAACAGTAAAGGGTAAAAAAAATGAATTCCCAAAAATTAAAACGGAAAAAACAGAATTTGCAAAAATTGAAACGGAAAAAACGGAATTTGGGAAAAAATAAAATGGAATTTGGGAAAAAAAAACGGATTTTATCAGGGCCCTACAGTTGCGAGTAATCCCCCCACCCCCACCCCGTCACATTCGGCAAAAGGCGAAGGCAAAGCTTTAATTACCAGGTATGTCCCTCTTTGGCTAATGTATATTCAAGATGGAGGCACAACAAGGCTGCCATTATTTGAGCGACTCGCTCGTATGTATTCTGAATGGCAGATTCTGCTCTTACGAAAATACTTGATTAGTTGGTGGAAGTAATTACATGAGCACATATATGAGAACAAAGCGTCTTTTGCTAAGAATCAACTTTACAAGATTGTGGTAATGGCGCAGTGGGTAAGACACATGCCTTTGGTGTGAGAGACCCGAGTTCGAATCCACTGTGAGACACCAATGTGTCCCTGAGCAAGACACTTAACCCCTAGTTGCTCCAGAGGCGTGCGACCTCTGACAAATATAGCAATTGTAAGTTGTTTTCGATAAAAGCATCAGCTAAATTAATAAATATAAATGTAAATGTAAAAATTACACAGTGTAGCTATAATGAGCTTTTAATACAACTATAACACAATATTATTATTGTTATTGTTGCTAAAATATACGTTACTAGTTTAGATATGAAGTTTAGATTTTTTTTAAGTATTGCCTTTGCAACTAATTAAAATAAAATCAGTTTAAATTCAAGTACTAAAATGAATACCACATACAAATTGAATAAACTGAAAATATTAAATATTGTTTATTCAGAATATTAATTAATACTATTATAGGATGTGAATAATTCTAAAATAACACTGAGTTGAGAGGGTACAAAACAATTTATAACCCCCAAATATTGCCTGATAGAATGTTTGTTTATAAATCTTCTAAAATTCATAGAATGATCGTTGAATAGAATGACACGTATATCACAGAAATGCAATGAAATTACCATACATTTTACAAAGGTGCCCTTTTTAACTTCACCAACCCTCCTGCAGTGCTAGATATAAATTCCAACTCATTTTCAGTGACCTTCATTGTTCTGACAAGAAAAGATCAAATGGGTCAGATCTTTCTTTTGTTTCTCCTTATACTGTGAAGCAAAAGAAAGAACACTGACAAAGGTAATTAGTGCTTCTAGTTAACTTGTCAGTCAGTTTCATACTGCATTAATGGCGAAATGATGAAAATCCACTGCCTACACCTTCCTGTCAATCAATATGAAGGAATAATATCAGAGCCAATCCCAATGCAGGACCACACATGGTGCCAAGCTGATACGAACTGAACATCTAAATGCACTTTTTCTCATTACTCAGTGTTTAACATCAAGTACTTTGAGCCATTTGGGCTGGTTAGATTAATATTGTTAAAACCTCTGTTAAAACCTGTGCATTATTTAAGCTACAAAGCGGTCTTTAAGGCTCAATGGCATTGCCAATGGCAAAAAAGTGTAAAATTGGATATAACTTTACATAGAAAACATTAGTAAGGGATACAGTACAATCATGTTGACACTCATTCTTTGCGTGTTGTGGCTGTACTATTTAAACCATGATTATTTGAGTGTATTGATTGGCCCCATTCGCTTCTATTGTAACTGCCTCTTTGTAAAGTTACAGTTACATTATTGCAATTTCAGCTAATTTACGCAGACAAAAAAGTCTACTTTCTATTGTCAGTAGTGTAGCAATGTATATCACTTTCAAACCAAGTAGCTTTCTGTTGGTCAGTGTTGCATTTGCATGATCAACTTGTTTCAATTTTTCACCCTCGCGCAAAATTCCAGATTGTGTGGACTCCTACTGAAATTATTTGATTTCGTCTTTTTTGTGTTAATCAACATTTATGCCGCAACACTGCAGGATGCTTTTCTGATGTGCTCTCTTTTGTTGTCTGTTGATGAGTGATGATTTATTATAGCATCTTCAGTGCGGCAAAGAAACAGATTCATCTCCTTCTGGACTTGATGAGAAGGTCAGAATGTTGCTTTGGGGAGTTTAGCGTCTGAAATGCAATCACGCCGCTTGATTACACTGGCATTCATCATCACTGCACAAACTGTCCCTGTTCTCCTCTTGCAATCAAAGACGTCTCTTCATACAGTAGGTGCTACATTTATAAATGCCTGATCTTGAAGATGGACCACTGGAATGACTTCTGTGAATTAAAACCATACTTTTGACAACCAGCACGATGGGGATTTTAACGAAAAGTATTAAGTAGTGCGGCGATAGTAAAAGTCAGAGCTGAATGAATGAATCTTTTGAGCCAGTTTTTTTTGTGAATCAAAAACATATAGGCTGTGTCTGAAATCACCTCCTTTTCCCTCATTCACTATTCCCTACATTACTCCATTAATAGAGTTTACTTGAAAGAGTGAATGAAAACGCGTGAGTGATTTCAGACACTGAGTGCGCCTCTTGCATAGTTTGTGCTTGCTGTTTAATAATAGTTATAATTAATAATAAACTTAGTAAACTGACAGCTCCAGTTGTAAGATAAAAATATTGAAATCGGTCATAGAAACTATGTATAAACCTTAATAAAACAATTTAAAAGTGAATAGAGCCAGACCGATATATCGGCAGACTGATATTATCGGCCGATATTAGGCATTTTCCAAACTATCGGCATCGGCAGTTATAATAGCCGATAAATGAATATTTAAAAAAATAAAATAATAATGGACGAAACACGCTTCAATCGTGTCATGAGTGTTGGAGTTGTATAGTTTGTCCACCAGAGGGCACTCTACACCGTCCCTGTTGGCAACACTCGTTGAGTTGGTCACGAGACATACATTGCTTGAATAACAATTAAAAAAAATCCCTATCAGTTCTCTTAACTCAAATAAGCATGACAAAATTTGTGACGATCATGTCCAGTTTTGCTGCCATTATTAGCTAGTAATAATTACGTTGCATTGTTACAGTGTAGTTGACTGACTGTCCTTTTAACTTTTGACAATGAGACTGAAGTATTTCTTTAATAGCGCGTGACAGTTATAGCAATGAGATGTATCATCTCTCCTTGGCCTGTTATATTGAAAGCATATGTTTTACACTTTGCAGTATGACGTCATCCATTTGCTAAATTATGGCTCATTTTAGACTAGCTAACCACAAAGCTAGCTAACGCAACTATCATCAGTCTGTTCTGTTTTGACAATAAAAGAAACTTGACGGTGTAAAATGCATTATCATATTATTTTAGTTAAAACTCATAAATAACTACAATTAACTAATGTTAGGGAAATCTATTAATGTTTTGTTGCGCATTTCTGAAATAAAAAAAAATATCGTTACGATATCGGAATATTGGGTTTTAAAACCAACAAATATTTGTATCGGTATCGGCCTTCAAAATCCTTTATCGGTCGGGCTCTAAATAAGTGATATTACGATGTAGCCACATTGGACTAGTGGTTTGGAAAATGAATAGATGGATGATTCAGCTGTGAGCGCCATCTTCTGGTCAGACAAGGGAATTCATTCGGCACAAGACTCTCACAATGCATTATGGGTATTCTCTAGCCGCTGAGCGTACATTGTTTTTACACTCGTTACTGCAGTGCATTGTGGGATTAAATGAGTGCACTCGATAATGTCCACTATGGTTTCAGATCCCTCAAATGGCTGTCCCGTCAAATAGTGCCCTATTTAAGGCTATAGGGGTGATATTAGACACAGTCTGTTTCACAAACAAATGACTCTTTTGAGCTCTTTCTTTTTAGGAAAGTGTCAAAAGCAAAGTGTAGTCCGATTCACAAAACAATTCATGAGCCGATGACAAAACAAATGACTCTTTTGAGCCACTTATTTTGGTGAATCAAAAACATACAATGCATGATCTGATTCACAAAAAATGACTCTTATGAGCTGCTTATTTTTAGTGAGTTAAAGACATTTTACTTAACCAGTGTAGTTTAATACACGAAGTCTCTTATGCAATCAGTGTATTCCAATTAACAAACAAATGCTCATTTGAGGAAGTTATTTTAATTGAGTGAAAAAACATGTAGGCCTAATCTGATTCATGAACAAATGACTCGTATGTGCTGCTTGTTTTTAGTGAATTGAAGACATACAGCTCAACAAGCGTAGTCCGATGCACAAACAATTGACTTTTGTGAGTTAAAAATATATGTAGTCTGATTCCTGAGACATACCCAGACAGCAAACTGACATTGAATCAATGTAGAAACGACGTCTCTCATGACATCGAAACAACGTTGATCTGGCATTGTTTTGCTCATCGAATTGTGAACGTCATTGAGCACTTCAACGCTAGATGACAATCAAAAATTGGTTTGCTTTCATAACGTTGAAACAACGTTGATTTCAAGTTGATTTTCCATTAGTTTTTAAAGAATGACGCATCTGACGTTGGTTTCAACGTTAATTCGAATGAGCAAAACAATGTCAGATCAACGTTTCGATGTCATGTTTCCACGATGATTCAATGTCAGTTTGCTATCTGGGTATTTTGTGTATTTAAAAGCAAATTAAGCATTAAATGTTTGGTGATGTACTCATCCCTGCTTCAATACTCAAACACCACAGTGTTGTCCACTTACAGTCACCATTGCAGTGAATTTCATGGCCGCTTCAAAGGAAGTCTCAGTGCTAAGTTATAGCCCATTTTATGAGGCTTTTGTCAAACTTATATTTGCAAAATAGTTTGAGTGGACTCCCTTCGTGTTCCTCCCTCACTTTTCGCAGCCAGCACCACTGTTCACGTTTAATTAGCCTGCGGGGAGTAGCCCTTCCCTCCTTTGAGCGGGATTATGTATCACTGTGTTGGGAGTAGAGCTGTTCTTCCTTCATTAATTACAAACAGCAAATCCAGCAAACCATCCAGTTGCCAGGCCAATAAATAAATAAAAGCCCCGTTATTAGATAATAAAGTCGACATGAAACCTGACCACTCGCAACAGTCTGATTCAACTTTTTAAAGTATAAGAACGCCAAGCTGCCCAAACCAACTTCAAAATCCCACATTCTGAACACGTATTCGCTTTCGCTGTGCCGTATGGTATACTGAACATTATAGTATTGAATTATAACACTTGTTGTTGATGAAAATATGCGTTTCCCATTTGTAATTCAAGTATAGTTTCTGTCATACACTTTCTGGCTGTTAGTAGCATGAGGAAACAAACTATTTTGGTATATTTGAAGCATCAATAAAGACTGAGACGCTCCCATAAGGGGCTGAAACAGTTGGCGTCTCTGACAGGATGACATTCATCAGACCTGTTAGCGCTGGATTGTTTCAGGCTGCGCATAGAGAGAGGTATCGCACGCTGTCTCCCCGGGCGAGCTGCGTGAAGGGTTTGGCGTGGAAGTGGGACTTCAACAGCGAGAGATGATTAACACAGATCTCGGCTCGAATAGTTCTTGCGCAAAGTTGGCAGAGGGGAAGGTGAGGGACCATGTGACATGGTAGATTAAGGTTAGTGACTGGTGAAGGGCATTGAAGTAAATTCTTTTGTTCGATTCACTTTTTAAAGTTTAATAAGTGTTACAGAATGTGATGGGTGGATATTGATTAGTGTAATACACTGGGGTGTCACACTGTTGCGGTTTATCCTGAGTCAGTCATTGCAACATCTATGTTGTGAGCTAATAAAAACTGTCTATCTCTTAAATAAAATATAGAGCTCGGTACAGATATTGATTTTTTATTTTATTTTTTTTTGAACAGGCCTGAATTTACAAGCAAATGACTGTTATGAACTGGTTCTTTTTAATGAATCAAAAGGATACAGTTTGACGTGTTGTCCAATTCATGAACATATAATTGTAATGAACCACAAATGAATCGCTTAATTAGTCGCTTCTTTTTGATTCCGACATAACAGCTTGACCACTGACCAGTCTAGTCTGATTCATGAACAAATGACTCTCATGAACTAGTTCTTAAAGTGATAGTTCACCCAAAAATGAAAATTCTGTCAGTATTTACTCACCTTCATGTTGTTCCAACCCTGTAAGACTTTCGTTCATCTTCGAACACGAATTAAGATATTTTTGATGAAATCTGAGAGCTGGATCACTCCTCCATACTAGTCCATAGGCTTCATGAGGGACTGAAACTTGCCGGCCTGGAAAAGTTATTAAAGACATCGTTAAAATAGTCCAAGTGACTACAGTGGCTAAATCTTAACTTTATCAAGCGACGAGAATACTTTTTGTGCGAAAACAAATAACGACTTAATTTCAACTATTCACTTCCTTCTCTTTGGGCCTCGAGTCAGGTTACTAGTTTAACAACGTATGATCTGTTGTTGTAGAAGCACTCGTACGAATTCATACGATTTGTCTAAACCCACGTGATGGTTAGGTTTAGGGCGGGGTCAGGGGTAGGTCATTCGTACGAATTCATACGAATTGGCCAATTCGTAAAATATGTACGATTTAGCAAAATCGTACTAATTCGTACAAGTGAGGTCGTATGAATTGTTACGAATTAGCCACCTCGGAAAATTCGTACGAATTCCCGTGAGATCGGGTTGGCAAATTCTTGTTTTAAATGCTGATTATATTGTAAGCAAGAATGCTATGCAATATTTTCCAAATATCCACAATTGCAAATGTGATTTTATACAACGGTCCAACAAACAAATGGGTCAAACTAAGTGATGGTGTACATTTTATACCGAATTGTCAGTATAGTTTGCTGTTATTTGAAACTAAATGCTATTTCCAACGAAAGCCATGGTAGAACTGTTGTGCGTCTCCAACAAACGGCGGTGTTTCTCGAAACACTCCTGCAGTTGTGAACGAATATGGAGAGTCAATGATTCAATAACCCATTTATAAATGCAGCATAGCTTCGTAACTAAATAAATGAATAAACGAATCAATGACTCACCCATTAATTTAGTTATTTACTGCCACCTACTGGCTGTTTTAGTTTATATTTAAAAGTATCACTTTGTTTTTACCATTTTTTTATTGAAACCATTATTTATTTATATAAATCTGTACTGATACCCAGCCTTAATAAGTACACTGTTTTATTCCAGCTTGAACCGAGGTATATGTGAAAGTAAAATCCTGGAGGCATTTCAAGGCTTTTTGAGGGCTACTGCACTTACCTGTTATTCGGATATCAAGGTTAACACATTGCTTGCACAAGTTTGAATACATTGTGGCGATAACTACATTTGACCTGCAAGACGAGCACTCTATAATAATATGAGTAAGAAATATTCCCTTTCTGATATCTCCTCTGCTCATGAATACCTTATCAACTGACTTTCTGTCTCCGTCTGTGTTATGATGGAAATAATCGAGTGGGTGGGGAGTATATGCTGGTTGGTATGGCTGGTGGAAATCTAAGCGAATCCCTTGCAGTGTTACCATTCATCAGACTTCTGCACTACCATCTGACACCACTCAAATGGTTCTCAGCAGGAGGGGAAAAGACAATCCAGGCAGATAGGTGAAGTGGGAGTGACTATGTATCATGTTATAGACAGTACCTGTCACAATCTGAGATACTGCACACAAGGTTTCCAGATTGAATTCCCTTCTCGCTGCAGTCCTGATGCAGTTGATGAAGATGAGGAAGACTGGTGGTATGACGCCTGGTCTCATTGCAGCATTTTTTAGGCCAAGAATTGCCCTCTTAGAAAGAAAGGGCAATATGCAACGCATTCTCATCCTTTAGCGTAATATAGGTGACACTATATGACAAAACGGCGCTATACTACGCACACGGCACCTGTTATCGTTAATATACAGTAACACGTGCTGTGATGGGTAGGTTTAGGTGTGGGGTAGTCTCATATTACGCTAAAGGATTTATGACGCCTTGGATTCGCGTGTTATATTAACAATAAAGGGAACCATGTGCATAGTATAGCGTCATTTTGTCATATAGCGTAACCTATGTAACGCTGAAGGATGAGAACGGGCTGCAATATGATGAGCATGTAAAATGACTGCTTTTTTAAAATGATGTTTAGGTGGTAGCCTAGCAACACCCTAGCAACCACCTAAAACTAGTCCGCGCTGCTGGCCAATGGAGGTCGACGTCTGCACCTGGCGGCCATCTTGTCACAGGCAGCTCGCTCACTCGTAACATTGTGTTTTAATGGTGCATGTAGGGTTGGGTATCGAGAATTCGAGTATCGATTGGAACCGGGACTAACTTTTCGTTTTTCCCGGAATCGTTCAAAAGTTAAAATTTTGATTCCTAGTTTCGATATTCACAGTCCGCCGACCGGAAGAAGAAACCGCTTAACAACACCAACGAAGAAGTGTCCACCGGTCCGGAAGTGTTGGCATGACCGCGCGAGTGTGGCTTCACCTTTCTAAAAATAACGAAATATTGGCAAAATGCAAAATTTGTGACAAAAGGAGTATTTGGGACAGAAGGAGTATTTCCTTCAGAAAGACCGTTGGTTAGCAAGGTTAGCTAAACTTTTTTGACCCTGCCTCTTAAAAGAATCGGAATCAGAGAATCGTTAGGAACCGGAATCGAAACAAGGAATCGAAATCGGAATCAGAATCGTTCAAATTCAAACGATACCCAACCCTAGGTGCATGTACTTTTTAAATAACTATAACTTGCTCAATTTTCGACCGATTTTCAAAACGGGTTGGTTTGTTCTAAACATCAGATACGTAGTTATGACATACTTATGAATAAAAAGTGTATAAATAAATAATCATCCAGAATTATAGCCACGTTAATAGTGTTTGCAAGAAACCAACCGTTTGTAAATCTGTCAAGATTTCAACGATATAAGAGGATTTGTGTTCTTGCTGATCACTCATCTTACATCGGCTTGCGTGTGACAAGACGGTGATGACAAAAGAGTCTCCGCCATAAGACATCTAGCCTTTATTATGGATATCTATGCCTAAAACTGCCTATCAATGTCCCAGTATTACTGCACTGAAAATGCAGCTTCCTATAAACCAGTGTTTTTAGATGATGATGGGAGTGAAAATGTCAGATCGACAGCTTATTAAAGAGACATAACACATTCTCCCGGTCAAGTTCTTCCCGTGGATTTGTAGATGTCCAAGAGCAAATCATTGTGTCAGATTTCCTAATCTGAGAAATACTAGTGTAATCCTCCATTGCAGTTGCTAAAGGAGATTAATTAAACACACAGTAGGATTAAATGCTATTACCTCCAGTCCCACATGCTTCGGGATCAGGCGGCAGCATTATGAATGAGAACATCTGCCTTACCCTTCCAGTCTCATCAATAACACTGTCTCTTTGATCAATGCAGCGCATGTGCCATGTGGGCCATGCCGCTCGCTTTATATCGCGTTAATTAGGCCAGATCCCCAAACCTGTTGCTTGATATTTAGGGGGAAGAGACCATTAAATTACCTAAATGATGTCAGTGCTATTTACTATTTATAAGAGAATTTGATGTTATCAATGCTCATAACATCTGTTGACTTATGTTTACAATTAGTCAATTTTTGAGCCTGGCTTTTATGTAGCTTAGTGCAAAATAGTGAGTTCAAAATGAGTAGGGATGCACCGATATGACAATTTTGGCCGATACCGATAATCCGATAATTCTTTATATTTGAAAGCCGATAACCGATATATTGGTCTAAAGCAAAATTTTTAGACAATTTTTGAGAGCCTGATTATAAAAAGTCTCCTCATTAAAAGACAAGATACAAACAAAATTTCTGATGTTCTTATTTTAATGTTGTGTAGCCGATATGTTTATTTTACACTTTAACTGGATTTTCCTTTTTAAAGTGATTTCAATCGTATTTCAAGCAATTTGAAATAGTGCGCATCTAAAGTGCTTCAGCTGAAGGAAATAATACATTATTTATCACCTTTTAGATATCGGTTAAATGTTGGGTCGAGTAACGATAACATTAAAAATGATAATTTATCGGCCGATACCGATAATGTGGCCGATATATTGTGCATCCCTAAAAATGAGAATTCAGTAACTTCAATATTAGCCATCTTATGCTCCCAATTTATGCTCCCAATGTATCCATATGTAAATTGGATACATTTACATATAAGTGAACAGTCTTGCATTAAATATGAGGGGGTTTTAATTTTTTTCACCTAAGGAATCAAACTAAAAACTTTACTGCTGGTCCTTCGATTTTTATAGTCATCTGTGCGATATCCGTCTTTTGTTGTAAAGTAAAGAGACACTTTAAAATGATAGAGAGACATCTTTTTAATATTCACTTGCTTGAAAAATAGCAGCCAGACTTCTTTATAGAGAGGCTTTAAATTGGGACACGGTGTATTGAATTATTCTCTGCTCAAATAAAACAGGCTTTGCACATTGTTATAAAGATTTAGAGCTCTGAATGAGGTGATATCACATCATTTAGATTCGTCGAGAAACTGCACTTTGTCACATTTAATGTGGAGCAGCTGTTTTCCATGTTTGCAAATTTGTTCATTACCATTTTTGTCGCGAGCAACCAAGACAAAGCCCTTGAGATGTGCTTGGAAAGAAATTGTTACCACTTTCTTGCTCTCTTGATGTTTTTTTTTTTGAAAACTCTCTATTTCTCGCTAACAATACCATTTCAGCGGTCTGAATTATTGGAAGAATATATTAAAACTGTTGACAGATGGCTTGACACTGTCAGACAGACCAGCATGTTGCTTTATGCTTTTAAAAATGTGTTAGAAAGACTATAAACTTGTGTTCCAAAGTCAAACACAATATTACACCAATGAACTGTTACTCTACTACAAACATCTATAAACATCTTTATTTATATCCTGTGAGTGCCAGCAAATAAAACTCTCAATCACGATACAAAATTACCCAACTTACTATTTCTTTCTTTCTTTCTTTCTTTCTTTCTTTCTTTCTTTCTTTCTTTCTTTCTTTCTTTCTTTCTTTCTTTCTTTCTTTCTTTCTTTCTTTCTTTCTTTCTTTCTTTCTTTCTTTCTTTCTTTCTTTCTTTCTTTCTTTCTTTCTTTCTTTCTTTCTTTCTTTCTTTCTTTCTTTCTTTCTTTCTTTCTTTCTTTCTTTCTTTCTTTCTTTCTTTCTTTCTTTCTTTCTTTCTTTCTTTCTTTCTTTCTTTCTTTCTTTCTTTCTTTCTTTCTTTCTTTCTTTGATTTTTTTTGCCTTTTCATTGTATTTTTTACTTTTTCCAATTATTTTTTTTTTCTTCACAAATATCTTTATTGAATTTTAAATGTTTTCCAGACAAAAAAATAAAAATAAAATAATAATAAAAGAAAAAAAAAGAAAAACAAAAACAAAACCTCCCCCCACCCTAGAACCCCATGCTCACTCCATCAGCAAAAGATAAAAATAAATAAAATTTAATATTTTTTTTATATTTAACCTTTTTGTATTTATTATTATTTTTGTATTATAATTAGGGCTGTCAGTTAAACGCGTTATTAACAGCGTTAACGCAAACCCATTTTAACAGTGTCAATTTTTTATCGCGCGATTAACACTCTTTTTGTCCTAGCAAACTTTGTAGTTTTTTCACATGCTTTTGCAACAGGACGCGGAGCTGCGCTCTAAGGACGTTTTGTTGCTTCGTCGACCAAAGCGCAAGCAGATCTAGCTAGACTGGAAGCAAAACAACAGGCACGCCGCACACCACTTGTTTAGGCTTGCGAGACGGCCAAATAGTTGGTTAACGTTTCGATTTGAGTGGATGACGAGTGCGAGATGCCGAAATGGATGCCAATAAGATTCTGAATGGAAATTTTACTTTTAAAAATTGCCAAATTCAATTGACAAGACCAAAGTGATCTGTGTGTTTTGTCGTTGTGAACTGAGCTGTTATCATCGCAGCACGTCCAGTCTGAAATACCACTTGATGATGGCCAAGCACACACACACACACACAGCTGATGCGACTTCTCCGCCCCCTCGTCAATATCAGGACCTCGTCAGGATTTCTTTCACCCTTTTATTGATGGACAGTGTTACATTGTGTGAGAGATTATTTGCTCCAAGTGAGAATGTTAGTGTGCAATTGAACACCGTATATGCCAACGTTGTTTAAAAACACAAAACAACCAATTGCACAAAGCAAGCCGATCTACTTTTCCATGTTGATAAGAACATTAAATTGAGAAAAAGTAATGAGACAAAAAGAAATCAAGAGACATGTTAAAATGCATGATTAATCGCGAGTTAACTATGACATTAATGCGATTAATCGCGATTAAATATTTTAATCGTGTGACAGCACTAATTATAATTTAAGTTGTTGGACTCTACACCTCCTTCTCTCTCCTTTCCCATCACCCCATCTCATCATTGAAAGCAGGCAGAGCTTGATAAATACATTGGAAACTTTGATTCTTGTCACTAATTATTTGAGGCTCCTTTGAACTTTTTAAACCCAATTATTTGGCTTTCTCTGCTGTGTGGCTTCGAAACACATTCTGAGGAAAAACATGTATTGATGCTCCAAGACAGAAGATTCGGAAGGGCAAAAGGGTTGGTTAAATTGTGCCCTTGGGAACAAAAGCCAGCAGTCAAGATTCTCTCACAAAGACAGAAATAGTGCCCTGGATTTCTAGTGACTTACTTACTTGTGACACAAGAGGGTCTATAAGATGGCATGTTTTGTCTGGCTATCAGTGTCCTAGTATTGATCACCTAAAAATGATAATTCAATCGTTCAAAAGCTGAATGGCTTTTTTCTACCATGGAACACAAAAAGAGATGATTTGAAGAAGGTTCATGCCGCTCTTCACCAATGAAAACACAATAAATAACCTTGTCTATTGAACACACTAGCTTTGTGGAGAAACAGACCAAATTTATTCCTGTAAAGCCTGCCATATGGAATAATAATCATAAAAATCGATTTTTGGAAAAGTTTAACATATAGAACATATACACAAACTTTTTCTACATTTGTTATTACATTTTTCTGTGTTCTTTGTTGAGTATCATATTTGAAACATCAAGCTTGTATGACTAGTATAAATTTGGAGAATATAAAGCTACTATTTAAAAGAGGAAAAAAACCCCATAAATTTAGGCTTAAAGGCTTAAAATGAGTAAATGTATACTGTCCAAGTGAAACCCAAAAAAGTTCATGTATTTCAAGCTTTTATCTTAATATATTACTATTTAAAATTTATTTGTATGTTTATTTTATCATAAAAGCCTGTTTACACCGGGACTGACGTTTAACGCCTCGTGACTAAACCAAGGCCGCCAATGTGAGTGTGCACACCGACGCGTAAAAAGCCACGCGTTAAAGCGTCATTTTTTAAAAACGCCTCAGGTTAGTTTTTAGTTTGACGAGCTGCGTCAAAGAATATCCAACCAATGAGATTTGCCGCTTTTGCTCACATGTTTGGAGCTTCTGAAGTTACAGTAAAACACAACTTGGGGGCGCTCAAACACAAATCGAGTCTTGCCGAGCATACATATGCAACGTTGAAGAAGATGTACGCCAAGTAGCGTCGCCATCTACACAGCCAGTAAGAAATAAGACGAGGAAGATGCAAGGCAAGATGAATGTAGTTCTCGTTGGTGCTAGAACATAAAGAACTATATGACAAATGCGATAGGGACTACAAACATCTTGATAAAAGAAAACTGTTATGGAGTGGTATTGCAGAGCAAATTGGTGCCATCTAATGTCAGGGAAGGAATTTGCATGTTCACTCGGCTCATCGTCACAAAAAACGCGCTGAAAAACGCTGACGAATAATGCGCGCTGATATTCGTCCTGGTGTGTACTGGCCTTAAAAGTAAAGATTTCACATCAAAAACACAGTGAACCTTGACCTGAAGGTGAACATTTTTACAATTATCCTAAAATGCCTTTTATTAAAAAGTATAAACTACCAATCAGATGACCGAAGGCATGTAGTAGTTTGCGTACGACAGGTTTTTCAGCAGTTTTGATCAATTTAGAGGTCTTAGAAATGTGCTTATCAAATATGATACAGTAGGATAAGAGCAGTGTGAATATTCGGTAACGCTTCCTTTTACAGTACAGTACTTACAGTGTACTTACCTAGAAAGTACTTGGCTAGTGTACTTAGCTAGGAATGAGTATCGAGCACCGAGTCTCATTCTAATTCGTCACATAACTTGACATTTTGGAACGTCAAATAATTTCGATTCCTAGTTTCGATCAATCATAGTCGCCGTTCTAAAGAAGAAACCGCTTAACAACGCCAACGATAGAAGCGTTACCGGAAGTGTTGGCATAACTCTACCTCAAACCTGAGTAGCCTAACGCCTGAAGTCCAACGTGCGGCTTCACTTTTCTATAACTGACGAAATCTCGGCAAAATGCAAAATTTGTGACAAAACGAGTATTTGTGACAGCAAGGAGTATTTCCATCTAGACTGACCGTTGGTTAGCAGGGCTCTAAATAATCGTATATTGACGAATGTTCTAAAAGACGTCCGACAAAATCGTTAGTTACCGGAATGAACAAGGAATTGGAATCGAATCAGACTCGTTCGAATTCAAAAGTACCTAGCCTAAATATAAGGTAAGTACATGGAACAGGGTAGGTTTAGGGTAGGTTCAGGGTTAGTACTAGTTATTACCCAGTAATTGTTGTTACTAAAATAAGTACATAGTATTTACATGGGTAACTGGACTGTAAAAGGAAGCGTTACCAGAAATCCATACTGGCTTGGAATGAAATAAAGGCGAATAAATCATGCCAAAATCAGCCATTTTGCCTGAATTCTGGCATGTATTCTGAATTCCCTTTGAATGAATTCTGTTTCATTCTGTATGCTGGGGAATACCCATGACATGCCATTTATTTTGACAATGTCGCTCGTGGCGGTTTGCCATACGTCCTGGAAAATGAGAAAGCGTTGCTTTGTTGGATGCTCTTATTAGGTTTTACATCAAACTGCTGGAGATAAGTAAATAAAAAGCTGCAAATGGAGCTCACACCGCTGCTTTCTTTTTCGCAACGAGTCGATGCTTCTGAATCAATATGTCACCAGGGGTCCATTACATCTGACTGAGACAAAGGAATATTAGTGTGACCGTTTCTGATTTCCTTCTAGGCTGTTTTTTCCTCTTGTCTTCTTTCTCACCTCTCGTTTTCATTTGAAAGTCCTCCTTTAACACCGGAGACATGTACAGCTTCATGAGACTCATTAGGAGCTTTAAGTGTGATTGTTTTAATGAGCACAGATAAAGTGGGACTTTCTACGACGGCTAGTCCTTCTATTTTGACCATTCTTTTGTCTTTTGTTCGAATCTCTTGAAAACTTGTCCTTCCCTGTTACCCTTTCTTCCCCACCAAATCCATCACTTCATTTCTGCTAGATTGTTTGTCTTTCCCCTGCCAGCTCTTTTTCTCCCCAAGCGCATGTCTCTGAGAAAATTGAATCGGAGCGCTTGCCACAGTAGTGCTCGATAAATATATATAATGCATTGTTTTATATTTTGGTATGTCAGCAGCACGGCGTCAAAATAAGATCCGGATAGACTATGTTATTTTCCGCCTGAATCTTCTTGCTTGTCGAGTAAAATTGCAATTCACTTTCTGGTCAGCTTCTTTTTTGATGTCAAATGTTTCGCTGTTCACCCGACGTGTCATAAATTCATGAAAAACAATTCAAAGCTGTCGCACACTGCAGCTATTCAGCATGAAAAGGCATGTGACGTTCTGTTGAGCGGCGGATATGTGCAAATGTGATTTTCGGGGTGGTTAGCCTCCATCCCTCGCCATCTGTCTGCATGTGTCGGAGGTCAGAGGGGTATTCCTTTGTGTTTTGGTGTGATTTCGATTCGTTTTGTGTGATTTTAGTGGTGAAAACATCCAGTGGACTCACCATATGCTTCCCAGTTTAATAGTTAGTTAGACGGAGTTCGTGTTTTCATAAAGGGATCTGGAGAAGTGGAGCGGGCTGAAAGGATAAAAGCTGGTCTGACACCTGTTCGGAGAGCCCGGCTCATATAAACACTCACACACACCTACATGCTCCATTGTTCCTGGCAGTTTGTGATTCTGGCACTCCAGTGGGTCAATTGCAGTTCGTGGCTCCCACATTTGATGAATTCAAACAATGAGTGTGCATGAAATTACACAGATTATACTTGGAGAAATAGTCACCATTTGCACACCTTTGTGTCCTAACGTATTTTTTTTTAGTGGAACCCAAAAAGTGGCGCACTCTTTTCCTATATAATAGCTGTGAATGAGAACTGAAGAGAACAAGTGGTTCGTATGACATTAAATTACATAAAATAATAGAACAATATGACATTTTCTTGCATTGTTTTGTACATGTAAACAGTCATTGAGAGAAAAAAACACAGATTTTCTGCTTGTATCTTTTTTTCTCATTGCAAGCTTTAAAAGGCCATTAACACCTAGGTAAATAAGTATAATTATAAAGTTTTAAAAATTTTGTCTAACACTAAAGGCCATTGGACTCTGAGTCCGAAATTTACGTATGCGTTGTTTTCGTGTTCGTCAGCCTAAAAATTCGTCACGCACAGAATCCTTGCACACTGACTGAGTCTGATGTGTATTTATTAAACCGTTGCGGAAAAAAATGCACAAAAATACACAATGGATTCGTCAAGCAGTGAGGATGATTTTGTTGCCCTCTTTCTTATTGAAAAGAGAAGAAAGAGAAAATATTGGGTCGAATCCAATCCTGAAATTGCGCCGAGAGGAAGGAGTTCCACCTCCTTATCAAGGAGTCGCGAATTTATCCCGAGCGATTCAAAATTTACATCAGAATGTCAGTGGAAAAGTTTGATGCTTTGCTAGCGATTCTGGAGCCACATATTAAAAAGAAGACCACCAATTTCCGTGAACCAATCGATCCTGAACCGAGACTGGCAGTATGTCTAAAGTATGGACACAGACACGCGCGCGGCCCGGCGGAAGCCTATACGTGTGTATAGGCTACAGGTTATATATTGTACCCAAATAATACATGAGTTATCGAATTGGCTGCTCAATCACACCTTAATCGATCTGAAATATCAATCTGGGTGCGTGTTCCGAAAGCATCAGTTAGCCGACTATGGTCGCAAGTTGGTCGCAATTTCCATTAACGATAACGACAGAACTTACGACCATAGTTGGCTAACGATGTTTTTGGGAAACGCACCCTGATTGAAAGGGGAGGTTTATTCCTTGTCCAATCCGATTGAGAGAACATATAAACACTTGATTCAATTGAAAACCGAAACTGAAAGGACTGCGCATGTGCATTGATGTGCAGAACGAGCTCCCTCCGGCCCTGAATTGATGTGCAAAAAAACTCCTCGGCCGGCCCAAAAACTAAATGTTGGCTGTGGATGCGGAAAATGCAGAAAATCGAACCCGATCCGATTTTTTTTGTGGCGGACGATAGTTTCGGAGGCGGTGTGCAAGCGTGATTGACATAACATGAGGTCGAATTTTTTTTTAACGAAAATTTGTATAATTTAAAAATGTTAGTTTTTAGGCGAAAATTTTGGATGCAAATTTCAGACTCAGAGTATAATAGTGCTGTCTACAGCTATAATGATAATGACACAGAGGAACAATATTGTTGGAATCACTAAAGAAAAATAAAATTGGTATTGCCATTGGCAGCCAATCAGAAACCACCTTGCTTTAAAGAGCTCGAGCTAATAAAAGAAAACCATGGATGAAATTTATAACTCATTTGCTGGAAAAGTTTGTATGCATCAATAATAAAAAAGCCTTGCTTTTAAATCACACTATTTAATTTGAGTTCATAAATACAATTAATGTTAAAACATTAGCAATACATTTTTTGCCTGCAGAACTATTCAGAAACTGTCAAATCTGTATTTTTCTTATGCCAAAAACTCTAGCCTTCCATAACTGAAGATGAAAAAATGGTGGCTTCAGTTATGGGAAAGATCACAAAAGGAACCAAAAACCTGGGTTGTATCAGTAGGAAAAAGCTGCCAGGCATATGTCATAATCTTTGCCTGATGTTTGCTGCAATGGCGTTTTGTCAATTTCTGTCTCGCATCTGCTGAATTTGGCGACATAACACAAGTTTCCTCTTGTATAAAGGTTTTTTTTTCTGATTTTTCATGTGTGCTGGGGAAAGCGTGGCTCTGAGTTCAAAGCCACAGTTTTTATGCGCGCTTCCTAGATGTGATTCAAAGCCGACAGTCTAGGAACTTTGATTAACTGCACCACCTTTACAGTTCCCAGTCAGAAGCAGGCAGAGCTGGGTCATTTATATCTGCTGTTTGTTGTTGGTCGTTTCCTCCCACAGCGGTTCTGGAACCGAATTTTGATTCAATGTGGCGACATTTTAATTGATCGCTTATGTACGTGACACAGAAAGTACACACATGTCATTTGTACAGACTACTCAACATCAACAGTGCTTTCTAGTCACTTTTTATTCCACAGGGAAGGACCTTGATGCACAGAAGAGCAAGTTAAATATTTCCCGTCGGCGGCTGTCGAAAGTGTCGGTGTGCCTGAAAGCGCAAATTAAAAGCAGGAAATGTTTGAAATTGCCAGTGCCGAGCCCCCGCAATGTAAGCTCCATGTCACCTCATTTTTCAAAGCTACAGCTTCGGCTCCGAGACGTTGAGATGGAGAAACTCATTTCATTTGGTTCTTTTGGAGACAAGTCTGCTCCCTCGACCAGTCAAGCAGTTATTGCCAAGCTCAATTAGTTGCTGGATTGGCCATTTGAATGAAGGGAAAGGTGTAGTCAATCACTTTTAGGTTGCAGTTGGTGGTTGTATAAAGGGGAGGACGAATTATGCCACATTTTGACCTTGTCACCCCTTTCTAAGATCTATAAAAAGTAAATGACTCAATGGTGCTTGTTAACTGAAATCAATAGCTTAATTTCACTTGGGTTTGGATGATTAAGTCTTGCCTTAGCAGTTTGTACTCCAGATGCAATGAGCTTTTGGTGCTCATTTTGACATGCCCTGATATTTGTGTTTTTTTTCAGTTGCTTATAAACATTTCAATGGCACAGGTGTAATTAGACTCTATTTAGCACAAACAGGGCTACCATAATATGTGAGAAACATGTATGGACATATTTGTAGTTTTGAGAGAATATTGTTCATGCATGGTTATTTGAAAAACTCAAAATAAAAGTTTTTTAAATAAGGCCACAAAACACATACTATATATCTGTCCACAAGACTTTTAACTAATGGA
>JAQIUQ010007299.1:32500-85000 GCA_030378365.1 Hybognathus amarus | reverse complement strand
ATCTTTCTTTCTATCTGACCAATATCTATCTGTAACTAGTCAGGATAGATGGTCAGGTGGACCAGCAACTGGTGGACCTGGTTTTTACATGGTGAATCATCTTGGTTAAGTTGGTTAAAGCTGGCAGACCAGCTTAAACCCATCTACCCAGATCCAAATTGCGGCCAGACCACATTAAGCTGATAAGATCTAGTTTTTACAGGAAGCTACTGACGCTGAGGTTTCAACCAGTCAGCAATGGCATGGAAATGAATGGTGGTCTTTGTTTTGATGTCCTTTTTTTTTTCTTTTCAACCTTCTCGACCTGGTCACTCCCTAGAATGATGGACACTTCCGGTCTGTCGTTGCTAATGGCGACAGGCTGACCCACCATCCGTATCAACCATACGATAGACAGAATGCACAGTTTTAGTGCTGATATTGTGATGCACATTCTTCTTTTCTTTTCCTTTTCTTTTGTTCTTTTTCTATTGCACACACATACAGAAATGAATGTCTGTGATTCATTTATTTGTTTGTTTGGTGCATTTATGGTGCCCCTCAAGGCACGAATTTGTTTGTCTTGCATCACAAATAGAGATCTGGGGGTTTAGACGTGAGCTTTTAACCCACTCGTGAATTGTCTTGGAGAAACGCCACGAAAAGATAAAATAAACGTTTCAGGGAGGCTGATAAAAGATCCGCTTTGCAAATGTACCATGTAAAAGACATTTACAGAAAATTCTGTTATGTTTTGCCATGGGAAAAAGGATGCTCATATCTCCTGTGTTTGTATTGAAGTGTAGTGTGTATGTGTGCATTCTGATGGAGCAACACTTTGGCTTGATTCATGACTGTGTCCAATAACTCACAGTGGCAAGGCTGCCAATGACGGATGCATTAAGATGTTTTGAAACTGTTCTCCTTGAGTTTCTGCCCATTGGGAAAAGAAATTCAAAGAACATTCTCTTTCGTTTCTCCTATAAGTTTTCACCATAGAGATTGGCATGGGGTACTTTCCATAAGATCATCTCTCAATGCAAATCAAAGCAGCTATTAGGCTAACTGAAATAAAACCATACCAATCTCTAGGTACTGTATGGTGAAGGGTATGTGATGATGTGGGGCTATTTTAATTCCAAAGACCAAGGGAACTTGATCGGGATGTATCCTGGATCCATGAAATAACTGGCCTTTAAAAATAGAAATCTGCCTGCCTCTATGGGAATTTACCATATGGGTGTCCTGATTTATGCACCCTGTATTTTAACGAAGGACATTTATTTATTTACGAAACATTATTCATTCACAAAGATCGTTGGTGTCCTTAAAGGTTGGATTATTCTATTTTTTTAATTAAGGCATTAAAATCAATTTCCAAAAGATGATTTTTTTTAATTCCTCTTTTTAGTCAACTTTAGCATAGGTGTGTTCACTTAATGCTAAGCACTGCATAATATTTGTGCCGAAGTACCCAAAACCAGACTGATCTCATGAAGTTGCATATGTATGACACGCCAATTCGTATTTCCATTTTTGGCGCTGCATCAACACGCATAATCGCTTTTCAGCACGTTTATGAACGCCGTTGACTTACCGTTATTACTGTATATATAAATATATGAGTTACCTCAACCCCGTCCCTAAACCTACCCGTCACTGGGGTTAATAGCATTTATGAGTGTTCCCCTACCATCCTAGGAAAAAACCAACCCCTTTTAGATTTGCGCCAGGCGCAAGAGGCATTTATCCCGCCGGGAAAATAGCAACAGCGCCGGGATCCGCCCACAAAGTTACTTGTGCTTTGCGCTTTGACACTTGCGTTTCAGATCGTTAAAATAGGGCCCATGATGTCATGTTGCCAAAACCCTTAATATTCTGGTCAATAGTTAAAGTTGGGTCCCACTTTCAATGACTACGTTTACATGCAGCCAATTTTCGGGTTATGTTCGGGTTAAGGTCACTTTTCGGGTTTCTGAAACATTAGGGATAACCCGTTTACATGCGTGAGCAGAGGGAGTTTCTCCTGTATACATGGAATTGCAATATCCCGATGTAAACGGCGACGCGCGGTTAGCGTCTAGACGTACGGACAACCTTAAGACGCAATATGCATCATTTCCTGTATCCAAAGACAACAACAACAGCAGCATGTGGATAATGAATAGTTCAGGTATAGGAATAGTTCAAACAGACATGTCTGAAGTAAAAGATATTGCTGCTCTGTACTTATTGTGGAAACGGAGGAAAGCCAAACGCCGACGTGTCTGGGTTCACAGCACCATTCAGAGGCGAACTCAACTCGGGGAATTTCACCGTCTTCTCCAGGAGGTATATGACGTGGTGTCATATATTTCAGGGTACCCACAGATGGCAACAATCAGCATCTCCTCCATTTTGGACAACATAGACCTGACGTATCGATTAGCTCTTCGTTGATTGGCTGGCGCAACAAAGCGTCATGCGATCTTCCGCTCAAGTTAAAATTTTCCAACTTGCGCGTAAGACGTTTGTGGCAAACGCGTCGCCCAATTCGTCTATCGTGTCTTTGCATTGACTTTGTATGTAATTTACTCGCGCAAAGGATTAAATTCGCGTTCGGTGTGAACGCACCATTACTTGAGCTCGCTCCAAAAGTATGCTGTGCTGTGTCTCGCTATGTTTACTTCCGGTATACTGCACAGCGGATTTTTGTATGCGCCGAGAAGATTCTCTACTCAAAAGACCAAGATTCATTGCGAATAGAACATGCGCAGAACACAAATCACTATGGGGATATACCGATACGCGTTTACATGACCAAAAATTCGGGTTAGAAAAGGGGTACCCCAGGTATAATATCCCGGTTTTTAAAATCCGGGATATGAGCACTTTTCAGGTTTTTGCCGGTGTTTACATGGCCGTTCGCGACCGGGTTATTGCTAATATCCCGGTTTTGAATGGGTTATTGGCTGCATGTTAACGCAGTCATTGTAATTCTATGTTGTAGGTTTTTTTTTTTACTGGTTTAATGTCCACCAGGTGGAATTATTTTTTTAAATGGCACCTCTCCTTATGTGAGCAAACCTCTAACTCCGAGTTTAAACTGAAGTGATGCATGCTTTAGCCCTAACAAGAGTACAAGACTGACTCTGGATGAGTTGGAGGCCGAAGGCTGTGGGAGTCTACAGTGGTCTGGCATGATGTTTTGCCAGGATCAGAGATCCCAGGCTGGGCAAGACAACAGCAGGATTACTGCATGCTAGCACACAAATGCCTTCCCACTGTGAAGAGGTAGTGGGCAGCATCTAAACCGTGCTATTTCTTGAAAAACCTTTGAGAAAGAAAATCTTTTATGATACAAACAGATTTCTGGACTGAGCTGTAAGGGACTCTGTGTTTGTAGGGATTTATACACCAAACCATCCACCAGATCCTTTTCCTGAAAGCATATTGGCTTCCTTTTATTTGAGTATCAGTTTCTTTTAGTATGTGTGTGGGTTTGTCTTAGTTTGTGCTTGTGAATGCTCGCCTACCTCCATGTAGGAGGTTCTTGGTTTGTCATCTGTCACCTGGCTGTGACAGCAGAAAATGATTCCCGGCAGAGATGTAAGTTAACGGTGGTCACACGGTCATGAACAGAAAATAGACCTTTCATGTGTTGGAAATGAACAAAGAGAGAAGAAAGATGCTAGAAGCTTGGATTGAATTGACAAGCTGCCCATTTAACCCATTAGGTGAGATCAAATTAATTTTGAGCGATTAATCGACTGTGCGGTCCAAATGAACCGCTTGTCTCGTTCATTTTGATGCACTGGTAAGCGCACCTCTCTCTTTGTCCTTGCGTTCGTCTTTGAATCCGAGCAGGTGAGCGGCCTGCTGTAATGTACACTGGTTATCCCTGTTCAATCTCTCAGACAGTGGCTTGTATTTCGCCCTTGGCTTCAGCGAGTTGAATCTGCAGTATCTATTATTTACTGTCGGCTCTTTGTCTCTCTCACACTTGGTTTGTACTGAAGAGTTTCTGCCTGTAATAATGTCAGGCATTTAATCTACTTGGTGGCCCTAAATAATGAAAACGTAGTTGAGTGGTTTGTAAATATGGGAACTCAGGTAGCCGGTCCAATCTGTCTGTTTATCCATATGTGTGTCTGTCTGTCTGTTCTGTCTGTCTGTCTGTCTGTCTGTCTGTCTGTCTGTCTGTCTGTTCTGTCTGTCTGTCTGTCTGTCTGTCTATCTATCTATCTATCTATCTATCTATCTATCTATCTAATCATCTATCTATCTATCTATCTATCTATCTATCTATCTATCTATCTATCTATCTATTCGTGCGTCCCTGTCTGTTTTTTTTTTAAATTTACTTAAAATTTTAAGTTGATTGAACTGGAAAAAGTGAGTTAATACAATGAAGGAGATTGATTTAATCATTAGAAACTCTAAATAATAAGTTACCTGAACTAAATAAATTAAGTTGATTTGACAAAAGAAAAAATGTTGTGATAACAAATCTTGAAAATATGTTTTTTTTTACAGTGTAGGTGTTAAACAATATTTATATTTAATATTTATATAAAAACAATATGAATGTAAGCCAGAGGAGAACTGGCCCCGACTGAGCCTGGGTTCTCCCAAGGTTTTTTCTCCATCCAATCTGATGGAGTTTTGGTTCCTTGCCACTGTCGCCTTGCTTTGTCTTGCTTTTGGATTGCTTAGTTGGGTTTATTTAACATTTAACAATATTATTGATCTGTGTTGTACTACTGTCATGTTATCACTGTGAAGCTGCTTTGATACAATCTGTATTGTGAAAAGCGCTATATAAATAAATGTGACTTGACTTGACTTAAATCTACATTATCTGTCGTTCTGTCTGTCGTTCTAATTATCCATCCATCCTGTATATATTTATGATTCTATCCATTTTGTTTTTCTATCTTGAGGTTTGATCAGCCAGTACTCTGAAAATGTATTACATCTTATAAAAAAAGCTTGCCTTTGAAAGATTCACAAAAGCGATCTGTTGCGAGTTATTTCACTGCTGTGTAAGTCCTGTAAAAAACTGGCAAAAATGCCGTACTCTTGAACCCTGCAGTGATAACTAATGATTTTTGTGCTTAACGTACTTAAATGTCAGAGCCCCCACATTCAGGTTAAGCTCAGCACAATATGTTTTTTTTTTTGGACATCAAGATTGAGAGGCTTGCTCTAAATATTTTGACCTATCAAGCCTTTGATAGGTCACTTAATTTCTATAAACTGAAATAAAGACTGAAAATGCACTAGCAGGCTTTGGTAGTTTGATTTGAATTAATTTTGACATGACTGAAATGATAATGAATCCACCTCTCTTTGTCTGTTTCTCTGTTTGTCCTTCAGGATGCTGGGGGAACTCCGCTTGACTGCGCTCCAGCCTCTCCTGGCTGTGTGTCTACTCTTCACCCTGGAACACAGTGAGTCATTCTCTCTTCAATCTGAGCGTTCATCTACTCTTATCTGTTCAGTCGTGGGAAGCACAGTTGTCAATCAAATGCCCTGGTTGACTCAGGAACAACTTTTTTCCAATTTCAAAAGTCCAAAACCAACAGCTGAATTAGTGCTTTTTCTCTCACAGTGGACAAAACGACACAAACATCGATCATCTATCTATCTATCTATCTATCTATCTGATCTATCTATCTATCTATCTATCTATCTATCTATCTATCTATCTATCTATCTATCTATCTATCTATCTATCCATCTATCCATCTATCCATCTATCCATCTATCCATCTATCCATCTATCCATCTCATCCATCTATCCATCTATCCATCTATCCATCTATCCATCTATCCATCTATCCATCTATCCATCTATCCATCAATCCATCAATCCATCAATCCATCAATCCATCAATCCATCAATCCATCAATCCATCAATCCATCAATCCATCAATCCATCAATCCATCAATCCATCAATCCATCAATCCATCTATCCATCTATCCATCTATCCATCTATCCATCTATCCATCCATCCATCCATCCATCCATCCATCTATCCATCTATCCATCTATCCATCCATCCATCCATCCATCCATCCATCCATCCATCCATCCATCCATCCATCCATCCATCCATCCATCCATCCATCCATCCAAGAGCTTGTCGTTCGGAAGACTCAGTGTTTTCCCCTCTGACATATTGCATAAAGGGATAGGTCACCTAAAATGACAATTCTGTCACCATTTACTCACCCTCATGCCATTTCAAATGGTATGACTTTATTTCTTTTGTTGAACAAAAATTGTTTTTCTTTGTCCATACAATGAGGAATGTTGTTTTTGGACCTCATTGACTTTCATTGTGTGCACATAGAGTTCAAGCAATCAAAATATTGTCTCCTGTCCTCCACTAAAGAAGAAAAATAAAACAGGTTTATAACGAGGTGAGCAAATATATGGCAGAATTTTCATTTTTTTAGTTTGCTTCTGTACTCAGTCTGAGACATCGACATGTCTTCACTTCCCTTGGCCTGAAAACAGCGGGCCAATCAACGACATAGGCGGGCTGAGAGCCTGACGTAAGACGCTAAGTATCCGAGTTTAAAGGGTAACTAAAACCCTGTTAAAGCCTGAATCCACCCACTGGCAATATTTGAAATGCTGAAAAAGTGGGCAGACCCCAGCGGAGATAGAGGGGACAAAATAGATGCTAAAACACTCTATCCTGATCGTTTTCAATACTCGCAATTCTTCAACTCCTGACTCGATAAAGTGGTTTTGACGAAACAAGCTGTTTTTTAGACTGGCAAAGGGCGTAGCTGCAACCAAGAGCGTGGCTGAGCCTGAAACCTGCGGCGACGTCGCAGTAGGAAAATTCAACTACAGCAGCCACCGTTCAACCTGAAGAGGGCAGCACTAAAGATGTTTTACACCATATATTGTAGAAATAAAACACTTTATACACAAATGTCAAAAAAGTTACTCTGAATCAATGACTGATATTAATAAAGATCCATTCTTACAGATCATTAACTAAAAAAGTTGGTTTAGGGTTTAGTTACTAGGCTAGGGAAATCGTATACGACGCAGATATGGAGACACAGGATGTAATTCGCTCTGTTGTGGAGAATATTCCCCGCATTTTTTCAAACTGAAGCCTGAACAAGAAGAGTGTTTGTTAAACATTTTGAATGGAGGTGATGTTGTGGCCCTAGCTCCGACAGGTTTTGGGAGAAGTTCTAATTTATCGAACTATTACCGATCATTAGCGAGAAATGGGCAGGCTAAACCGACAGTCATGATTGGTCCTCATTGGTTGCACTTATGGAGGATCAGGTTAAGGAGGCAGCAAAACTCGGTTAGCCATGTTCACTTCGGTATTTCCTCTGCATAGTTTGTTTGCATCATACATGTGTTCGACAGTGGAAGTCACATGCCGGCTGAGCTGGGCAAATAACACAGTCATAACCAACCGTTATGTGATTGGTTACGTGAGAACCAAATCACTTTATACATCAGACAAGCACCTCCCCGCGAGAAGAAAACACTTTTCAATTATGCCATTCCAGACTCTGTCTATGAAGCAAAGCGAAGTAGCAGAGTTTGGTATAATCAGGCTAGAGACCATCCCTCTAAGAAAAAACTCTCTAGTCCTTTCATCTTGTGGTAATTACCGGCGCACACCTTTCCTCTGAACAGTCACTGATGAGCCCTTTTGGATATCAGTTATAAATCCCCCTCAGCTGGATTCTACCCTCCGCTACTTCCATCTGCAGTAAATAGAGAGTGCACAAGGAACACTTTCATTTGCAGAAAGCCTCATTTCCTCACATTGCCACCTAAAGACTTGTCATCACTCACTCTAATGCCTGTATTGGCTCTCAGTGGCGACTGATACATCGTGCCCACGTGCTATAAAAAAGGGAAGACACTGATGCAAAGCTTGTGTGAGGCTGAATCCTATACGCCGTCTAAAGCCTTTTGTAGATGCAAATGCTTCATGCTCAGTTGTGCGAGACCAGGTCCCAAGTAAGGACTTTGGCAAGGCTGTGTTGCACGCACTGTTTCACAGGCCGGCCTCCTCTGATTTCAGACGACACCAGGTTCTTATTCGGAAACTCGCAGGTTGCAGTCCGAGTCTCTCGGTCCCTGACCTGCTCGCTGCCATCTGCACCAGTTGCTTGGTGTCTGGTGTGGCACTTGAGGTCCACCGCGCACTTCTCTTTCTCTAGTGTCAGCAGCAGTCGGCAAGATAGGCTGCTCATAATATGCATAACGATGTCCTGGCACTCTTCACTTCACTCTCCATCGAAACCCCTCTCAAGGGATGCCCATGGTGTAAATAAGGACACTGTCTCCATGAGTGTTAAATATTTTTTTTTCTGCTGATTCCCTTCCTCTCATCATCTACTAACTAGGGTAAGGTTGCACCAGTCGTCCATCATGAAATCTATTTTAGAAATATTTGGTAACATTTTTTGTTTAATATTGTATTTTAATACGATTGTATTAAAACTATTGAGAAATTGTATCTTAGATTAGTCATGAGCAATACATGATTATTACAACAAAGTAGAAAATTCAATAATTCGTAGCTTACATACAAATGCATAAGCAATAATTTTATCACTTGTTTTGTATCCTGGAGAATTGTACACTTTCACAAGATTTTTAACAGCGCCCCCTACTGTATAATAGTGAAAACTGTGGATTGCCGCAAAATTGTGTCAATGGCTAGCCTGACTTATGTCATACTCATATTCTAGTGAGAATATGAGTCTGAAACTCTCTCAGTTGAGCTTTGATTATGAGGCGTGTCTTAACCAAACCAGGAAAAAAAAAACCTCTGCACTCAATTGGATAGTCGGTAGACCTACAACCAATCAGAGCAATGCAGTAAGTCAACTACTTTGCATAGCGCAGTTTTCAACTACAGAACTTACTTATTTTAGAAGTTAAATAACGAGTGTTGCTTCTTCTACTTACTTCTCCACTGAGTTCGACTCAAAGGAGAAACCGCAACGACCACAGGCTTCATTACGTCCCATCTTCTTAGAGATCGTCAGAGCCAGCTGATAAATTACACTTTTCCCGAATCATGTAGGAAGTACGCCAAAATATCTTTCCGGTCGACAAATACCTTGATTGCAGTTTTCTGTTTTTCTATTAAAATGAATGCGCTGTCGATTTATATTACAACAGACGTGACAGCGGAATCTATACATCTCAATTCTCCAACTGCAGTCATCTCTGAGGGAAACCAGTTAAGCGCTCTTTGATAACGTGATGCTTACGTCCCTGCAGATCACCTGTCCATCATCGTATAAAGCCCGCCCTGGCAATTTGATTGGCCCAACCATTTCTTGTACTGATCATAATTTCTCCTCAATGGATTCAGTCCAGATCGAACTTCCCTACCAAAAAATGTTGTGGGCGGAGTTCGGGCTGTCAACCAGGCTAGTCAATGGCAGGAATGAGTTCAAATGTATAACGTACACTCACCTAAAGGATTAGGAACACCCAATATTATGAAGCTGCAGACTCGGAGCCTGCATCCACAGTCCCCCACCGAGAGTCCCGCATTCTCAGACCCCTCGTTTTTCAGCGCACGCTTATCCAAATGCAATTAAAAACAATAGGATGCAATATTGCGGTCTCCAAATAAATTATCCAGATAAATATTTGCGTTCCCTGCTTAATGCATGTGCAAAAAACAAACAAACTAATTGTTACTGATGGAAGGGATACAATTGCAGATTGAACTGTCTTCAGAAAGATAGTAGGCCTATGTGATATTATATTGCTACAATGTTTTTTTTAGATATATTTTTTATTCAAATTCCAATTTTTCTTTCAGTTCAACCTATAATGGTCTAATTAACATTACCATGCTAACATTACAAAATCAGTTTTTTGATATTTTGAATGCGAATGCAAAACAAATCAGAATAGACAAAACACCAATAATAAACAATTCTGTGCTTTATTTAATGATCACCTAAACATAATCTTGCTGTTAAGAAAAAGGAAGAAAAAACTGTGTTCATGACTTTACTTTTCGTCTTCAATTGCATTAAAAAAACTCATTTATAAGTCGCTTTGCATAATCATAAAATGATGTTGGGTTCGGCAGGGGCAACTCCATTCGATGTAGGCCTATGGTGTACTCTGGAATAGCCTACAACATAGGACCGATAGCACATGTCTTATGATGTTTCAAAGCTAAATTATAAACGTTAGCTATCTAAATATTTTCGGGGGAAGAGGGCGAAAAAACATACATTAACGGCTTAAATCTTGTTACAAACTAACTTTACAAATATTCAATGGACTATTCATATGTTGTATCGATGAGCTAAATTAGTTTTATTAAAAAATAAATCAAACGAGTAGGCTGCTTCGCTAAATAAAATTGAAGATAGCCTACTCACGTTCTGGCTTAAGTTCTTCACATGTTCTTCACATGTTTATCCGATACAATTTGATAGGAGGCGCTGTCTCGAAAAACGAGGGGTCTGAGAATGCGGGACTCTGGGTGCAGGGGGACTGTAGATGCAGGTCTCCGAGTCTGCAGCTTCATACTACTCGGAACACCTGTTAATTTTCCCATAAATGCAATTATCTACTCAACTAATCACATTGCAGTTGCTTCAATGCATTTAGGGTGTTGTCCTGGTCAAGACAATCTCCTGAACTCCAAACTGAATGTCAGAATGGGAAAGAAATGTGATTTAAGCAATTTTGAGCGTGGCATGGTTGTTGGTGCCAGACGGGCCAGTCTGAGTATTTCACAATCTGCTCAGTTACTGGGATTTTCACGCACAACCATTTCTAGGATTTACTAAGAATGGTGTGAAAAGGGAAAAACAAAAACTGTGTGGCAGTCCTGTGGGAGAAAATGCCTTGTGGATGCTGGAGGTCAGAGGAGAATGGGCTGACTGATTGAAGCTGATAGAAGAGCAACTTAGACTGAAATAAAAAAACTAAAATAGAGGAAGAGGCTACAATTTGCAAGAAGCTCACCAAAATTGGACAGTTGAAGAAAAATGTTGCCTGGTCTGATGAGTCTCGATTTCTGTTGAGACATTCAGATGGTAGAGTCAGAATTTGGCGTAAACAGAATGAGAACATGGATCCATCATGCCTTGTTACCACTGTGCAGGCTGGTGGTGGTGTAATGGTGTTGGGGATGTTTTCTTGGCACACTTTAGGCCCCTTAGTGCCCTCAGTATTCAATCAGTCTGCTATTTAGTTTTAAATTGTCATGCATAAGTTGCGCAGCCACAGTTTATGTGAGAGGGGGGCACACTTAAGTTAGCATCCCCGTATATCACGCTAAATAAATGTGCTATTACCTAAGCAGAGAGCTGGAAATGTAGTCAAGTCTCTGGACTCAGAATATTTTTATGTATGTGTGTGTATTTGAGCAAGAGACAGGAAGGAAGACAGGAGATATTGAGCTCAGACACCCTGGGCTTGGTTAATATTCATGGCTCTGTGAATATGTCGGGAACCTCTGGGGGTTTCCGGGGAGAGCATCTCATGCGAGACGCTTTCAGAAAGGGAATGTCATTACGACGGCCTGCGTGCGCTTGACACCATATAAGCATACCTGTTCATTTTTAATCCAATGATTCCACTTTTCAAACACCGTTTTGGAGGAGGCTGTATCTGCGGTGGCAGTGGATGAAAGACACCATTGGAGGTCCTACTTAAGAGTGGGAATCAAACAAACAGCTCTTATTCTTTGGAAATGATGCATATGTAGATTAACTTCAAGGCTACTGGCTCCCGTTGCGAACATTTTCGCAAGTTTGTCACAAATGGTGTGGATATATGAATCGCTTGTGCAATTAGACGCCACAGGACAGTCTCGGCCTGTGGTTAGGTAACTGAAAGAAAGAGCAAAGGGAGAATGCTGACAAAAATGGGCAGTTTGCCAAATGGTGGCCTGTATAAATGGCCACGGCTCTAAGAGAAATCGCAGTATACTTCCGAATTCGTCATTGCATTAGCTTTGTATCTCTGTTCTCATGGAAACCATTAAAGAGCATTAAAGGTCTAGTATTTAACATTCTACAGTCATATTAACATCATTGAAAGCTGTCTGTCTTCTGTCTAAGGGTAGGCCATAAAGAAGCAGACAAATCTAAGATTGTTCTTACTAAGAATTTTTTTGTTAACTTTACTTAATGTCCAATAATTTGTTGAACTTACTTAAAATTTCTTTGTAATCTGTACTGTTTGCATGCTATGCCTTCGTTACTCAGAAAAAAGCTTTTAAACCATACTTGACTGGTTTGTAGTCAATATATATACATATATATATATATATATTAAATGTTTAATGATTTAATTAATTGACCTTACATTTATTTATTTTTTTGCAGTCTCTTGTAAGTATAACCCCAATAACAATAGCAAATAAAATTGTAATGGTAAAATAAAGCCAAAAATAGAATAACAAAGCAATTTATGTATTCATCGATACACTATACACTCTAAAAAATGATTCGTTGGCTGAACAACCATTACTTAGAAAAGTAATTAAATTAAAACTAAATAATTAAGTAGTCATAACTTTTCAACCTCTACTTAACATATATAGTGTGTGTAACACAAAAATAAGTTACTAGGTGAACCTAAATGTATGCTTAAATAAAATGAAAAAACATAAGTGATGTAAACTACTATAATAATTGCTTTAAAATTAAGTAAATCGAGCATTACATTTGCAATACATTTGATATATATGCAATTTCCCGTGATGCCTTTCCAGCCAAAAATTGGAGCCTTTTTGTGAAGCACATATGTGAAGACGTCTAAAAAAATGTAAGCTTAACTTTTTACTTAACTTAAGGTACACTTAATCATTCATAGCAATTTTGGTCAAGAAATTAACTTTTAAACTGAATTTACTTATATTTTTAAGTAAAGAATGTTACGTGAACTCAAATATTTATGTAACGCGATGCATATATTTTTAAGTAAAGAATGTTGCATGAACTCAATATTTAAGTACATAAAACAAAGGTTTTCTTGTTCATTTTAAGTAAAATGATTCCAAGTCGGGATTACATAAAAGGTATGATGCAAAAATGGTGCATATATATTTTAAGTAAATGCAACACATAAAATGTACACTTCCTCAGATCACAGACAGAATTAAGTTGACAAAACTTAAATGGATTAAGTAAGAGTAACTTTATGAAATTACGGCAACAAGTTTGCATATTAAAATTAAGTAAACTGAACTAATTGGTTTTTACATTGTATTTGATACACTCTAAATGATTTACTAAAAATGAATTACACTTTTTAAGTAATCCCAACTAATTTTACTTAAAATTTACAAAAAATCTTTGTTATATGTACTTAATTATTTGAGTTCACGCAACACTCTTTACTTAAAAATATATGCATCTCATTACATAAATATTTGAGTTCACATAACATTCTTTACTTAAAAATATAAGTAAATTAGTTTAAAAGTTAATTTCTAGACCAAAATTGCTATGACGATTGAGTGTACTTTAAGTTAAGTAAAAGTTAAGTTATATTTAAGCTTACAAACTTTTTATAATTAAGCTTCAAAATTTTGTGTTACACACACTATATATGCTAAGAAACTATTCAAAAAATTATGAATACTTACCTTTAATGTTTATCCAATTACTTTTATAAGTAATGCTTTTCAGCCTACGATTACGTTTTTTAGAGTGTATATTTGGTTCATTTAAGGTCTTTCAATATTTTTGCAGTTTATTTTTTAAATACAAGCCTTTGTTAGTGGTAGTTCTGTCACATTATTATTATTGCTTAAAATTAATGAATTCATTCATTTTAAAGCAATAATAATAAGTAGATTGCAAAGTGCAGATTGTTGTTTTTGTTCAATACATTTCATTCATTCATTCATTCATACACCATGCAGAAACAAACAAAATCTTTGGCATGACATGCCTGTAGATATGTAGCCACTGCTCTCTCCACACTAAAGAGAGATGGTAGTACACATTCTTTGTGACGGTCATTATATTTTCTACATGGGTGGCTGCAGCAATAATTAAGGCATGTTTAAGGAAGTAGGTAGTGCGACACTTCGCAGCTCGCATTAACACCACCGAATGTTATTTTTAATAATGAAGGTTGTGTGAAGAAAGTAGGTGGCTTTTTCACTTATAGAATCTGGTCTTTTTAATGTCTTTTTATTACCTTTTTTATATCTGACTTTTATGTTTCTATCATCATTAATTGTGGTGTTCCTTTCGGTCGGCTGTTAACAAAAGGCCCATTATTTTATAGAATCCCTCAAATATCACTGTCGAAAGGAAATGAACTGAAATGACTACAGAAGGCATGATCGTCAGCATAACCCCAGCCCGCAATCGATCAGTCATTTCGTGGCTGCTGGGTAATTGAAGACAATAAGGCCACTGTCAGCAAGCAGCCAATTACATTAGCCTGCAGAGAAAGAAAGGGAGAAGGACAAAAACATCCATGTTGGAGATGCGTATCGAGCGCTGTTGCCTTGTGTTCCCTGTTCTGGAATGATAAAGGCTTCTGACAGCACTTAATGCATTTCAGGTGTTCAAGAGGACGGCATATAGTCACAATACATCAATGAGCAGAAAAGCAGTGGCAAGTGGTTGCTTCATTTTTCCCCAAACTCTTTGTCCTTTCCCCTGTAAGCCTCAATATTTTTGCCTTCTTTTTGGCTTGACTTCAGACGGATGAGGAAAGATTAAAGACTACGGCAGAATTTCAAACAAAAGGCCGATCTCCAGGGGGTTATGCTTGTAAAAACATTTCCATCTAAATGCAGATTTGGTATATTTGCTATGCTTCTTACATTCATTATTTACCCATGTGGGACCAAAGCAATTTTTTATTTTCTTGACTCCGAGGTGTAATTTGTTTTTTTTAAGGAGGTATCTGCATTTGATTTCTGGTTATTTAACGTGGCAAATTAGATCAGGCTTGCACACAAAACATTACAGAAGAAACAATTTTTCACACTGTTGGCACAACTGTATCCGAGAGCAGCCTAATTTACTGCATATCTGTTTAAATGCGTCTGAGAAACATGCATAAATACAATTATAAGTGTTTGGATGTGGGCATCGAGGGCTTGGGGAAACAAAAAGTCATGCTCTGCAGTCTCGCTGCTTATACTCTCCTCAAGCGTGAATTCAGGCAACGGGAAGGTAATTCTGTGCCTTCCCTTATCGTGAGCATGACTTCCCTGGAGATGGAGGATAGAAAGAAGGAAAAGCATTGGCTTTGAGACAAGATCTGTTGGAAGGAGGAGTTGTCAGTCCTCTCCAGACATCACATGCAAACAGTTTTTAATTTATAATCGGGTGATTTCAGTTTTGCTGCTGCTTTCAAACCGGAAAACAGTTTTTGAAAAATTATATTAAATAATGTACTATTTCTAGTGTACTATTTTTCTAGTAATATAATATAATATAATATAATATAATATAATATAATATAATATAATATAATATAATATAATATAATATAATTATAATATAATATAATATAATATAATATAATATAATATAATATAATATAATATATATATAATATAATATAATATAATAATATATATAGGGCCGGAAAGATTAAGTCGCGATTAATTCGCATCCAAAATAAAAGTTTGTGTTTACATAATATATAGTGTGTGTAGTGTGTATAATTATTTTATATATATAAATACACACACATGCATGTAAACATTTAAGAAATATTTGCATGTATATACTTTATATATATTTATACAAAATTAATATTATACATAAATATAAATATGTGATATATTAATAACACATTTGTCTTAAATATATACATGCATATATGTGTATTTATATATTATACAAAATAATTATACACACTACACACACATATATTATGTAAACACAAACTTTTATTTTGGATGCGATTAATCGCGATTAATCTTTTCCCAGCCCTAAATATTATATAATATAATATATCAAACACATGTATAAGACTTGAATATTTTAATATGTGTATTTTATATGCATTACATTTATGTGAAATAACGAAAACAATAATGCAAATTCATATTCAAAATTTGTCAATTGTTGTTATTATTGTATTATGTTATTGTTATATGTAATGTGAAAATAAATAATGGTATAAATGACATCATGAAACAAATAGGATCAATTTTTAATCATTTAATTCAGAATTCTTTCAAGTTTTATTTATTTATTTATATACTGTGCTGTATTTATTTATTCACAAATATATTTATTTCCAGATATAGTTAGGCCTATTAATTTATTTTTCATTTAAATAGTCTGTGATTTAAAAATATTAGGGCCGGAAAAGTATTAATTGCGATTAATCGCATTCAAAATAAAAGTTTGTGTTTACATAATATATGTGTGTGTAGTGTGTATAATTATTTTATATATATACATACACAAACATGCATGTAAACATTTAAGAAATATTTGCATGTATATACTTTATATATATTTATACAAAATTAATATTATACATAAATATAAATATTTGATATATTAATAACACATTTGTCTTAAACATATACATGCATATATGTGTATTTATATATACAAAATAATTATACACACTGACACACACATATATTATGTAAACACAAACTTTTATTTTGGATGCGATTAATCGCGATTAATCTAAATGCATGTTTGAATAAATCTGCTAAATTTTTATGATAGCCACCATTGAAATGTTTTCACATACCGTTATTATTATAAATAAAAAATAAAAGTGTAATTTAAGTGTTTGTATGTAAAGTCAGTTCATCTTTACCTTCAAATATTATAGTAGCCTAATGAAGCTACAAACTGACTCCCATAGTTTTCAGCATTAGTCCACCACTGCTGATTCGGGCCCTTAACAGAGCAGTACTCAAATTGAAGCTTTCCTCCTCAGCTAACCGAATTTCCTCTCTGGAACATGTTTGTGAAGATAGCCTATGTCCCTCGATTCAACAAGAAAATTGCAGGTCCATTTACCCCTCCCATTGATGTTGTCACAGCACTCGCTCTCTGGCGCTTTCACCTATGTACAGTCCATTTCTGTGTGGACTGAGATATAAGTGTCCGTTATACGAGTGGGCTGCCATCATCTCTACCAGAGATATTCGCTATTACAACCTGCAAATGACTGTTGCCTGTTAGAGGACATTATCCTCCTCGCTTCAGCTAAAAGTCATCATAGATCAATTTATGCCATCATATTTACTGTCAACATGCACCGCAATAGCATAGCCAGATAGTAATGATGCTGTTTGCTTTCAAATTTAGATTCAGCTGTGTTTGTAAAAATATGAAGGCCTAGTAAATATATAAGTTTAAAAGGCTTACAATTTGGTGGATTTGAAAAGAACTGAAAAACAGTTATCACATACGTGCACAACGTTGTTTATGATGATGAGAAATGTACAAATTCAGATTGAGAACTCAGGCCATGTTTTTACAAAGCCGGGTATTTAGCGAATATTACGAATATTTCCCCCTCTCCATTTTCAATAATAACATCGTTCACACACCCGCATAAATACCGCTGTCGAGCGGCATCAAAACTATGCCAAACCTATTGGCGGCAGTGTACGGAGAATGATAAAGCCATGCAAGCCAATCAGAATCCTCGGAATCGACACGAGAACCTACAAACGTCGTTTCTCCCAGTTCACACGACAACACGTAACCGTCGCTTTTAGAAATAATAATTTTTGTGATAAAAACGGTGTTTTCGTGTAAACGAGAGGCCAATCCGCAGGGAAATATCTGCGTTTTCCCTTTGTGTAAACGGGGCCTCAGTCTGTGAAAACTCCGAATCAAAACGCTCTGATTGGACATTGTATTCATACGCTCAACAGAAGTGTGTGATTGGTTTTAATGCTCAATGGTGCAAACCACGTTTACAAAAAATCTGATGCAACGTGAGCAAATCAACTGTAAATGTGATGCCACAATCTACACTTTTCGTTAATTTCACATTTCATTTTAATCATGACAGCCATTATAGATCTAGCTTAAATTGTACATGTGGACAGTTCTTGAAATTAGGGTCATTTTTGTTTATTTCTGTGCCATTTTTGCCCCAAGCCCTTGTTAATTTCCTGTCCCTGATATATAACTCCTCTTGGCACTTATAAAAAGTGTCCCAGAGTACACTAAAATAGTCAATCAATTCATTTAAAACAAAGAGAAGTAAATGAAAAAGCACTTTAAAGTCAGGATTCTCCTTCACCCAGCGTCCCAATTTCTCCGTGTAATTATGGTGAGGAGTTGTTGGGCTGGGAGAGATGACATTTCCCTGCACTGGGAGACGACTCCTTCTTTACATTAAAATCAAATCAAATAACGGCAGGGCAAGCCAAGACACGGGGTGCTGGGCAAAAGCCCACTCTAATGAAAATAAATCAGTGAATTTTTTGCACGGAATAGTCCTAGAACGCCTTACCTCATGTCATTCATTCAATATGTCTTGCAGCAATTATATTCTCACCTCCAAATATGCAAATGAGAATGACGACTGGCCCACGCACACTTTGTTCTAATGCAAGTGTACATAATAGGAATTGCATTTCACTTGGTGATGAGGAAAAAAAACACTAGTGCGCTTTTTTTTTTTTTTTTTTCTTCTGTCTATGCATCAACCCCTATTTTGCTCATGTCTCTTATTGATTTTATTTGATTTTTTTCACCTTTGAGGCAAAAGGGATTATTACTTTTATACCTCCATTTGCCTGTGCGGTCACTGCTGCCAGGGTTTGTGAATTTATGTTACACAAATAGGGAGAGTATAAATAATGAATTGTTTACTATTGTATAATGTATTAATATTGATTTTAGCTAAATAAGTTTGTATGTTTCTCTCGAAGGGCACAAATCTGTATTTTGCCTGCTTTTATCTAGTAGAACAAAGTCTCTTATGCTCATCCAAAGCTGCTTTTATTTGATAGTAAAACAGTATTATTGTGAAATATTATTACCATTTAAATATCTGTTTTCTATTTTAATTAGGGATGTAACGATTCTACTCGCAACCGGTTGAAAATTCGATAAAAATGTGTGACGAGTTCAAGTCGGTTGAAATGTTTAACAGTTTGCAATACACGTTTTAAACAGCAGGGGCGTTTACTGAATAGCCTACTGTGAAGTTGTGAACCTTCGCTTTGCCATTTGGCACGATGTAGCAGCGAGCACACACTGGCGAACCTGAGCGAGTGTTTTCGACTTCATTCCTGAAGGAACTTGCTTCTACGGTGGTGATCACTCATTAGTCTACGAAGAGTCAAAATACCGCCACAGCTCCTTGATTTGAATGAGTAAACATCTATGTTTGCCGTCACCATGTGTATGACAGTCTGTCGATGGCACACAATGGTGCCCGCGGCGCTGAGCGGAGCAAACCAAGTGTTTTCAGTTCATTACTAAGAGTGCTCACACAAGCTCACATCACCTTCGTTTTCACGTCAAAGACATTAATACGAGAGCTACGGCGATCACAAGGTGCGTCAGTGTTTCCATGGCAACCATGTGTTGTATTTATTTTGATCTCTTTCTCTAAATGTGTACATGGATTTATTTATTTTTTAAATAATTTGTTGATGATTATGGTATATTTTGCTAAATGTGTTCTGTTTTTAACTCTTCTAGTTTAATGAAATTATGACAAAATTAAAATCTTTCCTGTATTACAATATAAAACACCTGTCAATGTGGTACTAATTTTACAGTCTTTTACTTAGGCTATGTTTACACGGAAACGATTCTGAAAAGAAAATGCAAAGTGGTGTTGCGTTATCACTTTTTTATTCGCTCGTTAGACGAGCGTTTTGGGTGGAATCCGCGTGAGATGGTGACGCAAAAGTCTGAGAAATTCAACTAGACGCATTCCAGGCGGCTAAGAGTGCATACTACAACAACACCAAGCCCGCGCCTGCGACAACCTTCACAGTCAAGTAGACTTTTGCGTTTCTACCCTTTACACAGGAAATCGCGGCGGTGGAGCGTTTTTCAGATTTCCACTCTGGAGGGTGGTTTCACTTTTATACGTTTTCAAGCCCCAAAACGCTGTCGCCGTGTAAACGAAAGGCACATCCAGTAAAAGATTTTTACAGTATGTTTTCACCCAGAATCGTCTTGTGTAAGAGGGCCTCAGTATACGAAGGTACCAGTGTTTAGCCTCTTGACCAGATAGTACAGAAACACTGAGTTGAAACAACCTTGAAGGGTTTATTTTTCGGTAACACTTTACTATACTTGTGTGCACTACAGCATTAATTCATGCTTAATTAATGCACAGATATAACATGAGTTAATGTATAAGCTCATGACGAACTAAACCATTAAATTAATGATTACTGCATCAGCAACTAATAAAGAGTCTATATGATTGATAGATTAAGTAATTCATGAATTGCTATTAATTCACTGTGTCATTGTGTATTAAATTCCTTAATAAGTATTTTATTAAGTAATAGTGTAAATTAATGTGTTAATTACCACAATGTAGTCAAAGCTATTCACTTCAACTTCCAGTTGCCTGCTTTAATTAATCGTTAGCTAATGATTTGCAATCTGGTATCATTATGTTATGACTTTACTTGTTGGGGCACATCATTATTAGCTAGTCATTTAGTAATTGTAGTTATTTGCACATGAATTTGCATTAACAATTAATTAATTAATCATGCATTAATGCATTTAGTGTACCCGTCATATAATCTGGAGTCTGCAATACAAGCTTTGGCTATTCTGGTAATTAACATATTACTTAACCACTATTAGTTAAACAATGTAGTTATACTAGAATTAATCCACAATTACATATTTAATTAATAACAATTCATGTACTGAACTAATACATTAACCTTACAGACTCTTAATTAGTTCTATGTGGTAATTATGTAATGAATAGCTAGATGAATCATAAGAACACATTAATTCAGTATTATCTGTGCATCAGTTAAGCATGAATTAATGCTTATTGAGTGCACACAGTATTGTAAAGTGTTACCATTTTTTTCAATGTAGTTTTATTATTTGACAAATATATTTCAAAATGAAAAAGATATGTGCAGCATTTTGTCTTCGAAATAATAAAAGAGACACTTTTTCATTTATAATTTGTCTTAAATCAATTTTTTTTTATTGTGAAAAAATCGTATAGTGTAAACCGAATATTGTAAATCATATCGCATCGTGAGTTGAGTGAATTGTTACATCCCTAATTTTAGTATATATTGTAAAGATTTATTCCCTTGATGTCAATGAATTTTCAGCACCATTACTTCAGTCTTCAATGTCTCACGAGCCTTCAGAAATCATTCTAATATGCTGATTTGCTATTCAAGAAACATTTCTTATTATTATTAGGGAATAGTCTAGCTGTTAAGTTTTTTTGTGGAAACTGATACAGTTTTTAATTATTCTTTTATGGACACTACAGAAAGCTAAAGAGATTGGCAATTTCTTAGAAACTTTTCATTAAAATGCTTGAATATGATCCGTTTTGTTGTTTTTTCCTCTTTCCTTAGGCATGGTGAGCTGTGACACCGTGGTGAACATGCGTAAAGTGACTCACCAGAGGGTCCAGGAGCCTCTGTCGGGTACGGCCCTCCTGCCGTGTGTTTTCACCCTGCGCCCGAGTGCTTCTAACGAACCGCCCCGCATCAAATGGACTCAAACTGTGGGGTCAACGTGGCGCGGACGGCCTACAAAAGCAGCAATCGATTCTTGTGGCTAAAGACAATATAATCAAGGTGAAGAAAGCCTTCCAGGGTCGCGTCACCTTGCCGGGTTACCCGGAGAACCGCTACAGACGCCAGCTTGGTGCTGACAGGCCTGCGATCCAGCGACTCGGGAATGTACCGCTGTGAGGTCGTGGTCGGCATTAACGACGAACAAGATACGGTGCCTCTTCAGGTCACGGGTAATGTAACGCTCTGCAGAATGCTAATTCACGCAGCTGTGATTAAAGTCATTAGATTCACAGTTGACTTCTTTCTTCTTTAGGTTTGTGTTTTGTGCAAAAACTTGTCTCGCAATTAGCGTCCCTTTTCAGTGGTTTTGCAGGCTTCTGGGTGAAACGTGCTCGGTGAATGACTTGATATATTATTTAATTTGAAAATCTGGTGTAATTACAGTCCTCAGTGCTAAGGATTGGTTTTCCTGCACATCTGGTGGCGTTTTCCATCAGATCAGTCCAAGGAGGCATGGACCAAACAGCTGCTGCACTTTCTGCATACTCAGATTCCTGCCAAAACCTTGATGAAATTAGCTAGACTTCATTCGCTGACAATATGCACTGCAGTGCTTGTGTTAGCATGAGGCTGTGGAGCGGAAATGTGCATGGGGCGAATTCGTCAAACTGCGTTTTTCGCACATTTCAGCACGAAAACCTGCATGATGTTGTTCACTAAGCAAACTGGTTTAACCAGGTGCTAAATGCACTGCAGTAGTGACCTTCCAGTTAAGGCGGTGTCATTCTTTTAAATGCAAAAGTAGATTATGATCATTTTAGATTCCCAAAATTCAGCGCAATAGCTCAAACCTCCCAATTCATGAAAAATGTATTGAATGTGTAAACATAAGCTAATGTAATAAAAAATCATAATAAAAGGAATGTAAAAATAAAAACTTATTTGAATTATAATTAAATTAACATAAAAATATTTAAAAACCAATAATAAAAATATGTAATAATCACATAAACACACATAATTAGAAAACAATAATATCCATAATAGAAATTATACAAAAAGTTTAAAAAAAATAATTGCATTAAAAAAATTATATAAATAAAAATTAATAAAAAAGAATATAAAAGAATGATAATTAATACAAATAGTATACAAATAGTAAATAAATAAAAATATCTATGAACTACAGAAAATAAAAAATGCTAATAACTATAGTAAGGAGTAAATAAGACTTATATATAGTATATTTAAATATAATAATATATATACACACATTATGTAAACAAAAAAGTATGTTAGATGTGATTAATCGATTTGGCAGCACTAATAAAAAATAAAATAACACAAATGTAATAGTAGAGAGAGTAAAACAAGCACACCATTTATCACAGAAAAAGGAAAGGATATCATTGAACATTTAAAGTAAAATAAACGAACAAAAATAAAGTTAAACATAAACACGTTTTTGATTAATGTGGCATAAGCGGCATCCAGCAGAGAAGGGGAACGTAAATGAACCAATATGATTAAAACGTAATTTGTGATTGCAAAATCTAACAAGGATTGCTTCTCCCAACTGAGAGTGGCTCTTAAAAATGCATTACGGGATACCAGTGCATTATTAATAATATACAAGCAGATACTCATGTAGCCTACTTTTTCGTTTCAAAACAGAAACCTCCTCATATGTGTGTTTGAATGGTTAATTAGTTCAAGCTCACCAATTAAAGCATTATAACAAAATTCCCATTACTGTTGCAAGCTTTTATAAAAATCGCAATAATGCTGTCAATAAATGCGTTGCGGCCCTTTAGACTTTTTCACACCTTGTGTTACAGCATCGGAAATATTTATTTATGCCAGTCCGTGTTTACTTATAAATACGTCCTCAGAAAATATTCTCAATTGATGCTCATCGGTGCACATCATTTTGTATATAATCACATGATGGTTGCATTGTTTAACACAATAAATGAGTGAATCTTTGCTAATCTTTGCTATAGAAATACTGTGATATTTTACAAACATTCAACTGAACTGTTTAGCTAACTGGTCATAAATCTGACCCTCGGCTCCTCTGATTATGTATTCGGGAAATGAGACGTGGAAACTCTGACCCCTTTTTTTAATAAGATGCGGCATCCCTCAGAGGACGAGAGTCCCACATATCTCAACCCCACATGTTTGTCACAGACTGAATATTTTTAAAAGCTCAGAGCCTTTCCTGAACTCCAATGGGAAGCAAAAAAGAGAAGTACAAAAATTTGAAGGAAGGAAGGAAATAAAAAACGAAGTCTTTCTCTCATGCCCCTTTGAAGTGGGGCGTCATGCGTAGCTGGCACGGCTGGGTAAGAAACGGGCCGTATTGCTCAGGAGACTAAAATCTTTCCCCTCAAGATGTCGTCTGAAGTGTTTCGCCATAAATTGGCCCACCTAGCTTTGAGGATTTTTCTTTGTCCCGTTCACGTTTGTTCGTTCTTGCGGGATGGCTGCCGACAGTGGAGGTTATAGACTTGGAGTTTGGAATAGAGGACGAAAGGGACTCCAAACCAATGTGATTGGGAATAGCAGATGGGCAGTTCAGAAGCAATCCCAGGAATCTCATTTCTTTCACCAGTTAGAGGACGGGCTTCCAGTCCGCTGTACAAAGAACTGGTGCTGGGATTTCATTTCTCACTTCCTTTGTACTGTGTTTCTGTCTGTTGTCATTCTCAGAGGACTGAGGAATGGCAGAAAAATCGGAATGAAACTGAAATTCACGAAATAAAGCTATTTAGTGGATCTCAAGAGACCTGCATCAAGTTAAACACCTATAAATGGTGATCATTGGGGAAATAGTTTATGTAAGGTATAGTTCCCATCATGCACTTCACTGTCTGTTTTCTCCCACACAGGAGTGGTTTTCCATTACCGCGCGTCCCACGACCGCTGACGCGTTGTCCTTCTCAGATGCCAAGAGAGTTTGTCTGGAGAACTCTGCGAACATCGCCACGCCGGCACAGCTGCAGGCCACTTTTAATGACGGATACGACAACTGCGATGCCGGTTGGCTGTCGGACCAGAGTGTGAGGTCAGAATGACATTGTGAATCAGAATCGGAAACGTGCATGTATATTAAGTAGCCGATATATGACGTCTTTGAACATGTTTGTGTAATTGCGTTCTGAATTACAACAGTTAAATATTTATCGAATTATTTATTTTCAAATGCCAATTTTATTGAATATTTCTATACTTCATTACATTTTATTTTTAACTTTACAGGCATCCAGTTTTTTATTTATTATGGTTGCAAATGAACAATGACAAAAAATAATACACGTTACAAAGGTTACAGACTGGATTTGACATAACACCCACCAACTTGCCAAGCGTGGTTGGATTTAAGCAGTGGCGTGTAACACAGTCAATACATATACATTTACAATACATAATGAGTTGACCCAAAAACGGCTCCCTTCAGTCACTCAGTTTTTTATTTGCTTCGGATGAATATTGTTGGTCTTACAGGGCTTGAATTTCGGCATGGGCTTGTGCATTTTTTATCATTTCGGTAGATTTTGTGCTTACACCCAAAGTGCGCGCACATAAAGCAACCTCTCAGAACTAAATTGGTTTCAACAGTCAAATACACACAAATGCCGAACACACATAATGTCAAAACGACGTTCTTGGTGAGTATTCACGTGAACAGTCAATTAAAGGTACAATATGTAGGATTATTGCAGTAAAATATCCAAAAATATTTTAGTTGATTACTTACAATATCCCCAAAGTTTCCAACTATTTGTAAATCACGAGAAAATTGAGATTTTAACCAAGGAAATGGGATGTGTCAGCTGGGGTGAGGAGTCACCCGCCACCAAATCCACGTTACCCTTGGTTTCCGCTCGTACTGCCATAGTAACCATGGCGACAGACGTGGACACCTGGGTTATGCTTAGCAGGATGCTCACGCTGTTGTTGTCTTGTTCAAACATTATGGACCATGGCAAGCAGACTTTGAGACAAAAAGAGGACTAAAACGAAGATCAACATCTTTCGAGATGCCGAGAGCGAAACGTCAGCGAGTATCTTTGACTTGACAGAGACGCTAGTGTTGAAGGTTACTTTATTAGACAGGTGAGGATGATAACATGATGAAATGTTAGAATATGATCTGTTTGTTATTCTAATGTTGATCTAGCTTACTGCTAGCCAACAAACAACATTCAACACACTCAAGTGCAGTTTAGTGTGATAGCGTAATTGTCAGAGCCAGTGAAACAGCGCTGCGTTACCTCAAGTTTAATTAGTCTAATAAACTGACTTGTGTGAGTATTAATTCAGCACTTGCATGTGGTTTGGTAGAATGAAATGTCCTTATTCCTTTATATCCGCTGGACTCGCGTCTCTCATTAGCAATCGCGCCCTGCTTCATTCCACAGTCATGTTAAAAACATCAAAGTATTCACTCATACATAAAAGATCCATCAGCTTGACGACAAGATCCATAATTCCGCTTAATGCTTTGGGTCATCGATATAAGTCTTTGTTATTGTAAAACATTAGCGACCCCTGGTGGTGAAAAATCCTACATATTGTACCTTTAAGTGAACAGTTGAGAAAGAAAACGCATGTTTAAAAGTATAATGGATCCGTGTGTCAGGTTTTAAAGTGACAGCAGCCTAATATACCTGCAGCAAAATTATGAGATAATATAAAAAAATATCTATCTAGATTTTATTCTATCAATGTCAAAATTTGGCTGATAACTTTGGAAAACCACTAGCCACAGTGGCTGGTGAGCAGAAAAATTAATGTCAAACCCTGGCTACAGGTCTATAACATATATAGTATACAAGTTAAATGATAAAAAGTTCTACAAAGATAGATTTACTTACAACTTTGCTGACCAGATTCAGAAACATGCACATATTAGGCAGTAAAGAAGTCTTTGAACATGTTTACATAATTCTGTTCCCCAGTGAATCTCTAAATCTTCCTTTTAATGTTCCTTCTAAAACTATCACTTTTGTAGATTAGAACATTATACAAAAATTTTAGCTGCCTTGCAGATAAATTGGTCCCCCTAGCATGAAACAGAATAACATAACTTTTTTTTATGCGAGGGGTCCTGGGCTCAAAGCAACTTAATAATCATCCGTTCTAATTAATCGTAATATCTATTATGTATTGACTGTATTACAGCTCTATTTCTTCAGGCTTGCCAATTCTCCATGGTTGAACGTCAGACAGCTATTGATTTCAACAATTATATATACCACATATTGTCAGCTCATAATTGAGGCGCGAAGCCTGGCCCTCACCGCATAAAAGTGTGAGCGAGGTTTTCCCTCCCTGCCTGGAAGAGCTCTAATTGGGCCATCTCCAGAGAAGCTTGGCTACACATCAGTGAAGACGCAAACGCGCAATTAACGCAAGCGTATGGAGACATCAGAGATCTCTAGACTGGGATGGAAAATATGCAGGCTGTTTTAATGGTTTTATATAACTGAGCTCAATATTTGGGCTGCGCAAGAACCCCCATTGCTATTCTCTTCGGAAACCCTGGAGTGCCGTGTATAATCTCTTAATCAGAGTTTAGCCGGCACCCCTGTGCCTTCCAAATCGATGCGCTTTCGAGTAATTGCACAGTTTATCTTACTCACTCCTCCCCTCCTTGGAAATTTATTATTTCATTTTATTTTGGCTCTCCACCCAGGTATCCCATCCAGTCCCCTCGGCCTGGCTGCTACGGCGACAGGGAGGACTCACCTGGCGTGAGGAACTACGGCAGCCGAGCCCCGATGAGATGTTTGATGTGTACTGCTTTGCCAACAGCCTGCAAGGTACCACAGATGGCTTCAGTTACAGCCTAGTCATCCAAAAACTGTGTCTTTAAATGTCCTCATGAGCCTCAGATGTCGTAGATGCATGTACCTGCTTGTTTCTCAATTCCCAGAACATCTAAGTAGGTCACCATCCTTTCAGCTCAGCCCCACGGTTTATGGCATAACTTTTTTAAAGTGCACATCTATGTGTTTCAGGCAGTCCTGCCTCATGTAGTGAAGTATTATTCCAAATTGCCTCAAAAGTTTAATGCTTGGCATATTCACTATTTTTTAAATGTTTAAATGTATTAAATATTTTTAAAAAATGATATATTTTATTTTTTTTGTTTGTTTATCCATCCATCCAACCACCCATCGGGAAAATAGAAATAATTTAGTTTTGCTTGTATATTACTTAGAACTTCTAACTTGTGGGGATTTAATTTTCTCAATTTTATACAAGAATCTAGTTTAGAGTTTAGAATAAGGAAGAGATGAAAGAAAATACAATTTCAAGGGTAAGAAATACAGAAGTATAGAAGATAGATGGAATAAAAAGAAAATACTTAAACATTCCCTTAAATGCTTTCTGTAAAAGCACTTTAGTATTCAACTTTACACCAGAAAAAAATGTTGTATCAATAGTAAAATAAATTAATCAAATAAGGGAACAATACTCTTATACTCTTTTCTAAATGTTGCAATCACCTATGTTAAAGGGCACCTATTATTCCCCTTTTTTACAAGATGTAATATTGGTCTTGGGTGTCCCCAGAATGTATTTGTGAAGTTTCAGCTCAAAATACCCCACAGTTAATTTATTATAACCATTTGAAAATGTCATTTTTGGGGCCTGTTTTAAAATAGGCTGTTTTGGTGTATACAACCTTAAATGCAAATGAGCTGCATATCCCCGCCCTGCCTTTGGATGAGGGCGTAACTGATACCTACGGCAGTCAGTGTAAGCAGAAGGGCTGAGAGTGAGAGACCCGCTGTTTTGAATGTCATTCAGCCGTACATGTTTGAAATCGTAATATCTAAATAGTCTCTGATCAGACCCAGATGATGAAGAGACTCCAGCAGAATAAACACAAATGAGAATGGATCAGTACGTCTCAGTATGGTTATTTGATACATTTATGTTTATAGAGTTGTAATCACGTCCCCTTTGCAATTATGGATGTGCAAAACACACAGACACACACAAACACTAAAGTTGGCACATTTTTTTAAACTACAAACACATACTGTGATAAAGTTTGCTACGTACAAGCGAAATTACATTTATGCGAGGGACCATGCCAACACACATTTATGTTCAAACACCATCTAAAAGTTAATTTTGCATAATAGATGCCCTTTAATGGGTATTGTGTTGATGGATTCTGCAAACAATTTTGTAAATTTACAACCAAATGTAGTTTATTTATAAGGTTGATTTATAGTTCTCATGTTGGAAACAGGAGCATTCTTATGGGAAATTAGCACTCATAGATAGCATGTGCTCTCTGTCTTTCCTCTCTCTCCAGGTGAAGTATTCCACACCAGTGTACTGGAGAAGTTGAGCCTAGCATCTGCATCCACTCACTGCCACACTCTGGGAGCTCAACTGGCCACAGTCGGGCAACTTTACCTGGCCTGGCAGGGTGGCCTAGACCGCTGTGACCCCGGGTGGCTGGCCGACGGCAGCGTGCGTTACCCCATCAACTTGCCCCGGCGTAACTGCGGAGGGGATGAACCAGGAGTACGGACTGTTTACCACAACCCCAACCGCACCGGCTTCCCAGACACTACCGATCTCTTTGACGCCTACTGCTATCAAGGTTTGTTGAGCTAGTGGGCTTTCAGGCATATATTCATACAAACGTCTTTTTGTTTTGTTTTGGTTTTTTTTACCTCAATTATGAGTTAAACCAATTTTCTTTTCCCACTTTAAAAGTTTCATAAATAATTCTCTTACATCTGGTATAAATAATTTTGGTAACATATTTCAGAATAATTTATACCCCGTAACATCAAGAGTTCTACGAGCATCTGAAAAATGTATAATATGAGGATTAGGTTAAATTCTGGTTTAGAGTTATTTTCTGTCAGTGCCGCCATTAATGAGACTATCTTACTCTTTCAGAGAAGAATTTTGAAGAGCAGGCTGCAATTCTCCACAAGACCCTTGAAAACTCCACTCTGAACTCTTCAAGCGAAGAAGAGGTGCAGCTCCAAAGAAACGGAGTCTTCCCCGAACCTTCAACTTGGACCGGTTTGGTCGATCTCGAGAAGGAAGATTTCAAGTCCATCATAAACAATGAATCTTCAGACATCTCAGGGGAGCATGTTGTAATCCATCTTGGACCTAAAGAAAGGTCTGTAGACTGGGAAGATGATCCCAAAGATGCTGTGGAGACACAGGAGAACCTTCAAGGGGGTTCTGCGAAAGAGGAGACTGATGATCCCGATGGTCCTTATGTATCTCCTGACCCGTCCTCAACTACTCCTTCCTCCTCTACACAAGCTCAGACCAGCAACAGCGTCATTTCCAGCTTTGTGAACACAATCATGAAGCCATTTAGGTACTGGACCGGGACAGGAGTACCTCAAATACCAGCCACAGAGTCCAGCCTCTACAGAGGAACCTCAGAAACGGTCCCACCTGCCAGGACGAAGCCAAGTAGAGGGAAAACAAGCAAAGGAGGCGCTGATAATGCCATTGTGGAGCCAAATACTGAGGGACTTTCATATAACCCTTCCTCATCAGATCTAGAAGAAGAGCTCTTGGAGCAGGAGAAGGAGGTGGTCCCAGTGGCTGCACAGCAGGAGATAAAGAGTCCAAGCAATTCTCATATGGATCATCCATATTCACAGACCTTGACAGACAGTTTCACTGAACCATCCAAAGGTAGGACTGGCTCAAGCAGAATTTAAGCACAAGAGTTTAAGCCAAGAGGTCAATCTGATTTTTTGGTCCTCTGTCACTCATTGGGAGTTTAAGTGTGTTTCTTCAACTGTATGTCCCATTGGATGATTTTTATTAAAGTACATAGACTTGTTTAAATTTATCAATATGAAAATCCAACATAATTAATGATTACATGTTTAACATTCTGATAATCCAATCAAATATTTAAATAAACATCAACTAGACTATTTATCGTGTGAATTTAATTATATTATATATATATATATACATTCCATTTTAAATGATGTGTATCACTCATTTGTGGTATCATTTCCTATACGAAGAACAAATTTAGTAGTTGAAGAAACGCCCGAACACTGTAAAAAAAATATATGATCAATAATTTAAGACAACATAAGTTTTTTACATTGCTTTTACTCATCAAAATACGTCAGTTTAATGTTATTTAAGTTGAAATGACTTAAACATCCAAGTTGCTTGTACTTAAAACCTGGGTACACATTTCATTATTGAATGGACTGTTCTTCTAAACCTCAAATATGGCATCCACTTGGTGCAAAAATGCCCTCAGCATACTATGTCCTACAACAACTTGCAGTTGAATTTTTCGGAAGAAAAACAATATGGCAAAAAATGGTTCTTTAGGTGCAAGCCGTCGAAGAGGAAGGTTGCCGACACAACTCGTTCTCTGGAATACGAGAGTGGGAGGGTCACTGTAGAGGTCACAGTGCTGAGATGTATTCCTGCTATAGGGCTTTTAATGGATATCAATGTCTGTCATATCCGTGCCAATTAAAGCTGCATAGTAGGAGAAAGCAAAATGGGATCCAACCTCTGAACGTTTAGACCGCTCACGAGCCTTAGGCTGGGATTGAAGCATGTCTAACTGGTGTGGTTTTAGTGTGATGGGTTTTTGGCAGCGGTCTGTTCTCAGGGCATCATCAGTACAAATATCCTCCCGTGAACCAAATTCAACAGGGAACATTAATGTTTAATGCCGGGTGAAAATCCAGCTTTAGTCAGCATGCATTATTTACTTCCAAATCTAATTAATGTGCTTTGGCTGAAACCGCAGGCACCGCCACAAACTCCAAGTCTCTCCCAATTATACGAGGCGTGATCATCGTCAGGGACGAGGAGTGTGTGCAAAAAGACACTCTAGATTGAATCTGGCTGCTTTTCGTTTTCCTCCAGCAGAGGTCATTTAGCAGAGTTCAGATTCACTGGCTATTTCACCCTTCGCTGCATGCTCCTCCGTCTCTCCCTTTGCTTAGAGTTGCACTATATGGAGGCTGTAGAGAATTCAGAAAATCCATCAGTCTTTTAAAGTTGCCGCCAAAGTTGAGTTCCAAAATAAATTGAATTCAGATAATGCATACATCCCATAGAACAATGTGTTTTATGTCTCATAATTGGCACTTTTTGTCTTTACAGTTCAGACTCCCAATTGCAAATTTCTCACAACTTCTACTTTGTATCTCATCATTGGGATTTTTTTTCCCAGTTGCAACTTTACATCTCCAAATTGGGACTTTTCCTCCCAATTGGGACTTTCTCAAAATTACAAAGTTAGGAATTTTTTTTCCACATAATTAGGAATACAATGTAACTAAATCATTCAATTGTGACTTAAAATCACCTGTGTCTCAAAAATGGCTGTTAGTTTTGTGAAAGTCTATTGTAGAATTTTTTTGTGGATGCCACTTGGTTTAATCTCATTTTCCAAATATGGGTAATTGTCCTATAGTTAAATCCAGTTTTAATGGAAGACTCTATTTAAGTAACTGTTTTTATACATCACTTGGACATGTTTAATGTCATCACAGTCGTATGACGGCAGAGAGTAATCAGTTATTTCATATCATTAATTGCTCAATTACTTGGTTATGTAAATTGCACCACGTCCATGTTACCCTGCAACAGCAGCGTCCTGAATAATTCATTATCATTTAATATTTCATGTTGTGTACCAAACATATGGTCTGTGAATATCTATTCTCCTGGCATAAATGCTATACGCTACGTGTTGCCTTTAAGCCAAATCATGTTACCTAAGCAAATATCTGAATTATTCATGCACATGTTTTAAAGCAAATACTAAAAGGGATAGTTCACCCAGAAAATTTTGAAGTAACCAGATATTTGTCGATAGCCATTGACTTCAGTAGGATCAAGTCAATGGCTTCAGTCAAATGTCTGGTTACCAACATTCTTTAAAATATCTTCTTTTGTGTTCAGCAGAAGAAAGAAACTCATACAGGTTTGGAACAACTTGAGTGTGAGTAAATGATGACAACATTTCCATTTTTTTGGTGAACTACACCTTTAAGTTAACCGAATATCTCTTCCACGCAGCAGTAATAATGAGTCAAGTGCCTACGACATTTTTACTTCATTGCACACTTCATGACGTAAAATCAATATCTTTTTTCTTTGAACATAATGATTTGGGTCTTATTTTGTCTAGGATTAATGTTAGAAAGCATTGGCACTGGAGAGGTGCATGATGTATGAGTCCTTTGTGCCGGGGCTACATATAGAGAAAAAGCCTTATTACCTGGATTGCTTTCAAAACGAATGTACATTTCATCCCCGTTTCAGCCGGGAGTCAAATGTCACCCTCTGGGAAGAAAATAAAGGTCATTTTAGCTACGCTTGTAGTTCATTTTTTCTTTGAAAAAGGGGTTTGATTAAAAGATAGGTGTGTTGAGAACAATAGATTAATTGCTGGATATCTCCAGGGCATTGACGGAAAAATAATGACAGTTCTATATTGAGCTGCACGCATTAAAGTTAATTACCATAGTTCTGGGGTGGGAGTTAGCATATTTTGCCCACTAATTAAACATACATTTAAATGAAACGATATCCTCCCTAGCAACTTTAATCACAGTGTCTTGTCATCCCTGCAGGAGGAATTGGATCAGGAATTTCAGACCCGACTCTTTCTTCAAGTCCTTTGGCATCTAAAAGCTTCAGTTCAATGAGGAGCAGTCAACAAATTTGGCCGCTAAAGTCCTTGAAAGTCGCCCCAAGCAATAATAGGCATTTCCCAACTCAAACAAGCAGTCCAATGGAAGCCAAAAGAGGTGGTTTGGAGATCATGACCATTCCTTTCTCCAGGAACAACCCTGAGAACTTCTCCGGGGAAGGGAAAGATTTGAACGAGGACAGTTATCCTATTCCCAAAGGTCCTCTGCCATCATTATCTGCCGAGGAAGAGAAAGATGCAGAGGGAAGTGGAGGCAAAGACTTGCCATTCAACCATAACAGCCAAATGAAAGGATCCGATGACCATGGCATCCCGCTGGAGACCACTGTCAAATGGCAGCTTATGAGTCTCCAGGCGACTCAACCTACTGGTGCGTCCAGTTCTTCTGAACCCAAGCACGTGGAACCGGCCAGCACAGTTGAGGAAGCCAGGGGGAAATTGCATATGTCCATTGGCCCATTGAAAAACGCAAAAACAATCCCTCGAATAAAGTCAATGTGCCATTCGTTAAACGAAAACAAGACGTAGAGTTGACCAGGGAACCGGAAGTACACACTTACAACATGCCCACCACACCAAGCCCTGTCGTTCCCAGCAAGGATATGTCAACCGCTGGGATCACCCCTTCCCAATCTGGAGAAGAAACCACTACCGAAGACATTTTGTGTACTCCGGATCCTGCTGTTTCCAGCACGTGGTTACCCGTGATTCAAGAGGAAGTAGATTCGTCACAACCACCAGTTCCGACGGTACCAACGACCCAAGCTGGACTTGCGGTTCAGCCGACGAGTCCAGATCCAAACAATGCTTTCCATCATGCTGAGTCTAGGTCTGGTGGTTCGGAGTCGTTTGTGTCGGCTCATGGCTGGATAACATCCAAACTGGTTCCTATGGAGGAACCTTCATCCCAGTCCACAGGAAGTCCAGAGAAAGACACCACAAACACGACTGTCGCCTCCAGAAGTTCAGGTAAATCGCTCTTCAGTTGTGTTCTGTTGATGGAAGTGCAGAATCTAAATGAATGAAATGTTCTAAGGTTTATTTGTTTTATCTTTCGTTCTTTCATTCTTTTATTTTCATTCTTCCACTCTGTCTTGTTTATTCTACTTTCAATGTTTGTTTTTCTTTTTTCTTTTGCTCATTGTTCATTCTTTATTTAGCTTGTTCTTTCTTTTTTCAGTTTGTTTTCAATTGCCTTTCTTTTTTAGTTTATTCCTTCCTTTTGTTCATTTACTTTTTTCTTTTAGTTTTTTTGTCCATTCTTTCCTTTCACCCTTTTTTCTTACTTTCATTATTTTCCTTTCTTTCTTTTGTTCATTATTTCTTTTATTTCATTGCTTATAACATCTTTTTTTCACCTTTTTTCTCTTTGGTCTTCCATTCTTTATTTGATATAGTAAGCATCTCTTACTTTGATTTATTCTTCTTTGTTTCTTTTTGGTTGTTCTTTCTTTCTTCTTCTTAATTCATTCTTCCATTATTTCTTTCACTCTATTTTTTTCTTTCTTTTTGCGGTTCCCTATTTAGTCTTACACTTTTATTCAATTCTTTCTTTTCCCCTTTTTATTGTCTTCCATTGTTTTTGGTTATTTTTTTGTTGTCTTTTGTTTCTTTCTTCTTGCTAGTTTGCTATTTCTTCCTTTTATTAATACATTTGGTCCCACTTTATATTAAGTGGCTTTAAGTACTATGTACTTACATAGAAGTTACTACTTTGATACAATGGATTACATACATGTACATACATGTTTTTACATGGTGTACATACATGTTTTTACATTGTACTTGACACCTGATACCTACCCATACCACCATACCTAACCCTAACCTTACCCCGTATCATACCTCAATAGCAGCAGAAGTGTTTTGCAATACAACCTGAACACAATAATACATTGTACTTATTTTCCTATGTAAATACATAGTACTTAAAGCCACTTAATAGAATGTGGGACCATACATTTTTGTTCTTTTTCTTCTATTCTTTCCTTCATTCATCCATAATTTCTTTTGCTCTGCATTTTTCTCTTTTATTTTTTTCCTTTGTGTGCTAAACAAACAGATTGCAAAGACATAAATTGCAGCAGCCTCAGAGTAATTAAAGGGTTAGGGCCAGTGCAATTAGATAGTGCTCGGTAAGGCAGAGATCTTAGTCTAAAACAAATCAATGTTGACAGAAGCCAGTAGACGTGTTCAGTAATTGACTCCAGTCTCACTCGAGACTATATGCATGTTTAAAATGGTGCTCTGTACATAAGCTCAACCTCCCCTTGTTCAAATCGATTTTCTTCAGGGTTGGAGTTTCAAGGGTCTGAGACCCCAGAAACACTCTTCAGCAAACAAAGTAAGGATCTTGAAAGCAGCTGTAGTGAGCCTTTGGCATGGAGTGAATGTAAACAGACATAGAATTAATCCATTAACCCGATCATACATTTAGCAGCTTTCGATGCAACATTTTAAAGCATGTAACAACAAAATGTTTTTCAAGCTCAGATTTTGTCTCTCTGTTAAAAAAAGAAAGAAATCGGGCATGATTCATTGCATGGCAACAGACATGACACAAAAAAACTGAAGCTCCTCTCCAACTAATAGTCAGTTTTCAACTGACAGTGCAGCTCAGAAAGAAACTAGCATTTGAGTGGATTTGCCAGAGGATTTCTTCACAAAAACCCAGTTGCTTTTGAGCAGCGAGAGCAAAGAGTCCTGTTTGTCCTCCTTTTCCTGCAGCGCAGGTGGAAGTTCATAAGCCTTTTTAATCAATGATCTGCCGGTAGAGAGGCTGCTGTTCTCTGCCTCTCCCCCGAGGCCTTTTAGGCGTCAGAGAAGTGGTTTTTGAAAAATAGCCGCCGTCATGGTAGTCATAACACCAACACCAGCACCAGACTGGCCTGCCCTTAATTCAGGGAATCACGTCGTTCTGTGATAAGATGAGGAGGTGCTGTGACTTTGCTGTTCCATCACTCTCGCTGACACGGCTTGGAGCTGTTTGCACATGGAAACAGACGTGTTCATCGGTCTTTGTGCGACAGACAGGTGCAGTGTACAGACTCACACACACATGCTACACACCCTCTTACAGACTCGCAGCTATTTTATTCTGCGGGTTAAAATTTTTACTTTGGATTTTTATTTATTTGAAATCATTTTCTTATTTTATTTTACTGTATTTTTAATATTTTATTTAATTGAATAAAGCATGATGCACATGTAAACAGACATATTCATTGGCCTTTGTGGGACAGACAGGCAATTAACAAACACAAATACTACATACACTCTTATGGTGTGTTCCCAGCGGACGCGAATAGCGCGTCAGGCGCGAATGATTTCAATGTTAAGTCACTGCAAAGACGCATTACGCGCGTAAAAATTCCTGCGGTGCGGAAGACGCGAACACGCGCTCATTCGCGCGTCGAGTTCACGCGAATTGAGCGTCTGGTGTGTTAAGCGCATTACACTCGAATGATTTAGTTAGTGCCGTTTGTGCATTCGCGCGTTCAATGCGAATTCGCGTCTGCCGCCCGAGTTGAAAAATCGGAACTTTGGCGTCGATTCGCACCACGTTAACCAATCAGGAGCCTAGCTGCTTGCTCACGTGGTGAAGTGTCTGGATGCTTCAATAAATTATTTTGTAATATGACTAAATGCATGGTGGGATTCTAATGCACAACAAAGCAAATATTGTATCACTTAAAACTTTATTTCTATATACGAGACATGTTCATTTTGTATTGAATGTTATTCATTCCATATCTAGATTATATGAAATAATATTATGATGTAAAGACAACAAACATACATGCATAAGTTCGTGTCTGGACGTAAGAGAGAAAAAAATCACAGGACAGGTTACTAACTTTTGAAGGCTGGCTCTATTTTCATCAAAACAAAAATAAATGACAGCTAGATTAGATGGATGAGGGCAAGGGTCGATCCTCGCTCCGATGCGGGACAACAGGTCATCAAACTGGACGCGTGACAGACGGAATCCAGCACAGCTCCTGGAGCGAGCAAATGGTGAAACTCGCCAAATGGTTCGCCTCCGGAAGGGTCCGGTGGACACACATCTGCGGCGCGATGATCCCCAAGCTGCTGTTCTGCTCTCCAGAAAAAAAAAAACAGAGCAGTGACTCTCTCGATGAATGCTCGGTCAACATAAAAAAATGGCGTCCAACGGATTTTGATTCTGATGCGCATCAGATAAAGAAGTGTTAAATCAAATTATTGTAATTTAACATTTATTTTGCTGAAATTTTAATAGATTTTATTTTCATAAAGCATGATGCCATTTTTCTTTTTAATTAGTTCGATTAAAGCTGCAATACCTAAGATTGCATGTCGCTAAGAGGGCGCTACATTCAAAACAACAACAACAACGGCTTTGCTTGATGACGACAGTGGAGGAACGCGGAATGATGGGAACTGTTGTTTTCCCTCCACCGTGGATAAATCAGTCGGGCGGGAATCGAAAATTAGTTGTCATGGATGAGGTAAAGTTTGATTTCTATAAATGTTGCAGTTTAATGACATGCTTGTTCTTCATTAAACTGAAATAGCCGCAAGAAAAGTCAGGTTTAAAAGTAAATTAGTTATCACAGATGTTACTGTACGAGTCACTGGACGGAAGCTATGGTGGAGAGGGTTTGAAGTCAAATCGTTGCTAATGGATCCTGACTTCGCCCTATGCTGCAATATACATTTAGTTTTGCATTCATTTACAGAAATCAGCTGCTTGAATGACAATTGCTGATGTTATTACATTTTTCAGGTGATATTCTCAATTCATTCAGTTAACGGATGTTCTGAGGTAAAATTTTCAGACTGCAGACTCAGCAACGATTGTATTTAATTGTACAGTACAATCATAACATAGAACAGACATTATCTTCCTTTCATGTCATTAAACATAACAATATTGCTGGCCATATACTGATGAGAAGGTGCACAAGTCCGATGTGCGATACTGAGACTTAGACGTGGCGCGGCTCTTCTCGTCCAATATGCGACCCCCTTTTACAGCCAACAGTTCACATTCCGAGAATAATTGAAAAGAATAATGCACCAGAATGTGCACCATTCCATTACAAATGCGCGAAACAAGCTGACGTTTGTTGCTTGATAGACGCAACGCACAACTACAACTTCCGCATTTATCCAGGACTACCAACGCATTCTCATCCCCAAGGCGCCATATTTTGACACTTTTGCAAAAGCGTAAATATACAACGCACAGGGTACCCTTTCGCGCCAAATGAGACGGTTAAGTTTAGGTATGGGGTTGGGGTAGGGTTAGGCCACTAGGAGGCGCCTTCTGCCCGCTTTATTTTTACGTCTCATTTAGCGCTAAAGGGTACCCTGTGCGTTGTATATTACGCTTTTGCAAAAGCGTTTGTATATGGCGCTTTGGGATGAGAACGGGCTACAACGTCAGGTTACGAGCGGAAAGCGAGGTAACGCGTATATGACGCAATTGACTGGCGACTCCCAGCTCACCCCTGCTCACACGCCCCGTTTCCTTGGTTAAAATCTAAATTTTCTCGCAATTTAAACATTGCTTGAAACATTTGGAATATTGTAAGTTATCATCTTAACTAAATATATAACACTGGCCTTGTGATTTTGGGATATTTTAATGCAAAAATCTTAGGTATTCCACCTTTAATTAATCATTTTTTTGTTTGTTTTGTGGCTTCTCATTTGTTAGATTTCACATATACCACATACTTAATTCTTTTAGAATATATTCTGAATAAGACTTGCATTCTGCTCACTGCCAGACTCTAAAATATAAAGGGTTCGGACGGACAACTTGAAAGCCTGTGAGTTATTATCCTCCAGCTCCTTAAGATGAATCACCCTGCCTACAAGCTAATACACAATGCATATATGATCACTGTAGTAAATTCAGTGAGGAAAATATTCTTAAACATCATCTTTATTAACTCACCAGTTAGCATGGGGAAAAGTCCAGCCCTACTTTTTTGGCCTCGTTAAATATTCTGTTTTCAGAATATCTATGTTCCCATAATGCCACAGAAGTGCGCTGCATGTATGAATCCGGCTTTAATAACTTGTGAGTTACTCACACCAGCCCTGAAAGCGAGTGCAGGGGAGATAATGATTGCATCAGAGGCGAGGAAGCTAGAACGGACTGCTTCCAATTTAGCTTTCAGTCTCCATGGAAGCCATGCGTGCTGTGTTCGGGCTTTGATCATGTGAGCGCCCAAGCGCTACTACTGTTTGTCGACAAGCTAACAGTTGTACTTGCAGCTAACTGAGCTGCCAGGCTCTCTCACAGGCGAACATCACCCCCTCCTTCAGATGGTTTGTTTACTGTATCACCACCCACACAATCCACTAGGTGGTCTTATATTTAAGCAGACATGATGTTTGTTACATATGTGTGTACTAAAGAGGCTGTACACATCGAAATGCCAGATCTTAGAGCGCAAGTATTTCAATATATTTTTAAAATACGAATTTAAGGACAGGGAAGAAAATATTTTTGTCATCTGTTTATAGTTTTTATTTATTTGTGTGCCATTTGTGTCTTTATAAGAGAGTGTAGACTAGGTGAGATAAAAAAAGAGCAGGAATAAGATTGGAACTCGAACCTGCAACATTTGCAACAGAACTAAGGGCCCTTTCACACCTACATTGTTTTGTACTTGTTGGACTTTCGGACTTTTCAGTTTGGTCTGAATCAAAATTACAGGTGTGAAACCTCCACCAGACCACGGTCCGAACCAAACAGATGAAATTTGGTCAGACGAAAGAGATAGTCTCGGTCTGGATCAAACTAAAAAAAGGTTTGGTTTGTTTCTAGTGTGTAAGCATATCTGTATGGTTCAGACTTTCTGGTGGTTCCCAAAAGCCGAAAAACAGAAGGTGGCTGGAGAAATTAGCCATGCTAGCACATGGGGAGATGAGGAGACGAGGTTATTAATTGAAGTATGGCCTGATGACAAGAAGTCAACTTGCAGTCATCTCCTTTCCTGGCAGTGACGATAATATGTTAGCTCAATGAGGACTTTCATTTGGCGAATTTGAACTAGCCTTGTGTATAGTTGCTACTGCAGGTAATTATGCCAAAAAATAACAATATAGTTGCAATGATATGTGCTTGTTCGTTCATGTTGTCAAAGTTATCCGCCGAATTGACAACACGCAGACACACGTCCATTTACTAAACCAATCAATGTCAAGATGCAGCTCACATAGATGATGACGACAGGACGCAAGTATGTCACCTAAAGTTCTTTAGTGCTCTTGCATTATTGCAGTGTGAAACCAAACCAAAACTTTCTGAAAGTATAAAATGTATCAAAACTAGTGCCGTCAAATGATTAAAATATTTAATCGTGATTAATCGCATTAATGTCATAGTTAACTCGTGATTAATCGCAATTAATCACACATTTTTATCTATTCTAAATGTCTCTTGATTTCTTTTTGTCCCATTATTTTTTTCTCATTTTAATGCTCTTATCAACATGGAAAAGTGGATCGGCTTGCTTTGTGCAAATGTTTTTTTTATTGAAAACAACATTGGCATATACTGTGTTCAATTTCACACTAACATTCTCACTTGGAGCAAATAATCTCTCACACAATGTAACATGTCCATCAATAAAAGGGTGAAAGAAATACTGACAAGGTCCTGATATTGACGAGGGGGCGGAGAAGAGTGAGATCCGCTTGGCACTTTGGTCGACGAAGCAACAAAACATCTTTGCGCGGCACAAGCAATTAAAAATGAATGGGTTTCATAGCGCAGTAACGTGCATGCCCCTGCGTCCTGTTGCAAAAGCATGTGAAAGAAAACTACAAAGTTTGCTAGGCCAAAAAGACTGTTAATCGCGCAAATAAAAAAAATAAACACCGTTAAAATGGCTTGGCTTTAACGCCGTTACATGACATGTTTAACTGGACAAGCCCTAACCAAAACGCAAACTTTGGTTCGGACCTTTGTTGCGGAGCTTTTCAGGTGTGAAAGCGCGTTGCTAAAAGTCTCTTAAATGTGCGCTATACCACTACACCATGGCTCCTGACACCTTTGCTTGCTATCTAGTTGTGGGTGTTCCAGTTGGACAAGTTAGAAATTCGACGATTAGCTCTCAGAAATGACACCTTAGCAACTACTGCTGCAGTAACCGTGTTACCGGTGTGTCACGTGTGTTCGCTGTACACGATTACCTGACTTGCCCAGCTCATCTGGTTTGTTTTTTTTTCTCAGAGAAATAAAACCATTTAGTTCAGTTGTAGAAAGGATGCTACAATTATAAACCAAAATGTCTGCTCCTGCTCTACACACAGCATCGAGCTGCAAAGCTCAGTCAGATTTCACCTATAATCACATGACGAAGTAATGCCCACTACATGTTGTGACTTTCCGGCAATCCAATTAGAATCATTAGCGGGATCACACTATACTACACTGAACCTAATAAAATTGGGTATGACATGTATGTGTCAGACTGGTTCCGATTGACACCTGACCAAAGACTACGACACAAGTCAGTGTAGAAGAACAAAACGCCATCAGCATGCGCTGCTACGTGGTGAACAAATAGAGCAAGTTGGAAATCCGGCACTTTGGCATATTAAGAGGTTTTCTTCTGCGCTGAGAGAGAAAAAGATGGATGCGAAAGCCTGAGAACACTGGACCGGCAAGCACACATCTAAAAGCAAGTTTGACACCCTGCATTCTGACTGTGGCTCTCAATGCGTGTGCGTGCACACACACACATTTTAAATATTTAAGTTTATTTCCAGTGAATTTTTATTTTATTTCAGGGGTGAAAAAAAAATAGTTAACTATAAAAACCCTGATATTAAAGTCCTCTTTCTGTCATAAGCTATTTAGTAAACTCAAAATCATCTTCCATCATCCTATGCCCTGCGTTTCATAAACACAGTGCGAGTTCTGCCAGGTCGGATATTGAACCAAAAGTCTGATGTTCCTGATATCCAACGGCTTCATTGTCACGCCGCTGACCTGGATTCGAGTCGGGAACGCTGTGATGAAGTATCCTCTTCATCTGATTATACGTTCTGCTTCAGGTTCCCTGCCGACTGGGCTGCACTTGCCGGAACCCGATAGAGCCAGATAGCTCTCCGACTCCCTCCACACCCCACTGAGATGCTTATTTTAGCAACATGGCATTTTATTCTCCCCTGTCACTTCGTGATTCATGATGTACATGCACGCAGACAAGCCGCCATGCAGTGTTAAAATTTACTTCCTATTTTTGTTGTTTGTTTTAAGCACGTCTTTGCCGAGCAACATCCAATAATTTGAATAGGAATCTATGTGGATCAGGTATTTCGCAATGAACTCATGTTTTTCACATGGATTTGCCACGTATTTAGACAACATAAAAATGCTTGGTTTGAAAGTGATTTCAGTGTGAGCAGTGCTCATATCGCTACACTATTGACAATAGACAATGGACCTTTTTCCCCGCAAAATTTCAGTATTGTAATCTTCCGATGACAATAAAATTTACTTTTTTAGTATTTTGTCATGTCAAATTCATTTTGGTTAGTTTTACTCAGACTAAAATGGCATTTTGTCATATTTTTGTCAAAAGTATTTTAAAATAAAAACCACAAAATCGCCATTGTATTGTCTTCATTACAATTGACAGATAAAAGCTGTTTATTACAACATGCCATCATGGCTTTTGCGTAAACATGTATAGGCATCTATAGGCATTTTGAGCTATTAACGCTTTATGCGTTTATGTCTACGCCGTTAAATGTCCGAAGTGATTTCAATGTGTATGTAAACGCTGTTAAATGTCCGAAGTGAAACGAAGCAAAATGTAGATCTACATTTGGGGAACGATATTTTTTCCTAGGATGGTAGGGGAAGACTCATATAATGGTATTAACCCCAGTGACGGGTAGGGGTAGGTTTTGGGACGTTTAGGGTTGGGTTAGGTCATATATTTATATATACAGTACACTAATGTAACGTTAAGTCAATGGCGTTCATAAACACACTGAAAAGCAATTAAAAATTGAAAATACGAATTGGTGCGTCAGTACATAAGCCATTTCATGGGATCAAGTCTGGTTTATTAATTGTGTTAAGCATTAGAAATGACTTAACTTTGTATGTATAGATTCCGATTAATCCATTTGTCACACGGATTTGGCGCATTGACCAACAAAAAGCTGCTTCGTTTGAAAGTGAAGTTAAAATTTTTGTGGGCGAAATCCAGCAATTTCAATATGAATCCACGCGACCAGGAATTTTACGGTATAATTAGATTTCCCCATGTGGATTCACCGTGATGACCAACAAAAGCTGCTTGGTTTAAAGCAACACCAAGTAACTTTTCCTCTGCGGTCACCCTACAGGTTGGAAGCGGAATTGTCCTTTACTGCTGTTGAAAATAATTTAGCCTACCGCTGGCTTCTGTCGCACGCACGCTCGTTGTTTATTCAGCACCGGCTTTAGAATGAACAATGTCCACAGACAAGGTAAAGTATGTTGCATGATTTCATGAAAATATGATATATTGCAACATCAGAAACAAAGAAAAACTAAATAATGACCATTGTAACGCTTAACGTAAAACAAGTCAAATTTGTAGTTTTCTTATGTCTCATTAGAACTACAGAAACGCGACCTGATCTGGCAATCTTACATAGTGTGGATATAGCAAATATAGGACCGCAAAGCGAACCCCAGAAGTGCCTTTCAACGAAATCGAATCAAAGAGCGAAACGAAGCAAAATGTAGATCTACATCTGGGGAGCGGTATTTTTTTTTCTTAGGATTGTCGGGGAAGACTCATAAATGGTATTAAACCTAGTGACGGGTAGGTTTAGGGATGGGGTTGGGGTAAATCATATATTTATATATACAGTACAGTAATGTAACATTAAGTCAATGGCGTTCATAAACACGCTTGTTTTAAGCATCATAAATGACTTAGCTTATTATGTATATATTCCAGTTAATCAATTTGTCACACGGATTTGTTGCATTTGACCAACAAAAAGCTGCTTGGTTTGAAAACAAGTTAACATTTTTGTGGGCAAAATCCAGCAATTTCAATATGAATCCACTGCGACCAGCAATTTGGCGGTATAATTAGATTTCCCCAAGTGGATTCACAAAGCAAACAAAGAAAAACAAAATAATGACATATTGTAACGCTTTACGTAAAACAAGTCAAATTTGTAGTTTTCTTATGTCTCATAAGAACTACAGAAACGTGACCTGATCTGGCAATCTTACATAGGGCTCTATCTTGCACCCGGCGCAAATGACTTTATACACTGACGCATTTATCATTCCTATTTGCACTCGCGCAAAGCGGGCTTTTTTCCTCCACAGACGCACGTCGGTAAACTAACAAATGAACTTGCGCTTCCTGGGCGGGTTGGCGCAAAAAGGAGGCGTGTGTCGGCGCAAACAATCCCTGGTGCTATTTTGCAGTTCCAGAAAACAATTGCGCCAATGACCAGAAAAAACCTGGTCTAAAGTCAGTGGCGCGTTGCGCGTATATTCAGATGCTATTTTAAGCGTGCATGCTTGGCCATAATACAGAGTGTGAACAACGCGCATACACTGTAGATGATTCTCTCATCAACACAGATGCATTTTACTTTTGCAAATGATACATTATTATACGGAAAAATATATAAACATGAGGGAAATCATTGTTGTGTCCATGATGATGGGAAAAACAGGCATAAAGCTTACACATTTACCCAAATTATTATATGCATGTTTAACCCGAAGCTAATTTGGGTGGGTTTGTCCCATCCCCAGTGTCCCTTTCTCTTTCTTTTACGGCCCTGACAGAGAACATCGTTCTACTCGGCTGTGAACCGATGCTGAAGCGCGCCTGGTAAATGCGCGTTAAAATAGAATTGCACCACGGAACAATCGCATCTCGTTCATCATGATCTTAAAGGGAATGTGATATGACGCTCTTATTGGTTTATTTCCGTTACGCCCAAACCACACCTATGAATAATGAAGCTACTCCAGACCAACCCCTTTCAGATTTGCGCCAGGCGCAAGAGGCATTTATCCCGCCGGGAAAATAGCAACAGCGCCGGGATCCGCCCACAAAGTTAATTGCGCTTTGCGCTTTGACACTTGCGTTTCAGATCGTTAAAATAGGGCCCATAGTGTGGATATAGCAAATATTGGACCGCAAAGCGAACCCAGAAGTGCCTTTCAACCTGTTACGACTTTGATGAATCACTGAAATGATTGTGGAAACATTAAAGGTGAAGAAGACTTAGTGTTGCTTTAAGAAGTGACTTTCATACATTGCTGACAATATTGAAAATTGACAATGTGACTGCACCTAACTCATCAACTCAGTATGTACATGGTCAAATGAATATCACTCGTTTCAATTGTGGTTTAATAGTGGACACACTTGATACAAGCTTCAATCAACTTCACTTCAAGCTTGCAGATGCGTTTTGTGCATGAGCAACAGCAGCTTTAACAGAATTCTCCTCAGAGACAAACTCAGTGACATCAAATTATGTTCAGCAGGGCACATCAGCCAAGACAAGCAGGAGATGGAATATGAAAATGAAAGAAAGAGAGAGAGGACCAAACAATAAGGACTGTTGATGTGCCTAGCAGCCTGAAGCCTACAGCATGAGAGAAGCTTCAACCATTAACTGTGTGTCAGATTCTCCAGGCACTAACAATAGCGCAGATACCCTTCTCTCTCTCATGCTCTATATCCCTTGTTTCTTCCATACTTTACATTCATAGGGAAATGAAATCAGCTCTTGTCCCTTGCACCAAACTCATGCATAGTTTAGTTTTCAGCATCAACCCTATTAATAGGGATGTTTAATGTAAGATTTTGAGTTATTTATGCAAATCTCAGGATGCGTGTGACACCGACAGGCTTTAATCTTTTCGTTGTAGTGGTGAGGTACGTCAAGACGGGGATATTATTGGAACGCTGAGGTGTTTAATGTCAGGATTATTTTAGGATTCTCATTGCCAGGATGAAGTTTACTGCCTTTCTAGCTAAAATCTGACCTCAAATTGTAGGTTTTAAGTGTTTGAGGATTATGTGCCCGTAAGTGCTTTGAATTGACTCTTTTAAAGAATCGTGTTTCTCAAATACTTGGGGTCTAAAAAAAGATTTTTAAACTGCTTGCAGGTAAAAACCAAGAAATAAGAGAACATCATGCTGTTTTGACGTGTCAACTCTTATTTCTGTGATTCACTTGCATTTTCAGACACCATAATCCCTGGCTGTAGGATTTTAAGATTTTCAGCATGTTTTTGTGTGTTGAGATTTACTGTAGTCATGTTGGCTCAGTGGTCTCGAATGTTGGCACATCAGGTTTGCTATTAGCATTTCTACCAGATGTGTGTTGTGTATATATAACATAGTTGCCTGCATTTAGTTTTCTGTAGAGTGACCGTAGCTCAGCTATCTCAAAACAGTGTCACTTTTCCAGTAATGCTCATTATTGATTCATTCCAGTAAATTGCTTCAGTTTGCATGAATTAACTCTTTCCCTGTCAGCGTTTAAAAAAAAAAAATGCCAGCCAGCCACCGCCAGCATTTTCGATCATTTTTACAAAACTTTCATGGCCCCAGACTATTTTGGATATGTGAATATGCAAAAAAGCGTCTTATTCTAGCCTAATGCATTCATGTATTAACACTTGATTGTGTGTAAGTTTCATAAAAAAGCATTTTGAGCAAAAAGCTGTCAAAATCAAATTTTTGGCAAAGACTACATCCAGATCGCATTCAGAACAATGATCAAAACACAGATGGAGTAGATCGAGTCCATCAACACCCCTAATGCATGCACAGTCCTAAACCTCGTCCTGTATCGACATTTCATTCAGTAACATTAGGCACTTTTGATTATACTGTTCAATATTGGTGATCAGTGTTATTTTACATATTATTATTATTTTACTGCTTCTTCTTTACCTGTGTTTTGATCACGAGATTCAGTACCCTATCAGTAAGTTAATTAATAGTGCCCCCTGACCGTATAACAGTCGAAAACATGGAAAACCAAAAATTTCCGTCAATGGAAAAGCGTTGTCTCACAAATGATGGAAATTTCAGGCCGGTCTCATCCTGAAAGCGTCATATACTGATGCTTTGACATTGCACTTTACATCCGACGCACATGGCACCCATGAGCGTCAATATGAGACGCAGATATATATGGGCCAGAAGGCGCCTCCTAGTCGTCTAACCCTACCCCATACCTTAACCTACCTACAGTAAAACTGAAGCGTGTTGTATTGATGTGACGTGTTGGCGTGTTGTGAAGACGCAATGTCAAAAGCCTCGCTATATGACGCCCTAGGATGAGAATGTGTTGGAAATTTCCATCAATGTTACCAGTTAACCACAAGTTAGTTGTTTTTAGCTTGGCATGCTAAAGTTTCTAATCAATTATCGTATTACTTTAGAATCAAAGAATCGGCACCTTTATAGAGATTCCTCTGAATTGATTCAGATCACAAGCCATCGACTTGATTGGACTCAATCCACCAATATTATGATTATCAGCTGAACTTCCAAACTAATTACGCCTAGTTTTGCCAATTTCTGCAAATTCTCTGCTTTTCTACAGCAAATACTGAGTGCAATAAGGGTTCGTTCCACTGCTGTGCAAGTTACGTCATCCCACCAGTGGTAAACGGAAACTCCTGCCTTCCTCAGGTTCATTCTTCCAGCAACATTAAATCACTGCTTGTTCTGTGCCAGTAGATTGCTGTGGTCCCACAGGGATGCAGAGTTATCTGTGTTTGCGGTAGAAATAGGCCTTGGCATCCCAAGGTGCACACTCAGCTTACCTCCACAGTAATTGCAACCTCACATTCGGTGAATGATGAGCGCTGGTGATTTGACCTCCTGAGGCTCAGAGGACGGTGTCACGTATAAACTTCACTGAAAGAACTGTGATAAACTAATTTAGAGGTGTGAAAATCTGTAATTTGCCACAAAATGATGTGTAATTTGGGCTTTTTCTTGCATTTAGAGAGCGCTTGGATGTATTGTGACTAATTGTAGCATTTAATTAACTTAATGATTCACCACCCACTGCGGGTTTTATTCTCAGCAATAGTTACTACCGGTATGCACTGTTTCAGTGAAATTGGGACAGTTCAAATACAGAAATCTGGAATAATGTTTATTTCCAAGTATTGGTTGATTTATGTGCAACAGAGTGAAACGTTCCTATGAAAGTTAAAAGCTGTATGAATTTTTCAAGCTTGGATATAATAAGAGGAAGCAGACAGACTACTAAGGCCGTGTGTCCACCAAAGCATTTTTCCACGCGCCGGGCGTATGTTTTCAATTGTTTTCAATGGGAGCGCTGCGTTTTTTAAACAGTCATGAGGCGTGAAGAGGCGCCGAGCGTTTTTTTCACGCTGAAGCGCCGAGCGCTCGCCGTTTTTTACTGGTCGCCGAGAGTTGAAAAATGTTCAACTTTGGATAAAACGCAGCGCTCATCACTGTCACTTTCACCAGCCGTCCAATCACAGTGGAGGAGGGGCGGGACTAATACCACACCAACCAACTGTCACAACATTCAAACTGCTGCGGATATTCTGTATCATAGCAACGAAACGTCTAAACGGAAAAACGCTGCGCTGCCAAAACGCTCTCAAGCGCCCAAAGCACGGCGTCTTCAGCAGAACCTCTGGCGTTTTCAGCTGGCTAAAAACGCTTTGGTGGACACATGGCCTAAATGTCTTTGTATCGGTCCATATGGCGGCTATAGAAACGAAAGTACCGCATTTGAGGTAAAAGACCCGGTCAATTTTGTTTGCGCATTAAAGATGCACATGAAAATGTTTATATATATATATATATATATGGATACTGATCCACTCATTTAAAGTCAATAATGAGAGAAATCATAACGCAGGGCGTTGTAGGAATTTAATAGTCAAGTCAAATATAATATTTACATTAAAGTTAAAAGCAGTCCTCCTGGCGTCACAAATCACTTTGGTCAACTAAAAAACTAATATGCAACAAACAATATGGTAGGGTATGCACCGATATGAAGATGTTGGCCGAATACCGATAACCGATAATTGTTTATATTTGAAAGCCGATAGCGATATATCGGCCGATAAATTTAAATCCAAATTTTTATCTACATTTTTAGACTGATTACAAAAACAAAATTCTCACAATTAAACCCATGTCCCAGCGCACGATTATAATGATGTTCTCATTACAGTGTTGTATAGCCGATATGACAGATTTGGCATGTTGTAGCGAACCATACTTTCATTTTTTAAAAGAGATTTCAATAATATTTCAAGAAAATCAAAAACATAAACAGTGCTCAACAAGTGTCTCAGCTGAAGGGAATAATACATTATTTATCAGCTTTAATATATCCTACATTAATATCAGTCTATAATATTATAAATTAACATATATCGGCCAGATACCCACAGTGCTGGCCGATATATCGTGCATCCCTAGAATATGGAATTAATTGTACAGGTTGAGTTGCATAAGTTACATTGCATCACATAATAATCTTCTTCTTGTGTGTGTGTGTGTGTGTGTGACCAGATCCTACTCGACCCGCTCCGAACAGTGAGACTGACTGAGTGAGTGACTTATTTTTGTGTGAAATATCCCTTTAAATAAGGAAAATGTGTGAGGGTGTGAAAGATGTTGAAAGGATGTTAACAAAATATCACCCTGTGGACACGAGATGCAGTCATAAGAATCGCTGAAGTTCTCGCAACACTTTATTCCATCAGTGAGATTTACTTGTGCAGGCCAGCCACTATAATTATCTCTCTATTGTTTTCAAGTGTGAAAGATCTCGAAGGGGTTTGATTGGATCTTACTGCGGTGAAGTCTTCAAGTATTTCTCCCTTTAACAAGGCCTTCAGTGTAGCATCATAAACAGCTTGTTTATGAGAGAATGTACACTTAAGAGTTGAGGCAGTGAAGCACTGTCTTAGTATATTATTTTCCTACACTATCCCTCATGGCCTTGGACTGTGTTTTTGAGATTCAGCAGAGATCAAAGTTTAATGGGATGACAGATGCTTTGGAATCAGTTCTTAAAACTTGCAGATTTATACAAGAAGTCTTTTTATCTTTGTGTAAGGCTGGAAGCTTACTTGCTATTTTGAAACAATAATTGGAACAAAAGGCAGATGAAGGATGACATGTGTAATTCAAATATTTATCTGACTCCAGTATAATGAATTGCATGACATGGCATAGTAGTTGAAAGCATATGTCCTGTGAAAGGAAATTGTACAGATGTTTCATTGAGGTGCAAACGACTCTGTCTCTCTAGACTAAACCATCCTGTGCCCTAAAGTGTCCCAGACAGTCCTCTATCAGCATATTGATTAAATCCCTTGCGCTAAATTGGCATTAGCATATGTGATGATGAAGGCCATTGTGTCTCGTTTAATTCACATGCACCCCTTTAAAAGGCTTTTTGAAGTACTAGGACAGTAAAGAGTTGCTCAGCCATACAAATCCTTCAGGGTAGTGGTTTGTGTTCAATACATAGTGAGTTTGGTTAGCAGATGGGAGTTCAAACTGATGATTCATGTTTGATACCCATTTTCAAGTGACTTATTAAAAAGTCATGCTATTCATTTGTTGCTCAGTATTGCAATATAGACACTTGATGCATCAGATATTTTGTAATAATGCGTTTATCATGGCAAATTGACTATTATCCACTTGCATTGTTTGTAGAGTTGATAGTTTAAGCAGTCGTTTTCATCTCAGGATGAGCTTCATTCAGGGTCCGCTGAGGACCACAAACTTAGCATGGACTGTACAGTGTAGTAAGAAAGTCAGGGAGAAATAGAAGGAGGCGGAATTGGGGAAGAGGGGACTATTTTAAGCCTGCTGTGTAATTAATCATAAGCCAACCGCACAGAACAAGGCTTTTAACTGCTATTGCTCTCATCCCTTTGTTTTTTGCCATTTAACCATCCTCCAGCTCATTCACTACATTAGCGATTACTATTGTTTGCTCATTTCACAATAGAAAGAAGACATCTCTGCTACTCATGCTTAGTCACTGCAGTGCGTCTTCAGTGATCAGATAGCTATTCCATCTATTTACACTACGAAACGGATCATTTCTATGATGATGCTACAGGCAGTGTTACTTTATTTATTGTTTTTTATAATTATTTTTTTTATTTTGAATTGTGTTTTTTTATGTGTCCCTTTATATATAGTGTGTTTTTTATTTTGTTTGGTTGATTATGTCTGTAATTAGTTATATTATCATTTTCATTGTCACTTATTACTTGACAGAAAATGTCGATTTCAGTAATAAGATAATAGTATTTATTATTATTATTATTATTATAACTTTTTTCACACAATTTTAAAAAATACATTAATATAAATATATTTAATAAATAATTGTAAATTATTGACTAGAATGGCCGATTATTATTATTATAACATTTTTTATACTCATTTAAAAAATATATATTAATATAAATATATTTATAAATAATTGTACAAGTTTTCATTGTCACGTTTTATTGACAGAAACTGTCAATTAAGTATTCATAATAGTATTTATAATTAATATTAATATAATTTTAAATTTTTGTACACCATTTAAAAAATATATTAATATAAATATATTTAATAATAATTGTACAGTTTTTATTGTCCCTTTTTTATTGCACAGAAATTGTCAATTTAAGTATTAATAACTAGTATTTATAATTATTATTATTATTACAATTATACATTTTTTACACCATTTAAAAAATATATATTAATATAAATATATTTTATAAATAATTGTACAAGTTTTCATTGTCATTTTTTATTGACAGAAATGATCCATTTAAATATTAATAATAGTATTTATAATTATTATTATTATAATTATAAATTTTTTTACACCATTTAAAAAATGTATTAATATAAATATGTTTAATAAATAATTGTACAAGTTTTCATTGTCACTTTTATTGACAGAAATGGTCAATTTAATATTAATAATAGTGTTTATAATTATAATTATTATAATTAGAACATTTTTACACCATTTTAAAAAATATATTAATATATATCTAATAAATAATTGT